>RJJA01000176.1:55120-120128 GCA_003724045.1 Lepidurus arcticus
CACCTTGGCTTTGGCCTGATCCGAACCCAAAAGCGTTTGAGCCGCCGCCAAAGCCTGGGTTAGTATTAGCTGCCCCAAATCCAGTACCCCTAAAAAACGAGGGACCTGTTACGAACTTGCTGATGCTTTAACGCGAAAAGTTTTACGTTGTTGATCCACCTTGAGTTTGACCAGAACCGAAACCGACAGCGTTTGAGCCGCCCCCTGAACCTGCGTTAGTAGTAGCTGCCCCGAACCCAGTACCCCTAGACAATAAGCACCTTTTTGTCACGCAGTGCGTCAAATCAATGTCAAATCAATGCCACTTACGTCGATAACCCGCCGTTAGTCTGTCCTGATCCGAAACCTACGGCGTTGCTTTGACCTCCAAAGCCCGGCCTTTGTTGTTGGCCGAATTGGCCGAATTGGGGTCTGTGACGGTTACCATGCCCATGTCCTTGTGGGGCACCCTGACTTACGCACAACAAACCCACCAGACCGACTACCTAGAATTTGTTTAAGAGGAAAATTAAAAACAATTACTTTGAATTTATGCTGGTTTTGAAAGTTATTACCGCCAGACGGAGTGAAAACATTTTGCCTCAGCAAAAATACAATATTCCAGGCAAGCTATAAAACTGTTCTGCACTCTCACGAAGAAGACTGCAAACGGACTCACGACTACTGCCTTTTATACCGGTTCTTCCGAGTCCACCGTTTTCGAGAACAAGACTTCCATGGTGTGCATCACATATGCATTGGGAAACCCAGAAGGTTAGCAACGAATGTTTTGTAATCTCGTTCTCCCATAAGCACCAGAGGAAGCCCTTACAAATAGCCTGGCGAGTTAACCAAATTACCCTTTGGCGTTCGTGATGGGGTTTAGAAATAGGCGGGAAAATTTAAGAAAACAAATTTTAACGCAAGCATGCTCGGTGCAATGACTTCCGTAGAGCTTTACTATGTATGTCTTATCTGATAGATCCGGGACCGTGACATCAATCTGAAGAGAAGGGCCTTCTTTAACGACTTTGCATAACAGGTTTCGACCCAATACCTCTTTCTTGGATCTTGTCTTTTATGTCAAGGGAAGGAGAGATAGAGCAAAAAGTGTACCTATCTCCCCTAGCAATACCTATACGCCACCTATTTACCCTATTTCTATGCTATGCGTAGTAAGGTTATGTAAATGAATACAAGGCAACCGGTTTTCTCCGTTAAAAAGAGCCCTTACATTGAAAGAAAATAAGAAAAAAAACTAAATATTAATTTATTTGGCCTCATACGAGTATAATAAAAGACGCATTTACGAATAGCAGCAAAATTAGTTTGCATTGAGAACGTGGTGGAGGCTAGGGTATTCCGGAGAAGAGTGGGTTCTTCGCTTACTTCAGCTTATGCGGTCATTCGTTATACTGTGGACTTGTTGAGTGGGCTCAATGTTATTCAGTTCGATTAGATAGCCTACATCACTGCACAAGTATATGTGTTCCATTGCTGCCAAATTAGCATGTGCCAATACGTTATCGTAATTGCTATATAAACCTTTTCAATTCTGTACTTCGGAAGTATAAATGGATTCGCGAATGGAGCGAATTATCGCAAGGCACAAATGCGACGATGTAAATATTTGCGATACCAGCATTTTTGACAAGTCGCGTTTGACAGGTGATTTTCATGTCACCTAAAGTGCTAAATTAAATATTGTTTTAGGTCAGACATGGGTTTTAACGATACCATGAGCACCTGCTTGGCCTTGGCCTTAACCGTGACTGCACCTGCTCATGTGTTTCGCTTAAATGCTCCTAAACGTATTGCTTTTGCAAAAGAACTTGACCAAATGACAAAACCATATGGCGGAACTTCCAACGTCCTTCAAAAAGCTTCTGTAAGGTTTGAACGATTTCTGGGAATTAATAAGCCTTTCAATTCATGTCTTTCTAGTTGCATGGAAATGGTTTTAGGTTATATTCGACTGACGATACGAATGACAGCTGAACAATGCTGTACTCAGTTTTTTGGCAATCAAACGGAGTTAAATATCATGGGCGTTTGTATTTCAACACATGGACAAGTGCCAATTGAGGAGTACGTACCCTCACAATCTTTAGGATTTGTAGTTTATATCTACGCACCAATACACAAAATCGCGTAGGTAAATATTCCGAATCAGCTGTTTTAAAAACTTTGCCTTGGTTTTCTTTTCTCCATTGACACAAATGCTATTTTCCTAGTTAGAATTCGACATGAACATAGTAACAGCCACGGTAGGCTATACCATCCGGTCTGGTATTGTATTTGCGATATCTGACCCAATAAGTGACTTGCAGGCCGTTTTGCCAACGCAAGGCCAATACGTATCTCCAGGTAATTGGGCTGCCATTCCCATTTCCATAACTAAAGTAGATACTTAAGCGTCTATACATTAATAGTTAACATTATTACTTTCTAGATAGATAATTCAGAGCTTTGGGGAGCTACTTTGTCACCTATGCAATGCATACATTCTACGGATCCTACCTCAAAACAACGAGCACCTGGGTTTGAAAACTATAGCAAAATGAACTGCCGGACAGCTGGAGTTCAGTGGCTTCTGGAAACAAGCCTAAACTGTACTCTGATGAGTGTAGCTTCTCTTCGTAAGCGCCACCATGGTCAAATCTCGAGAGCATATAGAGCTGTCACCAGGGGCGTCGCGAGGGGGTTTCCATTGGGGGGGGGTGGAGACCTTTAGTTTTACTTAGTTTTACCGACTGTATGATACAGTTACAGTTGACGATTTTACCGACTGTATCATACAGTCGGTAAAATCGTCAAATATTGGGGGGGGGTGCACCCCCCAACCCCCCCCCCCTCGCGACGCCCCTGGCTGTCACTCAAGAATACTTCTCTAGGAAATTTGCCGAAGTGCTCTCCTGAAGCATTAGTCAGTTACTTTTCTTCGGATGCACCCAAAAAGCTAAAGGAGTACGAAGAAACGCATTGCTTAGTCGACTGCGTCGTGTATAATTATGAATCGAAAGTATCCACCGCCAAGCTATAGAGTTTCCAGCGGCTGATATTGCTAAAGGCTGGGATGATAGGTGTCTCTAATCAAATATTCACTGTTTAATTATGTTAATTTTCTTTTAAATATTGTAGGACTGCTGCAGGGCTGCACTCTTTTTTCCTACATTTACCTATATGGTCACCATTAATCACCCTGAGACCTTAATTAAATGGCTAGGTAAGACAAACACGTAGCTTATAATGTATGCACATGAGTACAATGGAAAGCTTTCATTTTTAGGAGACATTAGTGGAAATATGGGATTTTACATATAGTATTGTGACAGTTATGGAAGTCTTGGTCCTTACAATTAAATGCTTCTTAGTTTCGTGCCGTCGCGATCCAGTCAGAGCTAAAATTCAGGGTTCTCCAGAAGAAAAACGCCAGAGATCAGGTACAGTAAATGTGTTTGGGTTCTTTGAACGGTCAATACTCTTTGTCATAGACGTCGGTCGTTGCCCACCTACCATCTCGGTTAAGAAGACCCCGATTGAGTACCTTTTCTCGCTGACCCTTTGTTTAGAAAGCTGCAACTTGGGGTCATACTGACAAGGCCTTTTCGTATGCCTTTATTACGTCTGGAGTAAAACTCGGAAGAGGAGTTGCGCACCCAATAACAAAGAGCAACTTAACAAATCGGTTGTTTTCCTCTTTTCTACTATGACTGTTTACTAGTGCGAATTTAATTTGCACAACCGTACTCCACGTTGGTATATTTTGTGCACTTGGCACTGCGTGACTTCTGAAATGTTGCTAATATAGAAGTTGCTCTTCAATCAGATAAAATAGTTGCAAGAAGAAGAAGCTCTCAGAAGCAATGGAAGGCATACATAAAATCAGTGGGGGGTATAGCGTTGCGGGATAATTCCGAACAAGGAAGACACAATCTGTTTTCAACGGTTAGGTATAGGAGTTTACCCAGTAAACAGCCTGATGGCTACGGGATTTTTCCAGATAAGGCTTATCTTTAATCATTCGGGATTTCCTGTGTGCACATGAAGTATAATGTAATTTATCATTTCTTCGCAAATATTTGTAATCATGATTGAATTAAAAGCTTTTTTTCTGGAAAGTTGGAAAAACACATGCGGTCTTCAACTAACCACGAGCTCCACGTGCTTTTTGGCACTTCAGGGTACTAAATACACCCGCTTTGTTCATGATTGTGAATTCATAGTACTCAATCCCTACCAGTCACAGTGTATTAAGTTATCTTGTTGACCCCCCGACGGCCCCGAGCCCCATTTGCGTATTGTTTATTTTGTTTTCTAATTGGGAAAGAGAGTTGCCTCTAGCTTGGATGACAAGCCTTTCTTCTCTCTGCGCGGGTTTTAGAAATAATGGAAGTTGAAGGGCTCATGGAAAAATTGTCCTTTTATTGCAAAGACATGAAGGCTGTATTCGCTGTCTCTTATAGTTGCAAAAGTACAGAAATAAAGAATAAAAAGGCAACCTTGCGGGGAAACTTTTTCGTCAACAAGCAGGAGGAACTTCTTGACCAGGCATACACGGTATATAAAAGACCTCAAGAACACAGAGAGTATCACACCATCACCTTCAACCTTCAGTAAAGTTCCTTACTCAGCAGTTTCGCATCTCCACGATGTCCAAATTGATGGTAAGAAAGGTTGGTTAACTAAATGCTTCTATAAATTTTTCTATTCTTTTCCTTCTGTATTCCACAGATCACTTATTGTTTGGCGGCTTTGCTGGCCGTTTGCATGGCAATGCCTCAATATGGTGGGTTTGGAGGTTATAATCAAGGTGGATATGGCGGAAACTATGGGTACTTTCAGCCCCCTCAAGCCTCCGCTGGTGGAAATACCGGCAGTCATTTTGGATTGTACGGCAGCTCTGGTACTGGAAGCGGGTATGGTCAAGCTTCTGGGCCCGGTGGCGCATTTGCCACCGGTTTAGGAGGGTCCCAAAGTAAAACTGCTTTATATATATAAAACATACCCTACTAATGGAAATGTGTCTTTTCGCAGGCGGTCCATACGGAAGTAGCAACATCGGTACTGGTACTGCTTTTGTGTTCTAATTCGCGCAATGCCTGGTGCAAGCGCGATTCACAGCCTCGGACGTTACTTTGCAAAAGTTTCTGTTTTCTTTTGTTTCTTTTTTGACGTTAATACATTAATGCTAAATTAATACTGGCTTTTCTTGGGAAATTACTTCCTGAAATGGTCGCGAAATAGGTGCATGCATCTTTATGTCAACAATACGAGAATTTATCTATGAGTCCGTCAGCCGTGCATTCTTCGATATCTACAACGGTGTGAGCTTTGCTCATTATACCGACCTTTTATTTATATGCAGCTAATTAATTTTACATGCAACTATAATATAGTTTGTACATCGGGAAAGCATTAGAAGTAGGGTTTAGCAGTAGGGCGAAGGGTTTTAAGGGCTGATACTGTAAAAAGTCTGGTTTGTTTAAGAGTCTGCAATGGAAGAAAACGTGTAGCAGGTCTTGTTTTTCGTAAACGTTGCAGGAGCAGCACGCTGTGTCGTTTGTTTTCTTGATGCGGTGGAGATATGAGTTAGTGGGAAAATGAGTGGTACGTAGTTTGATTAAGGTTGATATTATGATTATGTCTTGTGTTAGTTGGCAAATGCCTTTGGTCGATGGCATTATGTGCAGATCTTGTAGGGGGCAAGGTGACGCTATCCATTTTTCTTTCCATTTCCGTAAAATCAGTTCTCTTATTGCTTTTGAAGGGTTATTTACGTCTGGCCCTACCGGGGCTAAGTTTGACAGGTTAATGTTTGTCCGGTGAGCCATAAAGAATTTTCGAGTAAAGAAGTCGAGTAGCACTAGAGTTCTCAGTTGATTAATTTTGAGTTTGGGGAGAATCTTGATAAGTTTCCGGAATCTGTTCAGGACATAGTTTCCTTCTGCTGCTAGGTTAATGGCTTGTTTTGTCCATTTTTTGTCCAGTTCTGTTCTCGAGGAAGTTCTTTAGCCAATTTATTATTGGGGTAGAGTTTTTTCTTTTTCGCTTTCTTCATTATATTTCATTATATATCGTAGCATTCGAGTATTAACGAAATTTTTGCCAATAAAAGCTGTGATTTTCAATTTTTTTTTATTTGTAAAACAGTTGCGAACATCAAAAACACTTAGTTCCTTAATTCAGCAGTAAGCCTTACTGGAAGAAGAACCATAACCGGAAATTATATCTCAAGAACTATACACCATCCAACCAGTTTAGATACATGTCCTTCAAGAACAAAGAAATATTAAAAACTACCATAGTAGAGGCGTAAAATTATGCTAATGTATAATGAAATCACCCTTCTGTATAGAGCGGCATTAACATTGCAATTTAACTCTTTACGAATATTAATATTTAGATTGGCATGTAAGGGTTATAACCATAATAAATTTATATTAAAGCCTGTATACGAGAAAAGATTAACGACAATAAGGCTCTCATAATGTGAACGTAATAATGTATTTTAGCGTTTTTAACGAGAATGTCCCTGAGACCTATGTAGACCTTCTTTGATTCTTCATAACACGCACGGATGTAACTGGAGAGTGGATACTGAAAGTTGCGATTTTCAAAACCCAAAGTAGCAAAACAAGCTCACAAGTTCACTTGGTTTCACGATGGTAATCACGATGACCTCTACGATGGGAATCCCCAACCCCCTGAGGAGAACCAAAACAAAATTTCCATAGGCCTAGCCATTAGCCTACCAGGTATATGCCAACATCCATGCACATACTAGAACTGGTTTCTGGTATAATCATGATACTTCGTGTATAAAAAGGCTTAAGCTTTTCGGAAACTCACCACATTTCCTATCTGTCCTTAAACGAAGAAACAGGCACCTATTTTACCATGGCTCTGAATAAGTTGACGGTATGAATGATTTTTATTTGATTGATGGTTTTAAAATTAATTTTCGTATTGCAGATTGTATGTTTCCTGGCTTTGGCTACTGTTTGCCTGGCTATGCCCCAACGTTATGGAGGCGTTGGAAATCAACGTTACAGACCATCTACTTCATCAGGAAGCGGAATTGGTTTGGCGAATACGGGTAATAATTACGCATCTGGAATCGGCACTGGTACTGGAACTGGCAATGTGGCTTCTTTCGGTGCCGGATTCGGTCTTGGTACAAGTAAGAGCTCACATAAAATCTACTGATTCAATTTTAACGCATTTTTGGAAACCACAGATTTTAGAATCCCAGGTGGTCCATCATATTCACAGAGCTTTGGTCAAGGTTTCGGAGGTGGTTATTAACATGTGATGTTTTGCTGCAATCCTAAAAATAAAATCCTGAAATTTTAGACAACCGAAATTTATTTGAATTTTTTAATTCTTTACTGGTCCTGTAATGGAACAAATCCTTATATTTCAGGTCATGTTATATACTTTATATCATCTCTGGCTGCAGTATATACAAAAAGTGTAGCTCCGCGACGCTACTTCAGAAGCAGTGCGTTCAATAACGATATAGGAAAAGGTCTACGTAACAAAAAATTTACCGAGAATACTAATGGAGTGATTTTTCGTTAAAATGTGCAAGTTCCGACGTCTGTCGTCCTAAGAATTCCACAGTAAGTCGAATAAGCTCGCGCAAAATAAGCACAATACAGCTAGCTATGGGACTTTCTTGGTCAAGCTCTCGTTGGATGTTTTTTTGTTTTTAATACTTTACCAGCGTAGGCCGAAGTCTGTTGCTGGAACTTTTTATTGGTTTTGACAAAATATTTTCAAAGTTACTGTTAACTAAGCATGAACATTAGACAACGTTTGCACGTTGTCCATTATATGGCGGGAAAAGAATAGACTACTTGAATTCTACACACTACATTGAGACACTGGAGACTTGGGTGATTTAGATCGATTGCGGTTTGGCGGATGCAAGTTTGGGCTTCAATGACGCATAAGAATAATAGATTTTAACTGAGTACGTTGATGTTAGGTATTTGTTTGGATAACAATTTATATTATATATATTGTATATTTACATGAGGGTTGTCGAGGAAGGAATCATCTCTGGTGTTTTCCATCTCTGGTGTTTTCCATCTCTTCATCTCTGGTGTCTTTTCAAATCGTTTTGAAGAATAGGTTTCAATAGCTAATTCGGGTACAGTAGCTCCCAACCCTGTCAGATAATTAGGTTTAATTAAATAGTTTAAAAATAGCAGACCATGGGTGCCCCCCCCCCCAATGCCTTATTTGCTTAATTTTTGTACCAAAAACGTTTCCCGCAAAAGCTAGTTTCCAAGGGAATGTCCTTTTTATTGTATGATTTGTAATTTATTGAAATAGAAGCTAAATTTTGGGAAATTTTTGTGACATTTTTCAAAAAATCCGCGAAAAGGGGTGTGGCTTCTACGAAAACGACGAATCCTATTGGTGGATTGGACAAAAAAGGGGGCGTGGCTTCTTTTCGAGCTAGGAAAGCGTTTTCGGGGCTTTTCTCCATAAGGAATAATGTTGTATCAAGGGGGTCCCCTTAAAAAATCGTCAAAAATTGAGAGCCTCGCCCCTTCCCCTGTTCCCAATTCCCCTGCTCGGTTTCCTATCTCCGATATTCGCTCTCGTGATGCTGAAGATTCACAATATTGAATATGGTTATAGGAACATTGCCGGGAAGGCATGACGTACAGAGAAAGGGAGCCAGTTAATATTTCGTTTTTTTTACGAAATAAAGTGCATAGCCCGGGTTTCGATCCTGGGATCTCTCGTACCCAAGGCTTGCGCCTTACCCACTTGTTCATATGCTTATATCAGAAATGCGTGGAAACTTCTATAACTGCAACATATGAACGAAGCTTATTGTGTACGGTGTACTCGGGCGTAACATCAATCTTTTGTTCGGTTTATAAAAATATGATGGTTCGGCTACAACCATACCTTGTACTCTAGAAACTCGCATTATTATTATTATATTTCCTTAAAAAATCGTCACAAATTGAGGGCCTCGCCCCTTATTCCCTTGTTCCTAACTCCCCTGCTCAGTTTCCTATTCCCAATATTCGAACTCGTGTTGCCGAAGCTTCACAACATCGAATATTAAATGTATATTGAATGTATAGTAACATAGCCGGGAAGGCATAACGTACAGAGAAAGGGAGGATTTAATATTTAATTTTTTTACGAAATAAATTGATTCGACCTGGTTTCGAACCTGCGACATTCCAAACACAGGGCTTCCGTCTTATCCACTCAGTCGTACGCTTATATATTCAAAGAGCATTGAAACTTCTATAAATACAAATATGAATGGAAGTGGTGTACTGTGTATGAGGCTAGCATCCTTTTATTAGCTGGGCAAGTCCATCAAAACAACAAGAGGCTTTTGTTGAGGCTTTCAACCTTACTTTGGACAATAAACAATAATAATAATAATAATAAATAAATATAATAGTAACAAATAGGCGTGGTTTGGAAGCGAGCCTGGCCCGGGTCAGACGAGACAAACCTGTACAAAATCGATGAGTTGATAGAACTTGAAAACACAGTCGTTTCGCATTTCGCGTTTGGTTCGCATTTTAGTTCGCATTTCGGAGAAATTGATACAACTTGATAGAATTCGATACACTTGCTGGAGCTGGAGAAATTTACAAATTGTCCTAGAAAAACAACTGCACCAACCTGAAATGTACTGAATTAGAAAGGAAGCTTCTGGGTGAAGTTTTGTATTCACCACACCCTTTACAGCTCTGAATTATACAGCAAGAGTATTCATATTTATATGGGGGAAAAAATAAAGAATTAGAAATGCTACTTGGTTCTGTCCTGTAACACATCTCGTAGTATTGTTGGTGCATTCCTACTCGGAACCAGCTCCATTTCCAAGCTCGGCGCCATAGGATGCACCGAGGAATGTCCTGTATTGCTTTGTTGAACCTACCAAAAAATTACAATTAATAAAAGATTCGAGTTAACGCATTGCCAACGTACTTCTTTTTGTAGCGTACTCGAAGCCATTTGCTCAGCCGGTAACTTGGGAGTAACCTGGGGTTGGGACTCGGCTTGCAAAAATCGGATAAATGCCTCCGACAAAGACTACACAAAAATACAAACGATTAACGAAAAACAGTAGAACAGAAAAGAGTAAGTACCTTTTCCAGATTTTCAGCCGAACTGTTCGTGGACTGTGACGGTTGACGAATTCTATTAGCAGCTCCACGCAATAGTGCCGCTCCCCAACCAAGGGTAGTCGCTGTACTTGCATCAGCTCCTGTTTTGGCCCGCTCTTCACCACTGAAGTCTAACACGGTGGCAATGATACGCAAAACTTCGGTTCGCTTGGCCGGTGGTGCCATAAAATAGCCCACTACCAAGTTTTTTACCAAGAAACGATCAACTTTACCACCTTGATTAGCGCTAAGATCATCCTTTTCTTTGCGCATCCGTTCCAGCTCCGATTCTTTTTGCTTAACTGTCGACAGAAAAAAAACAAAAAAGGTTTTTATTGTCTTTCTAACTAAAATGGCGACCCATTATGACTCGAGCTCCGGAAAAACATGTAAAGTATCAAAATAAGGACTATCAAGGGGAATTGGGCGTACCACGAGGAGAGTGTTACAGAAGTACTGGTATCGATAAGTCCAACCAGTACCTGATGTAATACTCACACCAAGGCAGCCATGCACATACAACATTCAACAATCATTACTTAAAAATTATACGACTAGTTACAGCCAAACAGTAACCATGCTTCAGCTTGTCCGAGCTTATTAAAGGCAATACAAGTTTAAGAGACATTCTAAAAGTACTGTCAAAGTGCCTAGCTTAGATTGTGCGCTTAGTTAATGAATCTGCAGCCTCAGAAAAAGTTTACAGAAACAATTAGTAAATAGGTCAGGTCGAAAAGAAGGTTAGCGTAGCATTTTGGTAGCATCCATCACATCTCACGTGACACTCCGAGAGACCGACACTCTCTCAGAGTTACCGCATGAGATTAAACGGACAGTAACCGGGGTTATTGGCTTACAGCCCGCAGCGTATTAATTTACGTACGGAACGCAAACGGTAAATTCACATTTCTACGTCGAACCGTGGACGCCCGCATGTTCAAAGCACCAGAAAAAATGCGATACGTTCCCAACGCCAAGAACACAAGCAGAAGCAAAAAAGTCATTTTTACACGTACTGATAACCAAACTTTTAACGAGCGAAAGCAAATGAAAGGGATCAGTCAAGAGCCTACACGATTGCAATGTGAAGTCATGCGAAACCAAAGTGCGTAACTTAAAAATAAGTAAATTCAGTATACAGCAAGGCGTGAACTAACAAGGAACAACACCAAACTAAATATAATGATAATGGTTTCAAAAAATAAAACATGATGCGGTGCTAGGCGCCTGGAACCGTTGCATATCAACGGGTAGTCTGGGATGGGAACAGCCCAGAATTACCTGCTGATATTTAACAGTTACAGTCAAACCGAAAAATAGACGTGCAAAACATCCATGAGAGGCAAAACCCAAGTGGGGAGAGAAACAAAAACGCGCCAAATGAAAAAGTCTGTATTATAGTTACCTTCATCCCTCAAAGCTGATAACTGAGCAGACTTGGCATCAAACTGCTGTGTTAAGCGCGCTGCAGCTTCTAGGCCCACTTGCGCTTCCGAAAACTTGGCATGCAAGGCTTGGACTTCCTGTTTCAACTGATCTTCACGTTTTTCAACTACAAACACCTTGCGTTTCCACTCCAGCGCAGCTGCACCCAGGTCTCGTTCCTTTTCTGTAGAAAGCCCGAAATAAATTACGAATTGATCTTTCCACAAACTATGGCCCCTTTCGTTTTGTTTTTACTTTAAATACGGTACCTTTTTGAAACTGTTCAAGCACCAACTGTAGGTTGGCAAGGCTCTGTACATGTTGACGAGTTTCTTCCTGTGCTTTTCTCCGGAACGCTTCTTCCTCGCTAAGTTTCAACTTGAGCTGATGAACTTGCTCCTGGAGAGCGTCAGCTTGTAGAACAGCGCGTTGACTGGCACCACTAAGGGCTGTCTGTCGTTTCCTAAGCTGATCTTCAGCCTTGTCCAACTTCTGCTTTAATTCGGCAGTGCGTTCCTCAGTCTTCAATGCTTCGTGGGTGTAACTTTCCTCTACCGATACCAAATGCTCCGTAAGGCGCGTCACTTCCGTTTCTAACCGCTGCACCTTGCTGAAATTGGCCTCCAACTATAGGAAGAAGAACTTTAGTTTAAATCCGGGTGACATTCTTGACACCATACTACCTCAATTTTCACCGTCTGAAGCTGATGACGTGCTTCCTCCAGCTCTTGCTCTGCTTTGGACCTTTCGCCTTCCAGCATAACGCTATGCTGCTGTAATGCGTCACATTTATCCTGGGCTTTAGTGAACTGCTCTTGCAGTGCCATAACTTGAAAAAATTTCCCATAAGCCTGCTATTCGCTCAAGTCTTAATACAAAACATACCTGTCTCTTCGTCAGTGTGCTTTTCTTGCATTAGAGCTATCAAACGTTGCACTTCGGCATGATAAGCCAAAGATTCCTGGTGCTTTTGTTGCACCGCGGTGACTAACTGTTCTCTATCGCTCTGGAATACTTGTAAGGAGGCTAGAAGGTGATCTTTTTCTTGACGCAAACGGACCAGTTCTTCTGTGGAGGCACTTACATGCGTTCTTACTTCTTCGACTTCAGTACGTTCCTGGTCAAGCTTCGCTTCCATTAGTCGATAACGTTCAAGGAGCGAATCTCTTTCTTTCAGAGCACTTTCCAAAACTTGTTGCATTTCGATTCGACTGGTGTGCAATTTTTCTCGCAATTCGCTCACTTCATTTTCCAACTGCTCTGTTACCTTTGCATCAGGCGTGGTCTGAGTGAGTGTTTCGACCTCTGACTTCAATTCGGAACATAGGCGCAGACCCTGGACCAACTCTTCCTTCAATTTTTCCTTCTCCGCAGTTAACGTGGTTTGGGCTGTGTTAGCGATTTCAATTTGTTCCATCAGCTCGGCATGTTGATTCTGCAAGGTAGTAATACATTCTTCCAACTCTTGCTTGGTTGTTTGGAGCTCTGAATACTTTCGAACCATTTCGGAATTCTCCTTCCCCAGAGTTTCGCTCCTCTTCGATTCCTCCGCCAACAAAAGGCTAAGGTTTTGTATACTTTCTTCTTGCCTCTTACAAACAGTTTCGCAAGCTTGCCATTTGGACCGGAACTCAGTCAACTCAGCTTCCAAGTCCTGCAACGCTCGAGTTTCCGACAACTTTTGTACTTCGAGTGCCAACTCGGATGAGTGTTTTGACTTCTTGGCCAACTCTTCGCGAAGGCTGTGGTATTCCATTTGCATGGTTGCGTATGACACATTGCTGGACTCGATCTGTTGAATAAGCTCTGCGTGTCGATTTTGCCAGCTCGTTAATTGCTCTTCTACGTGAAGCTTGCTAGATTGAAGCGTTTCTAGTTGCTGGATCAGTTTTGCATGAGCCTTCTCTACATTTCTGGTACGACATTCCTCATCGGCGGACTGAGACCCAGTAGTCAATAACCGCAGCTCCAGTTCATGAATGACGCAATCTTTTTCAGCCAGTTGGTGCATCAAATCTTCCTGGGATTTTTCCTTGTTCGATAATGCAGCTATAGAACAGGCCAATTTCAGCGATGTCTCTTCTACCGTTTGCAACTTGGTTTCAACTCCTTCCAGTACGACTTTAGCCTGGTTCAACTCATCTCGTAAGGTCTCCACAGCTTCTTGTTTGCGTTTAATTTCTCTTTCTCTATCCCAAAGCTGTTCTTCCAAGCTTTCAATTTTCTTTTCTAGCTGTGATACCAAATCTACTTTATCAGCTTCATCCTCTTGTGAAATGGGCGGTGCCGGAAGATCGTTCAGGGTTCGCAACAATAGCTGTTGTGGTGTCGCTGGAACTATGACGTCATCGACCTCTTCAAGCTCTTCGTAGATCGGCTCCAATTCGGAAGTCGTCTGCGTTGAGACTAGATTTCGCGCTGTAAACTCATTTAACAGTTTTTGCAGTTTTTCTTTAGTTTCAGAGCATTCAGTTTCAACTTGGACTTTATCGCTGAGACATTCATCGAGCTGGACCTGCAATTTGGCTTCACGTTGTTTCAAATCTCGGTAAGTCTTCAAAATAGACCGAAGCCAATTTAAGACATTCTCAGTGTTGGCAAAATCAAAAAGCGACTCGGACTCTTCCACGCTATTCAACAATTGCCAAACTGAATGCCTCTCGTCGTTCCATTGTTGCAATTCGTTTTGCTTCGCTCGACTCAGATCACCCAAGCTTTTGTTTAGTTCTTCAATCTGCTTTTCGGCCTGCTCAAGTTTAGTTGAACTGGCCTCCAACGATTGGACAAGAACCATCTTTTCGGCTGTCCAAGCGGCTTGTTCTTGGGCGAAAGCTTCGTCAAAGGCTCGCTGAGTTTTCGCCAATTCTTGGCTGATCGTAACCCTTGATTGGCTTAGCAAACGATCCATGTCGTTCTTCAATCCCTGATTTTCTTCCAACGCATGTTTCAATTTGTCTTGCAAGTCGCTATTGGGGTCCGACTTGGACAGCAACACTGACAATTGTGATTGCAGCTCATGGACTTGTTGCTGGAGAAGGGTTCGGCTCTTCAAAGCTTCTTCTATGGCTAGTTGATGCTGTTGATCTAACTCGTCCAAGCTGGTCATCAAGTTATCACGCTCGGTCGTCGCAGTTTGCAACAAATCCTGAATCTTTTCAAGCTCTTCCTGTAAGTCGGCCATCTAGATGAGAAATACACGTTACAATACTTCTATAAAAAAAAACTTCCGTTTGATATAAAGCTTTAAGGTTTGCCTAACCAAGTGATAAGGACAAATACCGCCCACAATTGAAGCTTATATCTCCCGCCAAATATACTAATGAGGGGTAAAATCTTTCCAATCTCCCCCTGTTTGGCGCCCGGAGCTAATAACTTCCAATCTTATCAGCACAGACGTGTTTCCTAACTGATAAATGTGACTCGAACAGGGTTGAGGCCTTGCATATGGTTCTATTGAAAGTTCGCCTCTACTAGAGCATACCACAAGGTTGTAGCCAATTTGGCACCGACGAAGGCAACGGTTACAGCAAGCCTACATTATCCATATGGTTCTCCCTGTGACTTTAAAAGGTAGGCAGACGGCCTCTATGAAGCCAATTTTATGATACTGATAAGGTAAAAAGTGAAGTTTAGGTACACAGGAGTTCTCTGCATCTGGGCAAAACTGCTTCGAAGCGGAGAACTTTATCGCACAAGAGCTTTTCCAGTCCTGGTCGAAAATTCTAGTACTATCTCAATCTATCCAGTGGGCCGTTCCCTTAACGTGACTTCTAATGCCCTCGCCGGATTAGCTTTATCAATGGCATGACAACCTCTCATTATAAAGTCAGACAGTCCATTAACCGATCATTTGTGTTCGGAGCTGTTCTTTTTACCTGATGCTTATGGTGGACCTTCGTTAGCGAAGAAGCCGTGTTCTCGGCAACGGCAGCGGAAACCGGAACAGATAGCGGAGCCGCAAGAGTCTGCTCTTTTTCCGTTAGCAGTAAAGGTCCTGGAAACAAACGGACATATCAGTAAATCTTGCTTTGTGTTATTCTTTTCTTTTTCTCAGGAGGGGGAGGGGGAACATGGGGCGTAGAAGGTAAAGTAAAGCTAACAACTTACCCCATTGTGGCGGCAAATGCAGGTCTACTTCCGCCAAAAGGTAACGACATTTCCTCCATATTCGGTCGCGAACTTGTATCTGCAATCCATAATTACGAATATGTAATGAATTGGTTTGTAACCATAATAAGAACACAGCCTCTCCCTTCCCTTTCCTCACCGGACCCTATGGATAGTTCATATGCATGCCACACTCGTTAACGCATTCACGTTCAGATGAACTGTGTATTGAAAGATTGAAAGATGCGCGCACAAATGATTAGTTTTGCTTGAACTAGACTGAACTAATAAAAATACAAACGATCGTTCCACAACCTAAACGAAAAGTTTAAGGCTACAAAGATTCATGTTCATAGAAAAAATTTAAAAATGCAAATTTGTCAAGTATTCAAACAAAAAGTTGGAAGCGAAAGCGCCCCGCATTACTTTTCTTTTTATGGTAGCACATTTACCGAACCATTGTAACAACACAAGTGTAATTGGAAAATTACTTTGGCTTATATCAACAGAGTAATGGAGCGTCACAGACGTGGAGAGGGGAGTTGAGCTAGGAAGCTAAGAAGAGAGGGAACATTGCAACTACAATCAAAAGAACCACCTGTGGCAGGTGGGCTTACGCACACATGTATACGATATGTTATAGGACGGTTAAAAACTTATAGTTTTATTCCGCAGAACCAGACAGTCCATTGGAGCTTCTTTCTGCCGTGAGTCAGAAACACGTAAACATATGCGGTTGTTTAATATGAAAGCCAACAAAGGGATTGTCGATAATGACAAGTTATCAAACGCAATTACCCAGGCAAGTTATGCTATGGTGCACTGCAGATTTTTTTTATGAACGCTACTTTGAAAATAAGCTCACCAGTTAGGCATTTCTGAGTAAACCAACTGACTCCAAAACCAGTAAATTTAGAGGCGAGTGTTCTTTACCTGAGAATCAGATGATACAGCTAAGTCGTCTGCGTCTTCGTGGATTTCGGAACTCGCAGCCGCCTACAAGAAAATGCAATGCGTTAGAGAAAACACAGAATATCCTGTCCGGGATATCAACGAGCTACAAAATGTACACGCGTTGACTCTAAAGTTGTGAAGGCTAACACTGTACGAAACTTGGAAAAGAACCACCAAATGGCTCGGCAGCAGCCGAACGCGGTGAGGTGCAACACCCTACAAGTCTAGCGAACAAGTGCGCGAGATTTGTCCGGTTTCGAAGCTCTGTCGTGCCTGGTTTCTTATACAGCTCATTAGGGCTGATGAAGGTGCTGAAAACTTGACGTGGGTTTCGCCTAATGAGCAAGTTTTCGGAAGTTACATAGAGTGGTCTAGCAATAAGGGCACTCGAAACGTGCTAGACCTCGACACCATGGCTTACCAGAGGTTAACTGGCTAGTTTTACTCAAGTGCTGCTTTACGATTTTATACCACATACTAATAATGAGAGAGATTCGGTGCAAGCATGATCCCCAACCCACACCCACCCAACTAAATACCCTATGAGGCTTAGCAAGCATTCAAAACTGACGCCTTTCCTATTCGGCCTTGCGAGGGAAGTTTCGGAAGAGGTGACAGTGGTCACTTCGCTTTAAGTCAGTTAGCCATACATTGGAGGGACTCGTGAAATCAACACGAGCGTGGAACATCCATAAGCACGTTCAAGCTAAAACTTTCTGAAAGTGCTGTACTATGGAGTGGCGGGTTACTCTTCTCGGGCGGTGTCCATTGTTTGTCAAACCCCTCTTACTTTGGAGAAGAAAGGCAAAGAGGAAACAACAATGAAGGGGAATCTTTTATGATGAGGCATAAGGCAGAGCGCTTACACAGGTAGTACTGTGCAATATACACACACAGACACACACACAGAGGGCCACGGCCAAGACCCGGACAGGAAAGCCAACGAGCATACAGAGACACACTCTGTACTCTCTATTGTGACAAAGGAGACGGAAAGTTACAAGGACATGTCATACCCTAACAAAAATTTACCGAGGAGAACAACAATTTTCTGGCCAACGCGTTATGAATAAAGAAGACCAAGTTTCCCAATTAGCAGAGAAACAGCAGGCTCATCAATAATCCTGACCAGGCTTGGACAGCAGCATGGCATAGCAAGAAGCCAGAAGAAGGCATGCACAATTTTTAAACATGCTAACTAATTGCATGTACGATACAGTTACAACGTGCTGCCTATACTTTCTTTTATTCCTGTCCCCTATATATTGCGTGGCTCAGGACAAAAAACTACGCCAACCTGAGAAAGTTATGCATTTCCTTACTTCTGCACCTTCCACATTTCAACTCCAACCAAAGGCTTATTAGCGTCTACCTTTGAAAATAAGAAAGACGCGTTTTAAAGTACTGAACACGCGTCTTCCAAGACTTTCATACGGTTTGGGAGCAAAACATCTCCTATCGATTGTTATGCCTGTTACCTATAATGCGATCGTGCGTGAGCATTGAAAGTGAGGTATATCTTAACAAGATGGACCTAAAAATCCTTGGGTGCTGCTGAAGCAATACCTTCCTTCCTTCGCCCCCGGAAGTCGCCAAGACACGCCAGCTACGTGGTGAGGCATACTAATGACATTCACTCCCAACGCAAATTTTTTACTAGCTTCGTATTATAAATTATAAACCCTGTTATAATAAGGGCAAATTATCCCGTATTTCGAAGTCCGGAATCCATACCCTAATCCGTTTCCCCTCCTTCCCTGTAGACACAACAAGAACAAACGACAGTCCAAGTTAAGCAATACAGTCTAGCTAGTCGAAGTCTTTTGCCCTTTTTTACTCGTCAAAGCGAGATTTTTCCAAACGTTTTCGTATTTCACAGGAATTCAGTGCACAAAGCGGAGGGTGCGTGCCAACCGTTAATATTACTTCACATAGCCACAAACTGGGCCTGCTGAAGCAACAGGAAAACCTTAACCACGATTTCCTTTCAACTAGTACGATTAAAACTGAAACGCCTTAGCCTGCAAAACTGATAAGACAAAAGCTCTTTAGCAAGCCCTCCCCTTAGCCCTTTACTGGGTCGGTTCAATTTATGTACGGAAAATAAACTGATAAGCTGGCTTACGGGGAGGGAATCCGTACATTCAAATCATTTTCAAAAGCGCTGAGAAGGGACAAATGTTACAAGGCAAACTTTTCAAGTGTTAAACCACTTACCTCTGGACTCAAGCAACGACGCGACTGCCATGTTGGCTTTGCAATGTACAAGTCGGGGAGGTCTAAGAGAACACGCCCGGTATTCACAACGTTTCGAGTGGAACTGACAGTATTACTATCGCTAGGGTCTCCACCACAGTTCGCTCTTTCCTTTGCCCACACACTCCTATATGCAAGTCCCACAGGTGTGCTGCATACGCATGGTGAGGTGTGCTGGAGCAAGGTGGGGCAATAGAACCCTCTGCCCCGTCACCTGTCCTTATTATCCAACCCCCCACACCCTGTCCCTCATTTTCTCCCTTCCGAGACTCTACATAGCACACACATATACACACCCTCAGCTGCATATATGAATCTGCTGATAAGGCGAAACACAGCCAGCTTTTAATGACACATGGCTTAAGGAAACGTTCTATAGTGGAAACCGAAAAACTTTCGACGTGGATATCATAACTAATCAAGGAACAGCGACATACGCACCGTGACTAACCAAACAACTTCTTCTGCTCATACTAAGACAAGATTAGGATCAGTATTTCGCGCTATAGTCCAAAGCGCTAAAGAATACTTCATGAGATACCGAAACTCGGAAGACAAAAAAAGACAAAAAGAAATCCATATGTATAACCCGCCATGGTCCAAACCAAACAAGAAGACTTGACAGGGAGGGAAAGGTAAAGGTCGAGCTTTCCACATAGAATTTTTCTAATTAAGATGCGATGTCAGGCAGATAAAGTTAATTACCCCTCAAGGTAAGAACCTTGTATCTGCTTTTCGACATTCTGAACCAGCCTGAACCTGAACCAGGTCACAACCACCCCATAAGCCATAGATGCGCTTTTCGACAAACAAAAACTCAAGGGGAAGTAGACCAGCTATCAAAGAAATCTCAACAAACAGACTTAAAAGTTGCTGCTGCAACTTAAGTTGACGTTCAAAAGTTAGGTTTCCTATCTAAGCGACTTCCTTCCATGACCGAAGCAGTTACGTATTATGGGTACAGCTTTTGTGGGGAGATAATGAACGAAAGAGCTGATACCAGAAAGCCGCAGCCATCTGCTTTCTGTTTCCAGCCAACCCGCATTATAAGATAAAAACTTGTCAAACTAAAAATTTAGAAATTAATTTGGGAAAGAATTTTCTTTTAGACATATGTGAAGAGTTCCATAAAATCTGGCGTGGAAGACTGACTTTTGGGTGGCGTTGTCTTTAACAGTTTACCACCGGAAACGGATATGTCACGCTCGTTGAGGGGAAAAGGGAAAACCTCGTTTCGTCTATATAGGCGAGGAGGTGTACCGTATTACTATTTACTGTTTGCCATATGAAACGAAATGCTATAATTTCAGTACGGTGTAAAAGGGCTCGACAGGAAAATGGCAAGCGTTTTGACACCATTTGACCCTTCATTTCGACTTCGAACGTATGCTAACGTTTGATGAATTGGACGGGGGGAAAGGCAGCAGGTGGACGACCTACATCATTTGCATAAGACGGGAAATCGACGCCCGGGACGCTGTAGGTGCGGGACCCGCAACTTGTTTGAATTATATGCTGAAAACAAACGAGCCTACACAACAGCCTTCGGTTCCATCTTATTAACATATATAAGACCAGGATCAGCAATTTTGCGAGCTACACCCCTCCTCACCCTAATTTATCTCCAACTACAATTACGAATTTAAAACATAACACCAACGCCTGCTTTCCCGGACTAGGAACGCACAGCCAAGGGAGGAATAGATTGGAATGAGGATGTGGTGACACGTCTCACCCATTTTCCCGGTTACAAAAAAGTGGACCGTTTTCCATAATTTCAGCTCGCACAGAACTGACTAACATTTAAAACGTAGTGTTCTCAATTTAACACGTTCGCTATGTAGCTCGAAAACCACGGAAAAGCTACCCACGAGATTCTTCGAAACAATGTTTTCTCTTTACTTTGAGTCTAAATGGTAAAAAACTCCAAATGTCATCTTATCACTTACCAATGGGATGTTGACAAAGTCTCCATCATTTTCTTGGCTCGACTCTTCATTATTGGACGAAGTACCGGAAGGAAACTCATACTCTTTGCCCGAACATGAACTGGGTTGGCCAGAAGGAATCTTGATTAGCGAAATCTGGGACTCAGCTGCTAACGCTCGCTGTTCCCATTGACGCGCCTATATACATGTCATAATTACACGTAAAGTTTGAGGTAATCTAATGATTAATACACCCCACCAAATGTTCTTGCTGCACCAAACGCTGCTTTAACTCCTCAATCTTCTTCTTGGAAAGGGCTGCTTCTTCTTCATCTGCAAAAAAAAATGAATCCCTGCTAATATTACCAGGTATAGAACTTTAATTTCCTTACCTTCTGATGGTGAAACAACTTCGCTTAATACTTCCTTGGTTAGGTTTGATATATTTGAGACCCCTGAAGAGATCTGACCCTTGATAGACGACAAGGAGAGACTTCCGCCAAGCCAGGACATACTGACGATTGATTTCTAGGTCTGTGCATTAAAGCATAAGTATAATGACGCCGTTTTTGCTTATATTATGCAATTCTTACGTGTCCTAAAACTGTTCACCAAATTTTGCCGCAATGTAAGGATACGTGATTTTAAAATAACACTAAGTCCTCATTGCTGATTTTTTTGTTTGAACGAAGCAACACAAATTTTATTTTAATATATTATAAAAACTTAATATACAAATAAATACTATTTGGAAAACGCCCTTTCAAAGCAAAGTCTTTACAACCAGGCAAAACAAAACACTGCCACGCGGGTCTTTGCTGCGTCTGCAGCAGCATTGCCAGGTAATGTCGTCACAAAACAAATTCACTTGAAATAATAACATTTATAAAAATCTAGCTTAATTTTGATGTATATAAAA
This sequence comes from Lepidurus arcticus, assembly GCA_003724045.1. Taxonomy (NCBI): domain Eukaryota; kingdom Metazoa; phylum Arthropoda; class Branchiopoda; order Notostraca; family Triopsidae; genus Lepidurus; species Lepidurus arcticus. The sequence goes on from RJJA01000176.1 coordinate 76,849, forward strand.
TTAATATGAAAAACTTCTTATGTAAGAAAATAAACAAATTATTCTAACGATTTTTCGTGCTGCATTGCTGTTTGTGTCTGGTTTCCTCTCCGGCCATTGATCATAACCTTTTCTTGCCTATTTCTTGGTAATACATTAAAAAGACCTAACTTTAGTTTTTATATTATAGCCTTTAGACCATATTCCTCAAAATGTCTGCCGCTAACGCTGGTCGTATGATGAAATATCCTTACACGCTGACCGCCAAGATTGCCCAATTTCCATGGAAGTTCCACCTCAACAACCATTGGCAGTTGAAATACTATTTAATCGGAGTTGGCTTGAGCTTGCCTGTTTTTGCCTACTTCAACAAGCTGGGTAATAAAGCGTACAATCATAATTTCATTATTTGGTACTATGTAGTCTCTTTTTTCTAGCCAATTCACCAGGTAATGTTAAAAAGTGGCAAGAATCAAAGGCCAAGGAAGCAGCAGAACACCATTAGAAACTTCAACTTAAATTCTCCGTCTCTGTAAAAGTTTACCAACATCTGCAGTTTAGTTGGAATGTAATAAAAAAAGAATACATCAAAATTGACAAAAATATATAAGACTTCCATTAGTGTAAGAAATCACACAAAAACTTGTTGGCTTGCCAGTGTGTCAGCAAAGGGAGCGACAATACCGCTGGTAGCGAAATAGAATATCAAACCAAAGGTTACAGAAATGGGTAGGGCAGGAAGGGCCTTGCGGAAGATGGCAAGCAGCAAGAGTGTCAAGCACAAACCCTAAGAAACAGCAATTAACAGAAAGAAATAGAAACAATTAATGTTGCTAGACTTACGATAAGAATGGCTACGAAGCAGGCTAATGTAGTATTCCAGTCCCCATAAGAGGAAGCCTTGCCCACTAACACACTGTAAAATATAAAATCTCCCAAACCAAGCTTCACACCACCTTCAAATTTTTTTTTTTAGTTATTATGCATAGCTAAATGTAATATTCTTACGTTCTTCCTCCTCTAATTCATCCTGGAAACTAGGCCGCTGTTGAACTGGTCGCCGTACTGAATCATTTTCGGTAGCAGCCGCTGCAGCTATTTGTCCTCTCCGTTGTGCTACCCTTTCGACAACTCTCTCTTCCCATCCCGACTCAAAGCCGCCTTCGTCAGGACTTGGCGGGCTTCCATCAGACAGCCTAGGTGGACGTACCGGTTCCGGGGATGGTTCGATTGGTCTTTCACGATCCGCCATAATAACGCTGTACATAACCGTCGCTATAGCAATGAAGAGCATGATTTAGCACGAATTCTAAATTAGTGACGACCGTTTACAGGAATATATAAGAGCGGGAAAGATTTGCTCGTTACGAGACTGGGCAGTTTCCACCAGGACCTAACAGTAGAGACACGTTAGCAAATCTCGTGCATACTCTTTAAAATTACTAACGTACACGCAAGGGACCTTTGGGGCAGAGAACAGCCACGAGATCTAAAAGATCGACAATTAAGATTCATTGGTTGAACTTTATTGGATATAGGTGCTTCACCCCAGACGGATATTACGCCAAGAACTACCCAGGTTGTCCACTCCGGTAAGTACTTGATAAAGACGAGTGCCATCAGAGAAGCAACGAATATAAGGTAGGCCTGTTGGAGTCGTAAAGGTCCTTTCCAATGAATACAAATCATGCCAACCACTCCAAAATTCCACATAATAAAAGCGAGCGAGAAGTAGTCCATTGGTAAGTTATAAGTTCTGAGTACTTCTCTAGAAAATAAAAAAGTTATTACGAAATCGAAACAGGTTTTTAACCATACCCGAGGTATAAATACGCAAAAATAAACAGGAGCATTAACGACGACAATATAAGCCACCCATGGATGACTTTGTAGCATTTATATTTGTAGAGTAGAATGAGAAGGACAGTCATAATGACGATAACTGTTAGAAGGATAGCCGAATTGGCAAAAGCCTGCCAGACTTTCGTTCCAGTGTCAGTTGTATCTTCATGGAAAGGGGTATAAACCCTAACAAAACCCAAACATTAGATTTCATAGATTTTAAAATAAGCAGCGAAACTCTTACAAGTAAATGCCTTTCTCCGTATAATAGCTGACTGAGCTAATGGTAGCTACTACTACCATCATACATAATGATACAGGTACAAAGAGCTTGATGACATGAGCTGCTCCATACTTTAGCTCTTCTTCTTCGTTTTCCTCCCATTCTTCGGCGTCGGCCGGTAGTTCATCTTCTGCTTCTGCCTGGCCATGATTCGTGTGAAATCTCCTTGGATGGACACTGGGTGGTGATGTTAAGCCCTGCTGGGACACAGCATCGAGAGCAGGAGTGCTTGGCATACTTACCGAATGCAAAACTATTTCGCTGAGCTCATTGAAGACTTATTGCAGGCTATAACTACAAACAAAACTCTTGACACTTTTTGGTTGTGATAGATGGCGAAACGCGATTAGAAGACCGTGCGATGACCAAGAAAATCTTACTGAAAACATTTGCGAATCGGAAAAAAGTGAGAAAATATGTTTTTTATAAAAGTAAAAAAATATGGGCAGTTTTGGAAACCTGGTGAGCATAGGCCTACGCTGTTCATCTCACATAATCCGTCACAATTTATGCACGGGATATTGTCTTGAAATATTTATATTATATGCTACTCTGTTCGCGAAGTATGAACGGCAATGTGACACAAGCGCGACTCGACAAGCGGTCTCCAATGTGCTCCACACAAGGGCGCTGGACCCCGACACAGGAACAAGTCCATACTCGTACTTTCAAGGATCCAGTAGCATTTCGAGTTCAAAAAGTCTCCGGCTCATTCGTCAAGCGCCAGCGCGATTAAAAGATGCTTAAGCCGTGTTAAAAACTACGTCGCAAGAATGAGAAACCCTGACAGGAGTGAATACCCTGACAGGAGCGAAGACCCCGACAGAAGGACGATGGACCCCCGACACTAGAACGACAATAAAGCCTGGTGTACACTGGAGCGTCGTTTATGTCAACATACACAACATACGACATACGACTAGTAAACAAACCAGAAAATTTTGGCATAAAGCCGACATAAGCACTCTGACATACGAATTGAGCACTGCTCAACTTTTGACACACATGCACAACTGACATACGCCTTTCCGCCAATCACAGATAAGGTGACTTTACTAGTCGTATGTCGTATGTTGTGTATGTTGACATAAACGACACTCCAGTGTGCACCAGGCTTAACCGCTAGCACTACGTGCAAAGGTCTATTTAAAGGAGGTAAGGTTTCAAAATGAAAAAATATATGTTATGGAAGAGACCTAACAACATGTTCTGGCTGAAGAACCCTTATGTCAATTATGCATATTAACCGAGTAATTAATTATTTAGTGGTTTTAGCTCCGCCCCTTTTCAAATTTCAAAATTCAAATTTCCCTATCCTAATATGCATATAATTGACATAGGGGTTCTTCATCCAGATCACTTCATTTGGTCTCCTAACATATTTTTTTTTTAAATTGCACTTGACCCCCCCCCCTTTAAAGCCAACATGGAATGTAAAAAGGAGCTGGATATCACTAGTTGGAAACTTCTATACCAAATAACTGTCGTAAGGGTTTTAAATTAACTTTACGCTCCTTGATTTCTCTTTTCTCAGAAGTTTATCTAGAACAAATTTCAGACGGGAAGAATTTCGGAATGTAACTAATAATAAGCTAACGTTCAGCTGCCAAAAGCTTCCGATTGCCTAATACATATAATTGCTTCCGATTGTACTAAAAGTAAATAGCAATTGAGTAATGTATAATACCAAACTAAAATCTTCCCTTAGAGGACTAAAAAGATCTTAATTTCTACAATCTTAATGTCTTCTTCACTTTAACCTTCTATAACTGAAACGCAGCCAAGCTATATTCTTGATGAAGAGTTGCTGCTCATGATAAATAGTGTTTGGGATGAAACATCCGTGTGTTTGGTGATATAGGCTATCCTACCAATAAAAAAGGGTTACAAAACATAAACAATCTCTATGGAAGCTAATAGCGTTTTCAACTGCATGGGAACCCTGGTGCAGCAGTTTTTGCACTGAATCCCACAAAATTGTGTGTTATTGTGGCACACAATTATGAGTCCAACAACAAATTTGAGTTGCAACAGATTTGTTTCATTCGGGTCAAAAAGTGCTGCACCAGGGTTCCCAGTTGAAAACGCTATTGTATTAGCTTGCACCGTTTTACGCTCATTCCCTACTTGTAGAATATTACTTTTATAGTTACTCGTAATTTTTGAAGCAAAATTACTTGACGGAAGATTCATCGTAACATATTAAAATACTTAAAACAGAGGGCATACAAATCGTTGATACCGTAAAACTAGAGTTACTGCTCTTCCAAGTCATTTTGTAGAAAGCTTGGGAAAAGCATTAAGCAAAGCAATTAATAATTGGAATTAATAATTAATTCATAATTGGAATAGGTTGGAATTAATAATTAATTCATAATTGGAATAGGTTGGAATTAATAATTAATTCATAATTGGAATAGGTTGGAATTAATAATTAATTCATAATTGGAATAGGTTGGAATTAATAATTAATTAATAATTGGAATAGGTTGGAATTAATAATTAAGTTAGATTGGGTTAGTTAGTTCAAGTTGGTAAAGTTCACGGGTTCAGGGTTCAGGGCTTAGACCTACCAAATTCCAAGAAAACGCTGCTTTCGCCACGCCTTCATTCCAAGATGTCCACATTTGTTGTCCCCATTATTGACATGGAAAGTTTCAAGAGACCCGGAACTTTTTACGTTTTTACAATCGTCGCAGCTTTGTTTCTGAAGCTTCCGAGAGCAGGTACCTGAAAAATAACCGATCTATTTCCTTCATGCACTCAATCCGTTGCATGTCTTCACACGAATTTCTGCTTTTAAATTAATATACGAACGACGTAGTACAAAATGCTTACAGCTTAACGCTTAAGCCTTCGTGTAGTAAATCACGAAATGACGTCTAAACTAGGCCTCCTTGCTTTGAGTTTGAATGGGTCTCGTAACATCTTGCTTATATCCTAATGTATGTTTCTTTTTCTCTTCTTGCTTTAAAAAGTAGTGCTTGCCATTTCAGTTTGTGTATTTAGCGGGACGGAAATACAAGCCTTGCAACCTAAAATGTCTTACGGTTTCCCTCGTGACAAAAGTTACTCGTTTTTAAATTACCAAATCCTTTCTCACTCACAGGTCATGCCTTGACCTGCTATTGCCAGGGCCATTGCCCTGATGATTCTTTGAACGGCACATGCGAAGCAAAGCCTTCTAGCCAATGTTTTACTGCTGTCGAAGAAGTCTACAATCCAGACACTGGATTGCAAGAACCGGAATACACATACGGTTGCCTTCCTCCAGAAGAAAAAGGATTCATGCAGGTATGTTCGCTGAATCTTATCTAGCTCGCGTGCTTTACAGATCTCTTATAATTCATTTTATTGTTCTAGTGCAAAGGGCACCTCGTACCTCATCTAGAGCCTATGTCAATCTCCTGTTGCTATAATGAAGACCTTTGCAATAAGGAGCTAGCACCCATGTATGTCATACGAAACCCAAGTCCAACACCAGGTTTCTTAGAGAACAACCTGCATTACGTGGCACTGCTAGTATCCGCGACAGCTTGTCTCATTATCTTTATCCTAATAGTCACATTTGCTTATCTTCGGTAATTATCTTTGAAATCCTTACTTTTTTTAAAATAGAGTGCATACTTAAGATTTCGTTACCTTTCAGTGATTTTCTTATGCTCAATTTCAAATGTTTCTTTGGATTGTCTTTCATAGCTTCGTTAAAATTTATTTTTGAATTATCTTTCATGAATAAGTTAAGGAGTGTCAAATCAATCAGTATTATTTTATCCCTAGTGTGTTATTAATTTTGTTGTGCATGTTCAATAGGTTTAAGAAAAGAGAAGCAATCCGACAGGGACTTTTTGTGGAACAAGGCACCGTTCCATACCTTAACGGACACACGTTAAAAGAAATGGTGGAAGGCAGCCAAAGCTCCGGTTCCGGCTCGGGATTACCTCTCTTAGTCCAAAGAACTATCGCCAAGCAGTTAGTTATGATCCAGTCAGTTGGCAAAGGTCGCTACGGGGAAGTTTGGCTTGCAAGATGGCGAGGCGAAAAAGTGGCTGTCAAAGTTTTCTTCACTACCGAAGAAGCTTCTTGGTTTAGAGAAACCGAGATTTATCAAACAGTTCTCATGCGTCACGAAAACATTCTCGGTACGGGATACACAAGAAATTCTACTATTCAATTTACTAAATGTTTTTTTTTATATTTTTAAGGTTTTATCGCTGCAGATATCAAGGGAACTGGATCTTGGACTCAAATGTTATTAATTACAGACTTTCATGAGCAAGGGTCCTTGCACGATTACCTGAAAATTCATTCTCTCGATCCCGTTGCTACTTTACGATTAGCGATGTCCGCAGCTTCCGGTTTGGCTCATTTGCATACTGAGATCTTTGGAACCCGCGGGAAGCCGGCTATGGCCCACCGGGACATTAAAAGCAAAAATATTTTGGTCAAGCGGGATGGCACGTGTGCTATAGCCGACTTCGGCTTGGCTGTACGCTACTTAAGCGACACACAGGAAATTGACATTGCATCCAATACCCGAGTTGGAACTCGCCGCTACATGGCTCCTGAAGTCCTCGATGAAACCATCAATACCAGTTCATTCGACTCGTTCAAAGCTGCAGATACGTATGCTTTCGGATTGGTCCTCTGGGAAATAGCTCGGCGCTGCCAAGGAATGACTGTTTCTAGTCCGGTTATTGACACGGAAAACCAAAAGCTGATGGAAACGGGCTTTCAAACAGACGACTATCAAGTTCCTTACTATGATTGCGTCCCCAACGACCCATCCTTTGAAGACATGCACGCAGTAGTCTGCGTCAAGAAAGTCCGACCTGACATCCCAAGCCATTGGTTACTCTACGAAGTAAGATCAATTGAAAATTCGACAAAGTTCTGAATTCATATTTTTTCTATTTCTCTTCCTAGCCTCTTAAAACTATGGCACAAATCATGCAAGAATGTTGGCACGCCAATCCGGCAGCTCGACTGACAGCTCTACGCGTCAAGAAATCCTTGTTTAAACTGGAGGAGCCTGACTTTTTCCTCAACTACAAAAACAACTCGCTCTCTTCATCACACAGCAAGATTCCGTAAAGAAAACAGGATTTGACCAAGTTGCGCTGGAACCAAAATGTACATAGCACACATACTCATGCGAATCTTTATGTCGTTTTTTTTAACCTTCAACTGAAGTTCTAAGTGCCATAATGGAAAACGCTGCCGTGCCGAGTGTTTTGTTTGTATGGACAACCTAAACGTGGGACAGTGTTCAAGAGATTTGGGGTATAACGTGATTTTTCTCTTATAATCCATGCCGATGACTTGAAAACTATGGGAAGAACGCTCTCGAAGGGCCAGTGAAACGCGTGAATCCTCGCCCCTTGTTTTTTAAATCTTCTTAACTCTTTTGTTCTCAACGAGATCTTGTCTACTTAAAAGTTGTTTGTCTGCTTTGAACCTAATATACAATTGAATCTGTGTACTGCGTTGTATATATCTTCACCTTTTTCAATAAAAACATTTTTCGGGACTTTTTACGAGAAATTGTTCGCTCTTTTGTATTGGCAGGGGTTTTACTGTAAAAAATGCCTGCTTTTTTCACTTAGAAAATCGACACAGAAATGAGCAAACAGTCGCTCACAACACCCTCCCATGACAAGGAGTAAAAAGATTCATGTAGAATGTACAATACATTTCCATGCGTTTACTACACCACCACCCTTCACCACTTAAGCGGAAACACCTGTCCTCGAAATAGTTTTCTTGCGTAATCAAAATACGAGATTCTTGATTTGAAATTTAGCGTTTGTCATGAAACCCTTACGACACCAACTTGAATAATACTGCCTGCCCCAAGAGTGACATTTTGGCAAAAGAAACAAAGACCATATTCCTTCTGCCCAACGTTTACACAACCCAACTCTCAAAAGGGAGATTCCCCGCAATTGCGTACCATACACACTCCACTTACCCAATACATACTTTCAAAAATTTCGGGAAAAAACACCTACGTGTAAGTTCGCAGATCTTTTTTTTTTTTTAATTGCTGTTCTCGGTGCAGTTTTAGCAATAAAAGAAATGATCATTTCTATAGTTGCTAACAGCACACAGAAAACCGAGCATTGAAAATAATGCGCCACGCCTGTGGGCTCGGGCTCCCTCTAATGGTGCTAATGTGCTAGCAACGAAGTTGGCAACAGTAGGTCGAGTATAACTGCTGACAACTCATTACTAACCCCATTTGCATACCCAATTAAAGGGCCACAGGCGCCGCTCTGTCTCAGTGCCATTTTGACTTCTGGGCGAAAATGTCGGCGCGCAAGTTCTGAGCGAAGCAGATGCCCAATATCTGAAAGACATAAAGGACAGTAAGTATTCTAAAACAAAAACAATGGTTGGGAATCTCGGAGAACTATCATAACATGTATACAGGATTGGACTTTACGTAAGTTTTTTTCGTTGCATTTACAACTACGTTAAGAACGCGTATCTTAATTCCGTTACCAAGACAAAAAGAAAAAAACATAAACAAACTCACATTAGGTACGTATAAAGTTAATATTGTGCTGTGAAACGAGAGAAAGTAAATGCTCTTAATCCAATAAAAACTTAATCCTACGTAGAGCGAAAAAGCAACAAAAATATCCCGATCAAACGTTATTTCTCTCTGCTTCAACATAAACTTCTCTTTCCCAAGTCAACAATCTCTCCCCCACTGCTGACAGAATTTTTTTTCTTGACATTTAAGCTTTGTCGGAGTTTTCATGTTTGCCCATAAAGTGCAACGGTTCAATAACGAAAACTTGCACTCAATAAAATTAATCGAAATTTTGAACACCATTCTATTAACCCAAGATATCATATACTAAAAATTAGTTTATTATATCAAGTTGGTAACCAATATTTCGCTTTATATATTAATCGAAAGCCAATACTAAACATACAATACCACAGAATGCCCTAATTGTTGGATCATTAAGAGGTTATCCGTCAAGAACCAACCTGTAAGAACGCTACCGCTACTGCAACGCCAGCAACGACTAGCAAATTTCTTTCTAGCCACTCCTCTCCGGACTGTAGGCAGCCCTTATCGTGTACTATCTTGGCCAGATCATGAATCTATGGAGGATTTAACTCGGACTCAAAACAAACATTCGGAACTCTTTGAAAATTCTAGGAAATGCAGCCTAAACCCTAAAATCGCCACCGTGATAGCCTTCAATAAAAAGATGGCGTGCTACCCCCAATCACCCGCGTTCCCACCCTAAATACCACATCACCCTAGCAATTACCTGTAATATAGCCACACCAACAGCCGCTCCAGCTACAGGTACGAGGTTAGCCTCCACCCACTCTTCTCCGGCACGTAAACACCCCCGTTCGTAAACCACGGACCCACGATCACCGTTCTTCTCATAGCAGTAAAGAGTGGAAGGAAGCTCAATTAGTGAAAGCTGACATGACCTCGCAAAGGGGAAAAAATGAAGCTAAGGAAAACGCCAGTATCAGCAGGCGTATGTGAAACTGATATTAAGCCAAAGCATGCATAAAACATAAAAGCAGGACAGCAAGTCTACGGAAAGTTCTACTTACGTAATCCGATTTTCGGACGTCATATCCGCACTGCTTGTTCATAATAATTTCCTTAAAAAATGTGAGAAAAATCAAAAAAATGAATCTAACCTTTACGGGAAAAGAAATTACGCAACCTACATTTGGTTGAGGCTTGCAGCAGGAAAACGGGACTCCGCATGCTTCTCGGCTACCCACTTCCGCCGAGGAACAATTGAAATAAACGTTACGATCCCAGTCTTTGGGACCTTCGATGCCACAGCACTGCAACTGCGAAAATCAATACCCAAATTACGTCTTAAAATGGGTGCTAACAAGTGTAGCTGGGTTTACCCATCCTTCTTGTATCCAGTCGATCAAGTTTTGTTGGTCAGGATCATCACGATAGTGTACGATAAAGGCCTGGAATCCATTCGTGGCTTGGGATTTGATCTAAGAGCGAACCTTTGACGAAAACTTATCTTGCTAGCTAAAATCTATACCCAGTCTTTAAAAACAAATCCCAGAATCCCAGCCGTCATTTCCAAGAGCAGCAAAATGGCAAGAAAAATTGCATACTAAAAAAATCATAAGGTATAAAAGCCATTAGTCAAGTAAACCTAGGGAATTAAAACTTATCAATAATAAAGCTTTTCAATGAAAGTTACCGTGGCTAATAAACATGTGTTTTCTCTCAAGGCTCCAACACAACCAGTAAATCCAATAATGAAAGTCACGCAACCTGAAAGAAAAGTATATATTTCCTAAATTTATTCAGCAACATTTTACGAATCTAGTTACCTGCGAGGATAAGAATGAATGCGGGATCCAACGCCACATTAGTTAACCGACTCAAATTACTAAACGTATCCTTTTCTGTCCATGCCCACATCCCAATGGCCATAATGCTCAACCCCATGAGCTACATATATAAAAGAAATAAAAGTTATTAATTAAGTACACAACTAGCTTTCCGCATGCAAATTCGACACATCACGAGCGTCTCTCCGTGAATGCTCAATGTCCTTGTACTTTATTCATTTTGTACGACAGCAACTCCCAACCGACTTTCTTGTATCCCCGATCGATTAGTCCACGTTGCAACGTGTTCGTTGCAAAAAGTTGCAACGAATATTTCTTCTTTACTAAAAATTATTTGCAATATTGCCATGTTCTTCTTGTCACTGCATCAAGGCAAAGCTTCCACGGGAAAATTAGCTAAATGATATATCCCCACACTCTTCTTCATTCAAGCTGAAGTTCAACGTCACAAAAGAACTACCAACTTGTAGCAAAACATACGCCATTTTATAACGAGCTGACATGCCCAATGTCAGGAATAGAACTTTTACTCTGACTCTTCCCTTCCGATACTTCGTCTACTGTTCACTACTACTATATTCTTACTATTCTATAATTTAATACTTTATTCCTAACCTGTAGAGCAAGTCTCATCAATAATGGGTGATATAAATATAAAGAAACAATGACAACAATGAAAACAAAACCTGAATTATAAAGCAAATCGAAAATAACCTGTGTCAAAAAAAACTAAAAAGTGTCAATCAAGACAAGTTAAATACGAAAAAATAGGCTAAAAGTATGGTTTTAATGTAAGAAGCACAGACATTGTCCAAAACCACAGAAGTCTTGTACTCGTCGTACAAATCGTACTCAGTGCAAGCCAGTGTTAGAAATGGCTCCTGGTATTAAAAATAGCTGTGCTCCGTTGGCCATGCATGTGCCTTCGCGGCACCATTTTGCGGTTATTTAGTCTGCATTGGTATACTTCGGGCACAGCCAAAGGGCTTTTTGTACCCAGCTTAGTTAGATACGGCAACAAGGAGGAGCAATAAGCCTTTTGTCATATGAAACACCAACCGTGACATTGGGCTTTGTGGCCTTACAAACCAATACTCAGCAACAGAAAGGATTATACATGAAAGGTCAACCCTTGAGATTTGTAAAAATTGTCTCAATTTTTTGAATATGCAATAAAAGATACTCCAACGCGACTAAAATCAAACTGTCAGATTGCATCGGAGGATCGTTCTTGTTCCTTCGGTGGACGATTTTTTGATAACGACTCGAGGACGAAACGGGGAAAAAAGCAACAACGACGTCCAGGGGTCAAAGTCCGGCTACAGAATCTATCATTTCCTTTTTTATGTTTTGGAGAGAAGGCGAAGAGGGGGGAGACGGTCAGACTTCAATAGGACGTGACTCAGGATTAGATAAATCCATCGAGGTTATTCCTCCAAAACATGCTAGTAAGTGCATGCATTATGCTCGGTTCGGAGGTGTTGATATGAAGTGATTGGCAAGTTTACGATGTGTCAAATAAAAAGAAGGAAAGTGACTTGGCGTGATAAGGCAGAAAAATTAGAGGACAAGGAGGAGTTGAAATATGACGTTTTGAATCCTAATCGAGGTGAGCTAGCTTAGCTCACTTCTTCAGCAAACTTTAAGCTATCAATGAGAACAGCCATCGCCGTCCAACTCAATAACGCAACGTACAGTACTTTCTCTTCCCATGGTTCTGCTTCACCAAGGTTAGATGACTCAGGGGGGGGGGGGGGTCTACCCACATTTATATATGACTGAATAGCGAATCTAACAACAATATTGCATACAATTCTTAGTTCAAGTCTTCTGTTTAAAAAAATACAAATAAAGCAAGAACTTAGATATGTCAACTGGAACACGTTTCATTTCCTGCGAAGGGCGAGAGTCGCTGTTTCGCTAAAATCCCTTACAAGGGAACTTGTTTTATACGGTAAGAGAGCTAGCTAGATTTGACTGAAGGGCATTGCGTGGGGAGATGGGGAATAACTTACCCAAAAGATTACGTTAAATCCAAAGATGACATACTTGAGGCAGCACGAAACCTCACTTTGATCACGCCGATATTTCCTGGTGGGCATTTTACATTGACGCAAAACTGGAGCCACACTCACCATTCAAACACAACTCAAAAAGGTTAACAAACGAGCTGGCCCACGCAAAGTGACAGCTCATCATCAGCAAGTCTTTGATGGATTTTAATTTAACAGGATAAATAAGCTTCTAGAGTGACGTTATAGTAGCCTAGCTGACGTGAGATCAAACCGTACATATGCATAGCCCGAAACTTTGGCCGTGATATGTGAAAAAGGCTACAAACTAATAAGTGTGCAGCTTAATTGGATAGTAAACAAAGAAGTTTTAACACAAAGGAACTTTACCACAACCACCCAACCCGCAGGTTGCAACTTTCCTAACTAATTCGACATTCAGGGCTCCCCGTACAAGACGAACCGCGATTCGCTTTGTTTTCTCCATGGGCGGCTCCGACTACGCACGCCCCTTTGGCCTTCTTCGCTCTCAGGTCGTCTGCGATTAGGAAGAACAAGAAGGGAAATAAACACGGAAAAGGAAGAAGACAAGCTATCGGGTCAGTCCATGGATTTTGTCCATTTACTTACTTTATATTTGTTAATTTCCTGTGAAAAACGTGTTGTACATATTTGTTGTTTAGTTAGCTAGGTTTATATTTATATGATTTTGTACAATTTATTCCTACTTTTACTTTGTACATACTGGTGGTGGTACATCACATCAGTGATCATAGTATAGTGATCGGGTGTGTGATGACTGAATGTGAATTTACATTTAGCGTAGCCTTAGTGGCTTAGTGCGTAGAACACAACTTTGTTTCCTGAATAAAATGAATTAAGTAAATCAACCAATTAAATAAAGTTATATTTATTTGCTATGTTTGTTTAGGGGTTCAGCTTCTAATCGACCGACGACACCTAAGTCAAGAAGAGGCTGAGACTAGAAAAAGCGAGTCGTTCTTGGATTATGAGCAACCATGCCGCGTAAAGAGGTCTTCATGCTCTAAATGAACAGTCGACCTTCAGCGCATATCGTTAATTTTGAAAATTAAATACGGTGGCTTATATTTCAAGAAAATGCCTCTCATGGAAGTTGTAGTTTCTTCTACGTCGACTCCTACGCCCAAGGATACCGAAGAGGTGCATCAGTACTATCTTAAGACTATTTCAAACATAATTGATATGTATTAGGAAGCTGGCCCTTCATCTCCATTGCTGGCCATGCAAGCTAGTATCTTAAGAAGCTCAACCTCTTCTGTGTATCAAGACTTCTGTCGGTATGCTTACCAAACACTTATTTCAAGCTTGCAACCGTCAGATTCTTTTTTTTTAGAATTTGCCACTGCGAATCTGAACCGGATGCTCCACTAGTAGCTCCTTGTTATTGTGCCGGTACTTTACGATATGTCCATCAAGCTTGCCTGCAACGATGGATCAAATCATCAGATATTAGGTGTTGTGAACTTTGCAAGTATCAGTTCCGAATGCAAACGAAAGTGAAACCTTTCAAGGAGGTAAAACGTAACTTGATTCGACTTACTAATCTCTAATAAATGTGCCTTCTGGTTTTTAGTGGGAAAAACTGGATATGTCCCCTTTGGAGCGAAGAAAACTGGCTTGCAGCGTCAGTTTCCATGCTATCGCATTCACCTGCGTAGTTTGGTCTTTGTACGTCCTGGTGGATAGATCTGCAGAGGATTTGTCGCACGGCATGCTCGAATGGCCTTTTTGGACCAAATTAGTTGTTGTCGCAATAGGCTTTACTGGTATGTATCACAATTTAGTCTGTTAGCCTTTGGGTTTACTACATTTTGCGGTAACCACAGGGGGTTTGGTATTCATGTACGTACAATGCACTATGTACGCAGCTCTTTGTAAGCGCTGGCGTGCGTATAACCGAATTATAATGGTACAGAATGCTCCTGACTCACTTGTCCGAAATCGTAACAAACCTGCCGTGTCACCGACTGAAACCGAAGAGTGCAGACCGTCACGCTCATTATGGACCGCTGCTCGATGGAGAAGCGACAAATCGAATGAAGAAAGTGGGAACAAAAGCGGCATCGTGGCCACCGTATCTGGTTCGTCAGTAGCGATGACTACTCCTGAGCAAGTGATCGGAGACTCTCCCATGTGGGAAACTAGTGTGGATGTGCCGAGTTTCCCTTCTCAAGAAGAATTAGCTTCTCTACTGGACGTCAGATCGACGCTCCATTACATTGAAGAAGCTAAGCAAGAAGTGGTTACTGTTGAATCTCAAATCTAACGAATCTTAACATTGCGGCCTGCAACTGTGCAAAGAGAATGAGACAAAGAGCGAAAGTTGATAGTGTTTGTATGATTTGGGCTGGGTGTTAAGGTAACACTTGTGATAGTGTCTGCTAACTCAATCGGAACTATTTGACAAGAAAACAAAACAAAGAACATTCACCTGCTAGCATCCCAGTGTTGTAGAGATCTGTTTCAATTTCCATTCATACCGGAAATCTTCTCTTTTTGGAAATTTTAGTTTTTTCTCCTAGTCAAGTAATAAATTGCGTTCGGATTTCCTACTTTACTATCAAAGAGATCTTGAACGAAAGTAATTTTGTTTTCGAATGAAGGTCCTGTGATATGTTCATCTGACAAATTTTGAAATTCGTTTTTACTAACTTTCCCGGTTGTTTTACGGTTTTGTTTTGTTAGCAATTATAAATAATAGGACCAAGTTAATTAGGCTTGCATTTTGTCATTGCAGTCCGTCCCTTTGGATCTGGAGGATATTCGAAACCCTCCAATTTTCTTTATGTTTACCAAAACAAGAATGCAAGGTGCTTCGTTAAAAATAATTTCAGACTTAAAATGCAATTAGGGGTTGTGACACGTTGCGTTTTTGTACATTGATGCTCCGTTTTGCCAGAGAGAAGAAACTTGTGTTATTATGGTATCTAATAATATATATATAAGCCAATTTTGAAGGGTCTGCTCTCGAAAAGGAACTGTTTATTAATGAAACTACTTTTCCAACCCGTATATGTATACGGACATATTAAATACACTGGTTTCAATGGTACACAATATACGTTGTTTACGTTTACATGTTTAATCAAAATGTCTAAATGAAGAAACATCTACATAAATGAAAAGGAATAGCAAAATATGCCGCTTATTTTGATCACTGATTATTATAGTCAGCCGCTTTATGGAATCAAATTTTAAAGGACCGATTCAACATGATACAATTCATAGCATTTTGAATTAGTACTTACTTATACATAGTACTTATTTTGGATGAAAGACAACAAGCAAGCACGCAGCCGCGACTCTTGATACATACTTCAGGCCATCAACATTGACAATAGAAGAATTTTCATTTGACGAGTAATATCGCAAAAAAAGTTGTAAGCTTTGTGATTTTTTGTAAGCCACGAGTTTTAAGGCTTTTCATTATTTTTATATACACGGAAATCAATAATAAGTTACTTTAAATATACGTGTCTGTGATTAGAACCCTTCTATACGGACACCAGTTAAAAATCGATTTTTTTTTTGCACTTCAATAAGAGTAAAGTTTTTAAGAATACGGAACGCATCCCTATCTTTTTCCCACATATTGCACGGTTGACTTTACGCGGTGTTTTTACGGTCCCAATCCACCGCGTAAATTGAGGGTTTACGGTGTAGGCTTCAAAGGCACTGGCACAATAAGCCAACTAAAAAATAATTAAGTAATGCCTCATTGTTACGCAAGTTTACATATGTTCGTCCATGAACCTCGCTTGCAGTAAAGTGATGCTGTATCTGAAAGTCAAATCTGACCAGAAATAAAGCATTTAAATTTCTTAGTTGAGAGAACCGACGTATACATTTCTGTATGATGTACACACCTGCATCGTGTAACAGTGTTCCACATTGCCATGGCAATAGTTCCCTATACGAGTGAGCAACAAATAGATGACAGTCCTTTAGCAATTTACCAGTTCGTTTAAGTGCCGCGATGCTTGTAACAATCAGGTTTGATAAGGGTTGCGAAAGATTACCATTCTGACCTAAAACCTCCTGTATACAGGTGTCAAACTTTGTCAGGAATAAAATGCTGAAAGGGGTACCTGGAGACTTTGACGCCAATATTTAAAGTTATTGAAGGTAACAACCATTACGCTTTTATGACCCCATAAATGCTAACTAGGCTTAATCTGACCTTATCAGTACTAGAGAAAACCATATGTCGAATTTTGCGGCTCTTCAACGCGTAACTTCACTCTGCTGCGAAATCTGTACTAGGTAACAACATTCTATTATACATGGATTACTCCAACTATGATTTCCCGAAGCCTATCTGGGGCATACGAGCCCGTTGGGAAATCGTAGCTAAAGTAACGGCCTTTCTACCGGTCATTATAGTGGGAGTGCTAGGAAACGCGCTTGTGATTTATCTCGTGATTACCAATCGAGTTCTACGGACTCCAATTAACGTCTACATCCTGAACTTAACCATTGCCGAACTCGTGGGTCTTACTATCTTTCCCTGTATTTGTATGTGCACAGATTTCTACCAAAACTACGTACTCGGGGGCTTTGTCTGCAAAACTGAAGGTTTTCTGCGAGGTACAAAGACAAGTTCAAGCCTTTTATACTTATTACAGAAAACTATTTTACCTTTTATAGTCACGTTACTCTTAGTGAGCGTGTTCACTCTGAGTGTCATTAGTTATGATCGACTAAAAGCTATCGCCTTTCCCTTCTGTCCACGGCATGGGATAAGAGCGACAAAAGTTGTGATTGCGATCATTTGGATTGTTTCCGTTGCTGTGGCTTGTCCCTTGATTCCCTGGCGATTTTATATGGTAAACCAATCCTACGCATGACCTTTCGAAAAGCTGACCGTAACCACATTATTATTAGGAAAGACAATGGAAAAACTTCTATGAGATGTATTGCGGTGAACTTGTACATTTTACTCGCATATATTGGCTGATTTTGCTAGTACTGCTCTTCTGGTTACCACTAACCATTATTTCAGTTAGTTATACCTGTATTCTTGGCAAGGTACCGCTTGTTAACGCGGCAATTACAAAGCACGCTATTATTCCATTTTCCACTCCAGGTAGGACGCCGTCTAGCAGTTGGCACTAGCCAAGTAGCGCAAAGGAAACGCAAACTCGCCAAAATGTCCTTTGCGATGATTCTAACCTTCCTTCTATGTTGGTCCCCTTATGCGGCTGTAATTATAACCCGTAATGAAATCCTCGGTGCCGGAACGGGCCAAGCCGTGAGTAAAGGAACGAATTTGTTTACTTTTCGAAAACGATGAAATGTTTGCGTTTAGATTCCGGATTGGTTACGAAAGCTTTGGTTCGTGTCCCAATATGTCATGTACGTTCAAATGGCCATCAATCCTATCATCTATGCGCTGCTATACGAAAACTTTCAAAACGTGATCAAAGCTCGGTTTCCGCGACTTTTCAGACCGCGACCTCCAGCACCACCACCACCACTTTACACCTTAGTAAGAAACCGAAACTCGACTAGTACCCCAAGTACATTAGGGACAATAGCTGGAACGCCATTCAACAACCTACGTTTCTGACGTTAATATGATTAGCAGGCAAAGAAACGTGACCCACAAATCTTGCATAATAATCTTACCATTAAAGGTGCAGTAAATTGGACCCGCTGGCTTGCATAGGAAAATGTCCGCATGATATATATGAAGTTTTGGTAACCAGAGTAGAAAGTACTTGAGTAGCACAAACTGGTTGCTTTAATTTAAAACTAAGTTTCCAGTCAAGCAAAAACGATTGTCAGTTGAGTGGAATAGTCTTTTGTATATTGAATAAGCTTTCATTAATACTTTGGTTGCAAAACCCTGAACACGGCCTTCTCCGCAACCTTGGTTCTCACGAGTAAATTGTCATTAAAATCATCTGGACAAATGCAAACGCATGTTAGTCTTATTTAAAATAAAACTGACGAATAAAAAGTACCTCTTCTAAAGATAACGGACTCCCCTTTACTTTAGAATCTATGCTATGGTAACGCTCTGCCATTGATTCGTCGCAACATAGGAGAAATTACGACAATTATTGATAAGAAAAATATAGGATAACACTATAACCTTGAAATGAAGGGCAAAGTCTTACCGTGTGCCAAATGCAGCCGAACTAAAGCCATAAAAAGAGCCTCTGCTGTGAGCTCTGTGTTCTTGGCAAAACGTAATACGAGGCATTCCAATACTTTATTGGAAACCGTGACCCCAGCTTCCCACAATATTGGCCGCATGTTATAACTGGACGTTTTCCCTGCGTGACTACGATCGTACTTGACAAAGGCGCACTAAAGTTCGTACATAAGTCTACAAATGTCGTACTTTCAGTTGCAAAACTCACCTTCCAAAACTGCAAAAGAGTATAGAGACCAGGAACATCAACCAGATTGATTCTACCACTGATATTCAAGTCCCTCAGCATGATTAAACTTTTGCTCAACTCCAGACTAGGCTTTTCCAACAATACCGCTATAATACGAAAAAATAGATGATTGAACCTTAACTGCATGCCCAATACCTCTCCAGTGGTGTTTCAGTATCTTCAATAAAGATGAGGAGTCGATTTCGGGAGGATATTTCATTTCTAACTTAGAAAGAGCAACTTTTCCTTCGGTCTAAAACAAGCATGCATATTTCTTTTAAATAATACATTTTTACTATTAGCTTACGTGCTTATAAGTTTCTTCTAAAACATCAACGGACACATTTCGGAAAACCATGTTGTCTTCGTTGACCTCCCTATAAAAAAATATAATCATAACTTAAAATTATCCATCAGTTTAAAACAGAAAATACCAAATACTGGACTGCTCGTCTGTTAAAATTCGTAACAGGAATTTCCCATCGCAATGAGGCATTTGTGTTTGAGGAACAATAATATAATCGCCTGGTGGTAGCGTAAAAAACGTAGCCACTTCCCTAGCGACGCTATGGTTGGTGACATCCAAGGGTTTCTAAGAAAAAAACACACAAAAGGTTTACGAAACAAGAACAGTATAATTTCATCCAAAAGAAACGTCGTTACGTGTTCATGAACATAATGGGGCGTGAGTCTGGCCATGTTGGTGGGTATTTCATAGACAGCAAACCCAATGGCGTGCATGACTTTCCTTTTCTTGGTCTCTTTACTCGAAGTGGCAAGCGTATCGTATTGCTGGGTCACGGACACCACCACATGACATTTGGAGTTCGAGCCACGTGGAATTTGCAGAAAAAACTGGGGATTCATAGCGGTAGTTTCTGGACAACGATATACATATTAGTTATCCGCCACTTGGCCGAGACCATTCCCAATCGACAACAACAACAAAATCGTTACAGTACCTACGTATTGCGGTCCACCACCAGCATTATACCCACTTCGCCATCTTCGCCGTGCTAGTACTGCTCTCCAAGGCTTCTTGGAATGCAAGGCCGGCTCGTTCATCCAATCGTCCGGTCCAACATGGACCAAGTCTAACTCGGTAAATTGCTTACAAAAGTCATCAAATGCCATCCTGTTGAGAAAGTTTTGTGAGTAGGCGTACCAGAGAATAAAAAAGAAAGGGGAAAACTTTTAGCATTAGTTCTTACCAAAACTCTCCTTCGTTTCTCACCCTCGAACTGAGCATCTCCTTGTCTCGGTCACTAAGAGCATCCCATTCCCAGGATCGTTCAGCCCAAGGACCATTCCACTCTCCCTTGCCCCATGGATTCCGGAGCCGCACCAGCGGAGTTTCACCCAAGTGAGTCCTAACTCTCGCTAAGCCCGTTACACTATACGCATGTTGCGTGATAAGACCGTTCCGCAGACGCAACTGTCTCTTATTATCTTTGTCCTAAATCCAGCAAAGTAACCCAGCCCAACAGTGGCCAAGTCCCACAACAAGTTAGTAATACACGCTAAATCTCCCAGAAAAAAATGATGTTCTTGAAGTAGATAAATCATTACCGTGTTAATACTAGCAATCAAAAGCGTCGATCGCGGTACAGCGCTATTAAGCACTTGGTAAGTCAAAAACCTATCCTGATGTCCAAGACTAAAGCTTTGAACAATGCCTCCGGTAAGGTCCTGCAAGGCTTTGGTGGTGAATCCGAGATGTAGTGCTTCGTAACTACCGTACAATCTAAACACAGATCAGAATCAGCAAATCACGTCATTTATAATTTGTGAAGCTATTTATAACAAGAACAGAAAAAGAACTATCATTACTTGGCGTAGGCTTTTTCAAGAAGTGCCGCCCAAAACTCATTAGGATCCGTGGAATGTAAAAAGATCAGCCTGCCTTTGAAGGTAGGTAATCGATCATCAACCACTATTTCCGTCCAATCCCCGAAATGCCAAAAGCGAAACCTTTTCCGTGGACATAAAAATAGGAACAGATTTATTTACTGTTAAAAAAAGGGGTTTGATTATGTCAACAACTGACAAGCCTATAAAGCCACAAAAGACAGTGTCACAAAATAGCAGCTAAAGCTGAGAATATACTAGCATAAAACTCAACTTCTCGTCGTGATTATTTTCCTTTGTTTTAGTTTAAAACTTGTAGACTTGGCGCTTCAAAATTTTCCATACTTTGACTACGAAGCTCATGGTTATGATTGCTCTTGTGATCAATTTTAATTACTACAAAAAGTAGTTGGTTTACCTAAAAATTCCGCCATAGGAAACTTCGAAACTTTGATCAGGAGGTACGACACGGTCCAAGAATCTCGGGGTTAACGTTAACGAAGATACAGAGGCTAACAACCACGGATCTCCGAATTCCCCTTGTTCCACGTCAAACCGACTGGCGCCTTCGGAAATAAACTTGGGCCGCTGGCAAATTTCCTAAGGAAAATGATTACGTGCCAACAGGTACTGTATAATCTCCCCCACCAAAATAGAAATGAAAATTTTACAAAACATGTCTCATTTCCTAGATAAGTCCAACAATTTGATTACGCAAATCTAGCATTCATTACGCTTTTTTATTGTTGAGTGAACACAATATGTAGGTTGGGGTTTGAGGTTAAAAGGCACAATTGAATCTCCTTGCATGTTCGTCAGTTTTTTTTTTTTTTAATAAAAAGTACTTTTTCCGGGGGGAGGTATAACTAACTGGTAGAAAAAGTGTTTTTTTTTATAAAGTTGGAAGGCAAAGGTTAATTTTTTTTCTGTCCTCAGAGTTTAATCTCGATTATAACTGTGGGTAAATGGGTAACCAGACGGAACTCTCTTTCCTAGTTAATACAACTGAAGAAAAGAACGATTATTACGCCTCTTAAATAGCTCTAAAAGCCGCAAGAGAGCAAGAGCAGGCTCATGACACCGAGGTCATTTCGTGCTTGATGTACCGCTATCAAGGGCTATGCACTCGTACAAGGTCAGCACGCCTCAAAGTAACCAGAGTCAAAAATTTCTTTTGTGTCTTCGAAATTCCCAGTTCGACGTTGCCGCCCTTCGCGTACGCGATTTTTGTACGGAAATACTTAAAAGACCCCCACTGCAAAGAAGGCTCATAAACCAGCCACTTTTATTAGAAAAGGAAAAGGTAATAAAAAAAGCGACACAAGCCTAATATGTCACAATTTCTTGGATGCTACAGCTGAAGCATAGAAGATGCCTGATGACTTTTGACGTCATGGATACAAAGCTGCATCAGGTAAATTCAGGTTCCGCACAGAACAGCTCAAAGGACTACAAGATGCCGTACCTTGAAGTAACCTGTCAAAATTAATTTAACGATATGCGTCTACGATGATGAAAGGGCGGCGAATGGCTTCCGGCTATAAGGTAAAACCATGACCTCGCTACTATAATCGGATGCATACTTTTCCTTATTGAGATAAAACCCCCATATCGAGGCGGCTCGAAGAAAAGTTGCAATCAAGCTTTGGATGAACAACGCCGAATAACTTACGTGAGGCCGTAGCCAGGTAATGGGGTTCAGTGAGAACTTTTTCTGCGGAAAAAGTGACTTTAAGGAGGCAGGAAATTCAGTATCTTCAAAGAGCACTCCGCGCTCACGACATAACCGCTTTAATTGTTGATAATTCGACTGTCGAGTTTGCCTGTGCAGACTACGGTCCACAGTCCAATATCTGCGGACAGAAAACCGCAAATGAGTGCAACGCAACTTATGCAAATTTCCCACGACAAGCAAAGTGTTCCTTCGTTGTCGTTTTGTTACTCCTTCTTTTTCTTTTTTCCTCTTTTAAGTTTTCGTTACCTCGATAAAGTCGACTGTTTGTCATCGGCTCGCGGTGGCCAGCCATTTAGCCAGGGTTGACGGGTTCCGCCATCTGAAAAGAAAAGAATGTATTATTGGCACTTCGAAACATCCAGTTTCACAGCAGGTTTTACGTCTTTACAAGGCAATGCTTTAACGCACAGTCACTCTTATTTCCGTCTTTAACAACTCTACTGTGTCATAAGGTCAACTTCCGCACATTTATGGGACAACTCTCCCAGCATGTATAAAGACGCTCCGTTTCCTTCCTTTTGCCTCTTGAGTCAGACATGGAAAGATGTGGGACCCCGCCACTTTCTTCACATAACCTCTTGCTTATCATTAACCGTAATTCACCTTAAAAACCTACACGTCTATGGCCTGGGAAACCCATACATTAGAAAGAAGCCCGTTGGAGGTGTTGGAAATATATAATCCTGAACCTAAAAGGAAAACAATTCGGTACAATGGAAAGTTTTAGGTTTAGAAACTTGCTTAATCTTCGCAACTGTGTAAGAACTCAGATGGATGCAACCATGCAGTATAAAAAAAAAGTTAAAGAAAACCCCACGCACGATGCAACTCCCCATCTCATTAATTGCCAAACGACGTTGGAGCCATGAATGGACTCTGGCGTTGCCAGGATAGGAGTCACGAACGACTTGCTCTAATTATATACCCTTCATTCAAAGGAGGGATTATAAAGAGCTTCACAACTCAAAATAATAATGCCTTATAGCTGACAATAACTGAGCTTGCAATCAAGCTATAGAGTAAGAACACTCGTGCAGGGCAATTATAAGATAAAAAGCCTTCATTATTACTCTGATCTGATGAAGTGTTAAACTTACCCTGGATGTAGGTTCTCCACCGGCTCGACATATCAACTTACAACCATTCCATTTGAAGTCGTGGATTATGAGCCGTAGCTGTGCAAATACGTGGACATTTTGAAAAATACTTCCAGGAATAATTTATAATTAAGGGTTGTTGGTGGCAAAACTGCTGCAGACAAACTAACACTGCAAAGGATAAGTGTCCGTATCCTCACAGCCTTCATCACTAAAATTTTCAAACTTGACAACATGAATTGAAATCGAAATCCCAAGTCCACATCATCGATGACACAGCAGACTGTACCATCGATTATCAGATCCCTACTGCATTTGCTTTGGCATAGACACCTGTTCTTTTACATCCACTTTGATATTTCCGTCTTGGAGTTATCTCTCACAAATTGAAAGTGGGTTGGAACAAGCTTTTCCGAGAGCATAGCGTGTTTAAGAAAAGGGTAAGGTTTGTCTTTTAAACGACCTTCAAAACCACAAACTTATTGTTTCAGAAGAATTCCAATAATGAAACGACATGTTAGTTACACCAAACTAAATTGGTCAATATTTCGTCGTGAATTTATCCACTATTTTTGTTCTTCTGATAGTAATTTCCTAATCTGGAGGCTTCAAATGAGAGCACTGGTTACAATTCAGACCGCCCTAGTACTTGCTTTGACCAACCGATGAGCACAATGATTACAGGTTTGCGTTATAAAGGACCGCTTTTAAACTGATGGCTTTAAGAGCTCTAGATCATTTTATAAAGCCATGATGTCTTGAGCACACAACTTAGGTTTACCTGAACCGAAACAGGGCAAGGGACCCGAGTTAAGTCAGAAAAGCCCCTTTAGGTAACAAGTAGGTACTTAAAAATGGATATAACTGATGGCTGATGCGCTGTAAGCCAATTCATTCTTTTGTGAGCTTGTCTCTCACAATCCCCAAGGAACTACCAGCGACAGTGGTGGATTATGCATGCGTGTGAGAAGTCATTTGCATAGTTCTCGATTCCCTACCCCGTAGGGCTATTTCACACTCGAAACATTCACAAACCATAAACACACGCAAATAAAGGCTTGAACTCTTCGCTCTTTTCCAACTGCTGGAATCCGCGCTTCTTTCCCCCGTTTTATATAGACACGGTTCTTCCAGATATGGCGCACACAAGACGTTAAGGCTCACTCAAAGCTCGCGGTCAGCCGAATATTACGTCGACGACTTTGCTATGTTGTTTCGCCCTAATATAGTCCGAGAACCTCGCACCAAAAAACTCACCCGTACACACACTTAGCTCATTTGCATGGTGGCCGCAAAGGAAATATGGGCCATGTGCACCAGCAGACACAGATCAAGTTCTATTAGAGGTATAAGAGGACGCATTTTTATACGATTAAGGTAAAGCTTGGCCGTACTTTATGAGCGTGCGCCGGGACGCAAGAAAAGTGTTTGCTATTTACGTTTCGTTCCTAAGGAAAATCTACACTAGACTTATTTTTAGGGCCGAGCACGTGGATGGAGGACTGGCCAATAAAAGACTATAGGTATATGGTCCCCAGGTGCACAGAGTCCAGCTTTACGGGCAGCTCGTGAACCACTGATCTGTGATGTTTGGGTAGAAGCATACGTGAAGCACGTTCTGATGAGGAAGGAAGCCCACCTGCGTTTCGGGCCCATCATCACGCTCCGCCATGCCCGGCCCCTATCGTCCAAATCATCGACAGAAGACGTGTGCACCACGATATCCTGTTCCACCCCAAATTATACACCTAGGTCATCGTTTTCTTTAACAAACATAAGTTTTACCCTTTAAAGGAAGCCGACTTGCTACGTCTAACCAAAACCTCTTGTACTTCCGTTCTCCTATAAAACGTATTTTTTAACCGGCCCACTGCGTGGGGATCTGGTTTAACAAATGTTGTCGTTTAACGCTTCCTATAGGAAACTTTCAACGGAATCCTTGCAAGCTCAAAATGTAACCGAGTCTATTTGAACCGAGTTTTATATTGTTTCAAACTGTAGACAAGTGTCGGGCATAGTTAACCAACAAGTTTTTAGAATATAGACCGAAATAAAGTCGCATATCCGCACTTGCTCCGAGCTATATTGGATTTGAAGGCTAGGGGAACTTACATAACCGGTAGAATTTGCATAGAAGTACGCTGTATGTATACATCTCGTCGGCAATTGCACCGAAAGACATAATAAACGTAATCAGCCTATCGCATTTCTCGATCCATAGCTTTTCTCTTATGCAAAGATATTGCCATTCCAAACCGCACGAGATATAGGCTCGGGACCAAGAAACACCAGCTCCGAGGGTGTGAATGACGCTTACATCGTTGCCATGATGGATTCTCCCCAGTAATACATAGCTTTACATAGAGTCTCTCGATTATTGTATGCAGTACCGGGTTCTGCCGCTTTCGTGCATAACTCAACGTCCATATCCTTCAAGATTGCCAACTTGTCAGAATGGCTATGAACGACCTAGCCACGATGCACATATTGCTAAATTTTTAGCATAAGGCGCAAGAAGGTATTGCAGGTTACGTTCATTTTCTTTTTAAGGTGTTACACATGATTTCCACTTTATATTGCGCACATTGAGTCTTTTCTTTCACCGCTAGTGCAATCAATCAAAATTAAGAGAATAACAACTAGAGTAATTCCGTTAGTTTTTACCACATGCCATATATGTTGTCTAGCGAAAACCCTTCACCGAAAACCCATACAACCTTACGAGGAACCCAGCGAGAGGTCAAGAGCCATTTTACATATGCAGTAACTGTTCACTGGCAGCCCTAAGTTCTTGTATCCTATCTTGGGTTATTGGCAGGAGAATTGTTTTGACAATTCTTCAGGACATTTGCTAAGGACCTTTCCCTTCAACTCCATTGCTCGATTTGGGATTTCTCACGTTTTATGCTGCTAAAGTGCATATCACTTGCTTTGCAAGTGCCTAACTATTCTAACAGGTAAACTGTCGTTGATCATTGTATCCTTTTCTTTGTCACATACGACGAAAGTGAGGCATATAAAATGAAAATCAGCTTCAATGTTTCTTATACTCTCCCATTCTGAAGAGAAAAATTGAAACCAGAACGAGGCTCCAGAGAACCCTAACCCTATGTCCACCTAAAAAAACCTTCTCTAATTATAAGACATTTACACGTAAACTTACAATATCTAATAGGTTCACCCATATCCGTGATACCTGAACGAGCTACTAATCTCTTCTCGTCACTTCTCATCTTTGCTAACTGAAATACACTTTCACTCACGCGTCATAGAGCTTTCGACAAGGAAGAATACGAACAGACATATGCTCATTCTCCCTCCATTAGGTTGATATAGTCTGGCTTATATTTATATCCTACCTACGCCAACGTTTCAGCAACAGTGGCTTTAGGAACAATACCACCGGAGGGCAGTTTTAACGATAAGTCAATAAAAATTCATATTTCCAAATAAAGCCATAATGACATTACACCTTGCCAACAGAAGATATGAAACCTCCCAAATGAAATTTAACTATCTCCTCTGGCAGTTAGCACAACTGTTACGCGACTTTTTCTCATGAAAACTCGCTTCTACTTACACAACTAAAGCTTTGAGGGCTGATTATAGCGACCTTGGACGTGTACGCTCGCAATCTACTTGCCCGAGAAAGCAGCCTAAATGCTACAGGTATGTCCGATATTTTAAAAACTCAAAGAAATTACTCAGCATTTTTCAAAACCTCACCATCAATGGAGTGCAGACAAAGATCGTTTGCTCAAATCCGAGTTCAGTGGAATTGACACGCGTGAAAAGACCCTGGTCGTCCCTTAACCCCGTTCGAATTGTGCTTCTCTCGTTTAGCGACCTTCTAAAATTCCAAGCATTTTTCGACTTATTAATACCCAAATTGGGAACTGTGTTGTTTAGTGTGTATTATTTCATTTAAAAAATAAGAGAGCATAACTCTTCAATGGTACTATTTCGTGCTGGATAAAACCCACTTCAAAAGCCTTTTTATATCGTTGTTGCAGGTGCACATCGAGCAAAGTCCTTCACTGTTCCGGACTTGCGAGCAGCCAGTAGAACGACGCTTCCGGTTATAGGTCTGAAGACTTGGAAAAGAACAAAGACGCGCTCGAATAACTCGAAGTGCCCAACGATCATTGTGACCGGCAAAAAAGGGTCAATTTTCACATAACCTTGTTGGAACGATCGGAAAAACTGAAGCATTTTTTGGGTACTTTTTGTCTATTTCGGCAATAGAAAAGGACTTTTTTTTTACGTATGTGTCCGACGACTGAAACCATTTCTTGGGTATTGTGTTCATGATTACATAATTTACTTCAATAAAAAAAAGCCACGTGTTCAGCTGAGAACAACAAAATTAGCAAAGTTCTGTATTTGCTGGACACTCTGCTCTATCGTGCTCAGTCGTTAGTTGTTGTTCAGAATCTCGTGAAAGTCAAAAGGACACGAGTTTTGTAGAGTAGGACGCTACAAGCCGGAGTCATTAAGTCCATATTAGCCCATGAATGTTGGTTTAACGGGTTGTAGCTCGTTCTCAATTTGGCTGAAGGGAAGTTTTGCCCGTTTGCCCCTTTGCCATGCGGTTGCGTCCGCCTAACCCGAAACGAAAGAAGCGGTATTATAAAACACGGCTGTCTTACGAATAAAGAGCCGTGTCTTGCTCGCGCTTGATGCCTTTTTACGTTTTAATCCATAGCTAGCTTGGAATACAGGAAGTTATTCTACCTAATGAACCTCGGCACGACATTGCTCCATTTTTACGTAACGGAGGTGGTCGTTCCATTTGAATTTACACCACCAAACATCACGTTTTTCTGGCAATTGGTTTGACATCTCTTGCACGACAATTCATTTGAACACGATGTGACAGGAAGTGTGAGAACATTTAATCTTAATACTTATATACCGTATACCGTTATTGGCTAAAGTAACCTTAACATAGGAAAACAATATTGGTGTACTTCCGATCTGAACCTCAACAAGAAATATTTACCTATAACTTAGTATAAGTGCTTACAATCCTCTCAAAACCCATTTACACACAAGCACTTACACAATTACACACGAGCATAAATCGCGTGTGTAAATGGGTTTTGCTATGCACGTTAAGAAGAAACATTCAACGCTTCGCTGGTTTTCGATTTACCAGCAAACTCTTAACTTTTACACCGTACTCGCTTTTGGAACCCACGAACCACAAAATGTAAAAAAAAATTATCACCTGTAATGGTTGGATTATCCCGAGTGTTATCACTGATACCATTCGCCTTATAAAGCATTTCAAATGCTTAGTAACGTTGTTTCTGTCTAGAATCGTATTATCCAAATATGACTCACAATTTTTCAAGACCACTATAAACTGCACGTGTACTATTTAAACACCTGTACAAGTTGGCTGTTGTGACGAGCTTCACTGTCCATTCTTGCCTAAACTACCTTCGGTAGTCAAATAAAGTGCCGCACTCAGTTCTCGAGGGGCAACCCTGGAAGAAGAGAATAAAAGAGCCAAGAAACAGAAGGACCCCAAAAGGAAGTCTACAATTCGAAGTGTCGTTGGCATGTGCGGAGCGAGAGGGAAGCCAGCATGGACACATTAAAAAAAGGTAGAAAAAGAGGCGCTTTAGCTATGGGCAAATCCGTGGGAACCATGCGAGGCTTTCATGACCACCCACCCCACTATCTTGTACCCTACTGATGACTTTTAATTCATTATTTCTGTTACACCAGATAGGACTCGCAGACAACACAAGGACTGGTTATTGCGGCGACGACAGTCGTTTGGACCTGTTTGAATTGATTACCCGTTTGGAAGAATATGTAAAACGGTTACATTCACACCACTTACATTGAAATGCAGTAAATGAGAACTAATTGTTAAAAAGAGACACATCAACTCTAAAGTCGGGGAAAATGATAAAACAAGGTACAACAAACGAAGTGACGAAGTAAACTAGAAAAAAAGTACGTTTTGAGTTTTCAGCACCTAAACATAATTAACTATGCAACCATATACGGAATGTTGAGCTCTTTGTTGTCCTCAGCGCCCAGCTGCACTAGGTGTATCCGTTTCTCAATCGTCGACATTGCGTGCTGTCCGCACAGGAATTGAGAGATAGTCAATTTACTTTCATTTCATCCTGAAAGGCAGCAATAAGTATAACTGCAGTTTGTTTGTATTTGGTTTACATACCGAGCATGCGTCTAAATCGACAGGGCAGTCCTCCTCGGCATATAGATATACAAATAAACAAAGGAAACGAGCTGCAGGAGTTACGCGAAGACAGTAAAGATTAGTTGAATACCGTAAGTGTTTTATGGATAAATTACCAGGCGGTAGCTTTGGATTCAATGTTAACCAATCATCAAAACAGAGAAGCCCACAACAAGCAGCTTTATTTCAAAACAGGTGATTCGACATTAAACAAAAATAAAATAAAAATATAAGTATCATAACTAAATTATACGCGTATATACCAATAGAAATTTCCGAAAAAAGAAATCAGTTATTGGAACTGATTCGGACAGCGACGCGACAATAGTTGATGAAGAGCCATCTCCAACACCAAGAGGAAAAATAGAAGCACCAGCAGAAGACTTGAATAATCTCGAGAACCTTGATAGTAGACCTAGCACAGCTTCTTCTTTATGGGACGCAGCATCAACCAGTAGTCTCTCATGGGCAGAAGATGTACAGTGCATTTCTTTTCGTTTCATGAAAAATAGCTATCGAAGTGTTTTCACAGGAAATAGAAAACCAGTCTACCAGGGAAGTACAAAGACTATTGGACCAGATAGATGCCATTGTATTCGAAGGCGTCAAAGCAGCTCCATATTATAAACTAGACTTAGATGAATGTCACGAATGGAGAAACTTGTATCTTCAACTCAGGCAAATATACTATTTTATTTAACGTATAGGAGACTTTTTTTTTACCAAGCACAACTTGTTTTAGGGAAAGAGGGGTGTGTCCTACGATACGGAAAAAGTTAACTCGCCCTAAGGTTCCACCGCAACGTCTCAGTGTGTTACCAGTCCAGAGACAAGTGCAAAGTGCCATAATAACCCAAAATTTCAGCAGAAATCCGCAGCGGGACAAGGAACTTCCGCGAGTAAAAACTTGCTACAATGGATCGGACCGCCCAGCTACCGCCCATTACAAGCCTTTGGAAGAAACCTTTCATGCGATGACATTGTCTAGCCCCAAGCTTTACACAACGTCTACCCGCTTGGGTATCAGAAAATATCCAGTCCTTCCTCCTCGAGCAAAACTCAACAATTCCTGGCTTCAGTCCGACAGGAACCAAAATCAACTTTCATTTCAACTTCCGCCGATTGAATCTAGTACATCTACCGCAAATCCAGCTCCGCTAACCGTCCCTCAAGCACAACGGCGCCTGCAATCTGCTCAACCGGCTCGACTTCGCCCACCTTCCAGCACTTTCCGTTCGAACCCTCATTTCTTGCCCAAATTCGCCCCGAACTTAACATCGTTACGTGAGTGTCACAGGAAACCGTCAGGATTGCCCATGGAAGAAGTTAAACCCGAGTTTTTCATGAATGTTGTTGGCAAAGCTGTACACAGAGAAGTAAGAACAAGACGACCATCCACGATCAGAAGTGCCATCCAGCGATAAGCGAAACTTGAGCAAGGTGGACCACAAGACAAGTCTACCGAAATACCCTTACTCACAAGTCCTAGTCTTGCACTGTGATAAAATACATTATCATTTAAGTAAACCTAACCATCACTTCGACAACATGCTACCGCATTCATTTTATCATTGCCATGCAAGGAAAAGTAGGCATCTTATAAATAGCACTCTGGAGAGCCATCTTTCTCTCTATTTTGGCTCGTCGTTGTTGCAGAGCATAGAGCATGTGCAGTCTAGTCATGTGGTTGAATCATTGGCACACGGTCTAGGCTTACGTTTTTCAGTCCCACGCCACATTTCCGGGAAAATGGTTTGCTTTTGACCTTTCTTCTGCCGAAGATGATTTACAATCAAACAACTTACAACTGTAACGAGCACGTGCGATTTCCCTTTTTGTGGGAACACGTAACAACCATACTTCGAGTTTGGGGCATCACTACAGCATTAGGTAAGAAAGTCGTATTAAATATTAAAATCCACCCGTCCTCAAATATTTAGAAAATCAGAACAAGCGAACACGAAAATTGCATGAACTTGGCGCGAGCCCAAGATATAGTTCAGCCGGAAACTATAGAAGGGCGGGAGGGGGTCGTTGTTGTAACTTGAGACAGCGAACACTGCCAATCTCCTATACAGAGTTGAGTACAGGCCCCCTCCAAATATTATTACGACTGTAACCCGGATGTATATTACTTTGCTGGTGTAAATTCTAAGAAAAACGTACAAGACTATAAACGTTCTTATATTCTAGTGTTGTTCGGAGTCGGTGTTGATTTCGCCTATCATCGCCAAGGAGCGGGAATCTTTACGTTGTATGGTTCAAATGAAAAGGGGCTATATATAATAAGTTTGAAAAAGTTGTCGATCAAAAGTAAAATGGTCATTCAATGTTTTTATGAATGCATAAAACATGCTTAATTTTCATAAGAATTTTACTGGAATTTGTGAAACCAGCACTTATTACGTATAGCCCGCTTGAAGATTTATCACAATGAAGCGAAGTTTTATTACTACTAAGTATTTTAGAGTTTCTTCAGCCTTAGTCTTCTTCTTTGAGATCACATGGGCTTTGACGCTTTTCTTTCAGATTTGCATACGGTAAGAACACATATTTCTTAATTTAAATAACTTCTCCCTCCTGCTTTTTTAGTAATGGAAACCATCCCTTTTTTGACTGTTGGGAGGCAATTCAATGGATAGACTTGTGGAAGAAGTCCGTCATATACTTTGTAATCGGTTTAATAATTTCAATTGATCATCACCGCCTTTGGCTTTCAATTACTGCAGGTATAAGTTCCAATGTTTATTTCCAAAGTCACCATTTCCGTCTTTGGTTTTGACAGCTACGTTTCTTATCTTGCTTGGTATTGGCTACTTATTCCTCACTTACAAATCAAGAATGGAGGCCCAAGTGAGCATTCTAGAAGCCCAGGACGACTATCCTGAAAGGTATTCTGACACTTTTAACAAGACAATATACTAGAGATGAGCCTTAGCTATGTTAGGTTTGATGACGTCGTGCACGGTGAAGTGGACGACTCGTTACCCGAACCCCTCCAACAACTTTCAGTTATAGTCAACGTCGACAACTCGCACAATCTGCCCAACGAAGGACATAGTAACCAATAAACCTTCTGTTATTACAGTTCTTGCAGCGCAAGGTTTTTATTACACCTGAAGCTCACAGTTATCATGCATGACAGCAAATTTGTTATTCGAAGCAGTTTCAAAGAAAATACACTTAAGAGATAGTCCTGTAGGAATTGGGTGCTTTCTTTTTACGAAGCATCTTTTTTATGTTGAATCATTTCCCTCAGATTATTTTCGCTATCTTTCAAGCTTCGTTCGAGATATGACTTGTTGGTCTGCGAGGTGAAAACTTCGTTAGGCTTTAAAGTGACAATTTTCAAATATCATTTACTTCAAGCGTTTTAATCTTCTCTTCTAAGACGTGGATACGGTTATCAATATTCTTTCGGACATTTTCTGCACCCTTCAAGACGAACATACGACCAACGCTTTCATACATATTGGTTTCCGTGGGCAACAACTATTATTGTTAAGGACATCAGACACTTAATTAACTGTTATGCTGCAAGTATAATATAAAATGGCAATCTGAAGTACCCTACCGATAGTTCTTTGTCTGTAAGCTGAGCATGGGCAATTGATCGCTTGAAACTTTCAACTTGAATATCTGAAAGGCGTAACTTTTGTGACGTTTCAATCATCTTTTGTTGTAGCTCACCAAATGCCTATATTAACCCCAAAATAATGCATTAGAGAAATTCCACCCTACAAAATTGGTGTTCCACAAAATTTGCTATAAGTCTAACCCCGAAAAAACCGATGCAACTTGGGGTTGATTCAAAAATAAAACATTTGATTTGCATTTAGAAAATTAGCCAAATTGCAGTAGCTATTCGTTGTGTTAGACTTGGGGGTGTTTCAATATTCAATAAGGGTAGCTAAAAAATATACAAATCCTACCCTTTTAAGCTCAACATCCACGGAAGTCATCTTTAATTGTGACAGTTCTCAACTAATCAAATAAAACGTTCCCAACTTCCACACGTGTTTTGAGTAAAAACTAAGTTCCACGAACCGGTCGCCCTTCCGCTTCCAAGCTTCAACACTATCAACAGCAAATTTTTCGGGGTAAGAGTTTTGAAGGAGTTCAAGTAACAGCACTGCATGAAAGCGGAGTATTGAGAAAGTAGCGTCACCTTCGGAATAGCCTAGCATGACTAGCCAAAAAACGCTTGGTCTACCCAAGGTACACATTGTACCTTGGTTACGCCCTCACACCTCACGTCCGTTCTCTCTCCTTCCAGCTCCTACGACTCTTCGTCTACTACCGCCGCTAGACCTGCTTCCGTACTCCGCTAGACTCGCGAACTGCTACACGTGGAACAGCAGCGCTACCGCGTCCCTGGAGGTACCATTACCAAGACTGCTCGCCAAGGAGAGGAGGAGGGGCTAAAGTGGATACATTCAATTGAGGATACCCGTGGTAGATTTTTCAAAAATACTGCACTGCAGGAAGAAAACTCCTGTAGGTTTAGGCGAGATGGCAAGTAAACCAGAAGATAACTTATGTGAAACTCCTGGCTGTCAAGCACCAGCCCGCTTGCGATGCCCAACTTGCATTAAGCTTGCTATAAATGGGTCCTATTTTTGTTCTCAAGTAACACGTTAAGGACTTAACTTAAAGCGTCCTTATTTTAAGATATTCTCTTTACTTTCCTATTATTACAGGAATGTTTTAAAGGAAACTGGAATGTTCACAAACTAGTACATAAATCAGCAGCTCCGGCCACTGATGTCAATGGTATGCACTGAGACTTATTTAACAAACTTATTCTCATTTCCCCAATCGTTGCATCATTTCAAGGTACATCGACGAGCTATGATCCCTGGCCGTCGTATAGGTTTTCTGGTCCACTGCGGCCGTTCCCACAATCTGCTAAACGGGAGGTTCCCGCCCATATTGGTAGGCCTGATTACGCTGATCATTTGGAAGGCTTTCCTCTGTCGGAGCAAAGCATGAAAGGAACTTCCAATATTAAAGCCTTGAATGAAGAAGAAATAGACGCTATGCGAGTGGCAGGCAAAGTATAGACCTTCCAATATTGACGGTGTTGAAGTTTTTACGCAATGTTATAGTTAGGTAGAGAAGTATTGGAAGAAGGAGCCCAAGCTGTTGAAGTCGGAGTGACAACCGACGAAATCGATCGAATTATTCACGAAGCTTGCGTTGAGCGCGAGTGCTATCCTTCACCACTGAACTACTACGGATTTCCCAAGTCTTGCTGTACTTCCGTCAATGAAGTAATCTGTCACGGAATACCGGACTTGCGCCCCCTCCAAGATGGCGACATTTGCAATAGTAATTATTCATGTGTAACCTATCCTAAAGCTTCTTAGTTGTGACATTGTTCACTTCTTTACAGTTGATGTAACCGTATACCACCGTGGTTTTCACGGCGACTTAAACGAGACGTTGCTCGTTGGCAATGTCAGCCCCGAAGTCAAGCAGCTCGTACAAGTATCTTGGGAGTGCTTACAGAAAGCAATTGCTTCCGGTAGGATGACCGGAAAAAATAACGTACATTGTAATTAAGCCGTTGATTTGATACAGTGCGTCCTGGGGTCAAATACCGCGATATAGGTGGAGTCATCCAAAAACATGCTCAAAGCCAGGGACTTTCAATCGTACGGTCCTATTGCGGGCATGGAATCCACCGCCTCTTCCATACAGCACCTAACGTACCGCACTATGCTAGTAAGATGTTTAATTGTACAAAATATGAATTTTCTTAAAGTTTTATTCCCTTGAACAGAAAACAAGGCCATAGGAATTATGAAACCCTGTCACTCGTATACTATCGAACCTATGGTGAACATGGGTACTTGGCGTGACGAACAATGGCCTGACCAGTGGACAGCCGTCACACAAGATGGAAAACTATCCGCTCAGTTTGAGGAGACACTCCTAGTTACCGAAACTGGCGTAGAAATTTTAACACGCCGTTTGAAAAACAATGGACAGCCTTACTTCATGGACAAAGCCAAGTAGTGATGGATGGATGTATTGCAACAAATAAGAGAATCAGATATAATGGACCTTGGTCTATAACTTTCGACTGTGTTTCTTTATAGAAGTGATAACTAAGGCTACGAGTTAAATAGCAAGTCAGGAATGAACCACAAAACTATATAAAGAAAAAACTGGATCCCAGATTACGTGCTTTCTCTCAGTTCTTTTTCTTTCGCGAATTATCACAGTCGCTCTGCTCATTCATAATGAATATTTATAGAAATTAACAGACAGGGTTTACAGCCCTTTTTGGTACTCATATGCTTAAGGCACCCAGCGGTTTTTTTCCCGTACTTGATATAGACAACTTTAGGAATGTCAGAAATGCTATCAACAGAAGATGATAGAAGACAGACAAAGAGTTCCAAGGCAGCTAGGTTTTCCCGGCTTGTTGTTGTTGAATAGCTGCTGCTCTTCTTTTGGCCATTTGTCGGAAATGCTCATGCTCCAAATCTACTTCTGCCAATGGAAGACGTAACATCTAATGGGAGCACCAGCGAGTTATTTTTACTCCCGATAGTTAAACGAGTAACCTACGTGCTGTAGAAGGAAATTTTCCTCCATGATACGGTGAGGGGGATGCCGTAATATCTCCAGAGTTTCATACATCGTAGAACATTGTTTCAGGACGCCAGGTTTTTCAAAACTGTACTTGAGCAAAACCAGACCTACTCTGAATAGCACTTTCACACCTACAAAATTATAAAATTGTAATGAATGAACTCCTTATCTGCAATGAGACTAAACAAGTACAAAAATTCCATACCTTCACACAGAAACATATCCCAGACCCTCAGCACTGAACTCCAAGGTAAAGTGCGAGTAAAAACGCACAAAAACCATTCCATCATATAAAGTATAGGCTCCATATTTTGCTTGCTCTGAAAGACAATAGCCAATTAGAAACTTGTCGCAATAGATTGGACAAAACCATACGATATGTTTATGGACAGCTGGTGCGATTTTTTTCAGTAACGCATAAAGGATGTCGCCATCG
The DNA here is from genome assembly GCA_003724045.1 of Lepidurus arcticus. Classification (NCBI taxonomy): domain Eukaryota; kingdom Metazoa; phylum Arthropoda; class Branchiopoda; order Notostraca; family Triopsidae; genus Lepidurus; species Lepidurus arcticus. Next base: position 113,708 of record RJJA01000176.1, read on the forward strand.
ATTTGAATAGCTTCCTGCAGCGCAAATTATTATGAATCTTGAATATGAAATTACGGATAACTTTTACCATTCCTTGACTGTAATATTTGGGAAGGTATTTTTCGCAGATAACGACAAGGCACCAAAACGCTGATTCGGGGGGCATATGCATAATGAGTAAGGCAGCTAAAGGGGCTTGACCTTGGCAATACCCGTCTTCAGGAACTAGTACAGTATACGCCTTGAGAACCTCAAAGAGAGATTCTTGACTACGAAAATAAAAATAAGAAATTAACGAGGAGTTGTGACGTCATTTTCGTATCAACTTACCCAGGACCCGTGGTCTCTGCGAACATTTCATGCAATGGAAACTGTCGATGAAGGTCTTTTCGAATATCATCTATCCATCTAGGGTCTCCTGGCTGTTCCAGCAAATGTTCATATAACCCTGGGTTCTTTTCCATCAAAAAACGCCCACCAGACAAGTGAAGCCATGCTCTTCCTCTCAGGGAATTTGGGATACCTTTACGACAGCGTTCTCGCAACTGAATCAACAAATTTTTTTAGACAATGTAACTTGTAATGTCTAGGTACCTTGTGATATTTAGAAGTCATGTATACATCCCATTTGTCGAACATTTCTAACCATTTGCGTTCGCGCCGTCTGTTCATTTGTACAACTTTGGCGCTGTTACCTCTGAAAGAGAAACACGATTTGTATGTCTTTATGCTTGGTTAACAAACGATACTTACTTTTCTATCGTGTACTGTGATCCACCAAAGAAACCATAACGGTCTGTCACGTTTGACGCAACTGACCCACCAAAAGCAACGGAACTCGCGTCGTCGTCTCCATTGTCCATCTCATCAGTTCGACTTTTCCCCAGCGAAGTTACAGATTTTGAGCCTCCCAATGGTTTACTTTCTTCTTCGCCAGCCTTGTCTACTAAAGGCTCACTTTGAGACCGAGGCGAAAATCGTGCTGCTTCGTGAGTTGTACCATTCTCGGCAGTGGCAAAGGCAGCTTGATCCATGCCAAGGATCTCTCTACTATAACGATTGGCTCTTTCCTTCTTGGAACCATTATTGCGACGAGTAACGGAAGTTTTGATTTCTGCTGGAGTTGAACTAGATAGGGGGATAGCTGGGTCTAGTTTAGGGGTGGCAACTGTCACCAAGGCTTTCTTTCTTTTCCACACAGCTGAGTCGCTATCAGAATCTTCTTCAGGAAGAGCCAGTGGTACGGGCATCGCTATCGGTTGTACTAACTCTAGGCTTCTTCTTCGCCGGTCCTGGGCGGCAAGAATTTCCATGCTGGATTGAAGTACAACGGTCCAATATATTTGCCTATATTTATACAAGGTCCTAAAACATTTTTCAATTATTACTACCAATATAAGAAGCAAACGATTAATAATGAATGGTCTTCTAGAAGAATCTCAATACTTAATCAAGGGATACCTCTCCAGTATGTGCCATATAGTAACATGAACTACCAGTACCAATAAATTTAATCTTTTTTTTACAAATAATTACGGGCTAGTAATAATAATATTATTAGTATCAAGTCTAGCGTATACATCTTGGATCTTCGGGTTTGTGGTTATTTAGAAAGGAAAGCAACAGCAAGGGCCAGATAAAAAGTATCGACAGTTACGTTACCTTACTTAAACTATAACTTATAGTACTAATTTTTTTAACCACCAACAAATCAGCAAACTGGGCGGTGGAACAATATCAACAGACCTTTTTATTTATATTATATGTACTGTTAAATGTTGCTCACCATAACGATAACTCAGTGTTCTAGTTTCAGGTGCCTATCCAGATTTATTTACTGTTTAGCTTAAATTTGGATGATAACAGTAACACCCACAAAGGATGGTGAAAGCTATGACGAAGAAAGTGATTAAACGGTTGTGTGCCATCTGCCATGTAATGTTGCCATTTTTGTTGGAGGCTGCCAAGCTTGAAGGAGTTATCCTGAACCCCAACAGGTGGTGTAACGCATAGGTTCTCAAACTGTCAACCCGTTCGCGAAACCTATGTATACTGTGACCCGACGTTGTTTCGTTTTCCTGTATTCCTGACCTACCCGAACAGACGACATACCAACGTGTCCACAACGCTAAGTTGTCTATTCTATTAAGTCTATTAAGAAGTCTATTTAGTCTATTAAGTAATTCAACAAAAATGTTTTCTACAATGGACAGGTTAATTCTTTATTATTGGAAGCGAGGATCTGCCTTAATTCATGAACCATCTTTTCCATTCGATGTAAAGATGTTGTCAACATTTGTGTCTCGCAGTAGTTCTCTACTTCGGTAGAGAATTTGCATATCAATGTCCGAGGCTCTTCTAATTTTGCAAGGAATTCCTTCAAAATCTTTTGTTCAGACGTCAGTGTCCTTAAATTAGGTTCCAATTCTTGCCGCTTGGCAGCTGCCTCTTGTAAAGATAACTTGACAGAATTAATTCGCGCTTTTGCACTGGAAATCCGGCCATAAGTAGATCGTAAAGTATGTCCGGCATCATGAAACGTCCTCTCTTGCTTTTGGATGCGATATTTCTTAAAACTATTAAAAACTTTTTTATTTCTTTTTCTTAAAACTATTAAAAACTTTTTTATTTCTTTTTCTTAAAACTATTAAAAACTTTTTTATTTCTTTTTCTTAAAACTTATTTTCTTTGGAGATTGTGTCAAAACCTGAATAATAGAAAAGACACGAGAACTTAGTTTGACTTGCCGATATCAAAGTTAACAATAAATGTACCGGCTAGGGAATATCTAACTTTAACCAAGTGCGAATTCTTCATATGATTCTCGTCTCTGAGTTCTTGTTGATCCCTCCGCAGGTCTTTGCGCGCAAGATTCACCTCCCGCAACTGAATACGCATATTTTCCCTCAGGCTCTTCACTTGCAGCTCCAGTTTGGAATGTTCCACGTTGAGAATCTCAAGCTCTTTGCTTTGCATATAAATTTTAGTCGCAAGCTTATCAATTTCAGCCTGAAGAGTCTGAACTAAGAGAGGACAGTTTTTGTGGTAGCTTTATTTCTGTGATGACGTAAGCTTCTGACAAGAAAGCGCAAGTGGTATTGACTGCAGGGCAAATATCAGGATCTTCCGTTTGTAGTTCGGTTTCTGTTGCTTCGGGGTAATCATCAACGTCATCAGTAGTTGCATTCAAAGATTCTTTGTAGTCATCGTCGTTATCCAACGACTTAGTCAATTCTTTGTCACTTGCTTCTTCTTCTCGTAAAGTTGCGTTCAGTTCAGCGGTTAGGTTGACCACTTCGACCAAATTAAACAGCGAATCGCAAAATGGATCCTGAACCTCAGCGAAGAAATCTTCGAACATCTCACTATGCTCATAACCTAAGACAATACTTCGATTTCGATGTTTATATAACTGTTTCATGAATTATGTTTGTGGTACTTACCGTAACTCTGGTTAAACAAGAAGATCAGCCAAAATAACGTCAACATACGCATGTTGAGACTTTTGAATTATGTTTCAATAATTTCAACAATTAGCTTGTGGATGATGAGAACGCGATTGTATGAAAGATTGACACTTGTGCTTAAGAACACGACAATTTCCAAGAGATTCACTTAAAACACGCCACATAATGATAATTGGCGTGTATTCGGGAGCAGAGTTTGAAGAATAGGATTTACGTCGGCAAAACTAAGGAACGTTCTAATAATAGGAAATTGTATCAAAGATACTCACGGTGTCAGTTTAATTTTAGTTCGGCATAATTCTTGATGCCAGCTCATAGGTTACTCTCAAAGACTTGCGACGTCAGCCTAACGTAAATGTCAAAAGTTCCTTCACGCTCAAGACGAGGTACCGGATTTAGCTATGCTACGCTGTTTGCTTGGCAACAATCCAACTCAGTGTAAGGTTTAAATTGCAATCTCAAGCTTTCGCATCCCAGTGAATTAAGGAATATAGTAAGCTTGGTTACTCAAGGATTATCCTTTTATAATTTTCCAAGTGAGTATTCAATTATCTGCTATAAAACAGACCAACTTAAGTCTTCTGCTTAAGAAACCCTTAGTCAATTATGCATATTATGTGAGTAATTAATTATTTGGCGGCATAGGCCCCACCCCTTTCCTTCAAAATTTCTTATGATACACAAAAAAGGGGACAGTTAGACGAAGACGGAAGAGCTAGCGTCTTTACCCGTGAGCGCATTCATTATCGATCCTCCGATTCCTAGGACAGCACCATTATCTTTCTTCAGAATGCTCAAGCCAGTCTGTAGGTGCTTTGGTTAATTTACAAGCTCAATCACAAAAATGACGTTTCCTTCGCGCTGTTACTACGCGTCCGCTTGTACGCCATGCAGCTAGCACTACTACCCGGATCGTCGGAACCGCCTCGTGCGGTCCCATACGCATAGGCTTTGCCTTTGGGGACGGCTTTACGTACCAAAACAAAGTCAGCGGCCATTGTATGGCCAAAACCTGGGCGCGCTTTTTGAATCACTGATAGGAAGCCTTTCATTACAAACAATTCCTTTAAAAGTTAAACAAAAAACTTTTTCTATTTGACTGACCTTGAAAGTCTATTGCATAGGTCAATCTGTTATAAACTCTAGTTTATTTTATTGGGGAAACTCCCGAGTACCGAGTTTACATTACAGGGTTTTTAATACACAACCCAAAACCCAAGCGAATTTTAAGAGACCGTAAAAAGGAAAGCATGTGAACATATATCCATAAGCGCAGCGTTTAATTTTGCTGTTTAATTTAATTTATTTAATCTTCCGGTTATAATAACTTTCGTTCGAATAACACCACAAGTCCAATCTAAAGTTACTTCAACGAAATTTCGATTCAATCAAATTTCAGATTTAATATCACCAACTCAGATTTAATATCACCAATTAAAACTCCAAAGAAATTGTCACAGTTGCGTATCACACTTAGGTTATCTTTAGGCTAGATGCAGAATGGATGTGGGCAAAACTTGGCTCATGTCTGTTATAACCATAATTTGATAGTATCCACCATGATCAGGATTGGCTCCAATGGAATGAAATCCAAATTTCAGAAAAGTAGACGCACCAGTGGACGGCTGCGTCCTTCCCGGCAGTAAACGACAAAGAAGGAGCTTATTGGTCGAGCCAGCATAAGACAAGCTAACGTCTGGCAGTTCCGAGAAATAAATGCCATATCCATAAGCGCAGCGCTTAATTTTGCTGGGGTCGAAATTATGAGCAACAATTGTATCGATGTTTTGATCCGAAGTTGTGCCATGGAACACCAATATTTCTTGAGCTTCTGGACGCCCTTTCCCAAAAATCTTTTGTAGAGAGTCTTTCTTCCTCAAAAACTGTTTCTCAAGCTCCGGATTCTGAACGTAACCAACCTTAACCAACTTTTTATTTCCAAACAAATGATTACTGTTCTGCAGTCTTAGGAATTGAGCTTCTGTGACCCGGAAAGCATTGTCGTAGGGATCAGTCGGGTCGTAAGTCCTTTTGGGCAGTAAATCCGTTACTGTATGCCTTCGGAGCAAACGGCCAAAGAAAGACTGGCTCGGTTGAGGGACAGTTATGTTGCTCATAGTCGTGATGATAGTACTGTAGTGGATAATGTAACGAGGCATGGCTTGGCGTGGGTTGTAGACCACAAACTCGTCGTGCTGTACCCCGCCTTGGTCTTTCGTGTTACGTTTCGCAAAGAGCGAATCGCAGCGCTCCAGACGCAGCTTCTCTAGAGTCATGTCGACGTTCTTAGACGCGTTGTAAGTGCAACCGAGCAAGACTTCACACAAAAGCAGCATGTTGGACTGCTTCGTATACATATCTTGGGCGCTTTTGCTACTATCAGTCGCGAAGTAGATGCCTTTCCCATACATTCCCGATTTGTCCGGCAACCTGAAGCCGTCTGTCGTGATTCCGTCGACGCCTTCTTTGCTCGTACCGTGGAACTTGAGGTCCTTAAACGTCGGGTCAAACATCTCTTTCTGGGCCTTGAGAAATTCCAGTTCCAGTTTCCGATGGGTTATCTTCTCTACCTTCGTTATGGTAGGGTACCAGTTGTGCGTTGGTTGGATGTACTTGACGACACGGTCTTGGACAGACAAGTACTCCGCGGAGGTCCGTTCCAGCTCAGTGATAAAGCGAACGCTTGCATCACTACGCAGCAGCTCTTTAGACAGTCTAACAATAATGTCCTCTGTCTCTTTTATAATGGCTTCTTTCTTTTTACGCTCCTCCTCCAGCTTTCTCTTCTCTTCTTGTTTGCGGATCTCGGCGCAGAACCGGCACGTATCCGGCGTACACGGTGTACCGCAAATGCCTTGGCAAATATGCTTGCAGGCTAATAACTTGGGACAAGGCCGTTTACAGGTGATCGGGGACGAGGACTTGTGGCAATGGACGTCAGTGGTATGAAGCCCACACGTAGAGTACCGCTGGAC
>RJJA01000177.1:0-117341 GCA_003724045.1 Lepidurus arcticus
GAGAACAGAGCTAGGCTCACCATCCCACCCTCCCAAGCACGGACTAAAGTCGGTACGATACTATAAGCTGTCCCAGTCAAAGACTGGCACAGCTAAAAATGCATTGAAACCTGCACCATAGTTAAAAGATGCGTACGCCGAGTTGAACTTGACCAAATTTATGCACGCAGCTCAAACGCAGCGCACACAGCTCAAAGCTTATCAATTACTTGCATTTTCCTGCAACATATTCGAGGAAATCTCTCACGAAAAAGTTAATCAGAAACATCATAACGTGATATTAATTATTAATATATTTAATAAGTTTAATAATTACTTTTGTGCAATTTTAAGGCTCACAAACCGCGAAATTAACGTAACTAGATTTTCAAACAACTTCACACACAAGACCACATAAATTCGTTCTTCCAAACATCAATGCGACGCTAAAACCCGAACCCCGAATAGCGAAGCGTTCCTATCTGGTTCGGCGTCCTAACTATAGTAATGGCGGGCATTTGTTGTGTTGTGGGAGCCAGAATCCGTTCATAATTTTTTTCTGGCTGTTTAGGGAGATTGTTATTTGTAGCGTGATCAACGCTTATAAATACTATAAAAATGAATTAATTAATATTTTACAGTAATCTGTGTGTTTCGCATATAAAGGTAGAACAAACTTGACAAAAACGGTGTCGAGCCACATCGTAAAAAAATCCTTGGCTGGAATAAAAGCAGCTGCTTTGCTTTGCGTGTCGTGTTTATGAAACCCCTATACCTATAGGTTAGACGATTGGCGTGTGTGAATATGAATTCTTCTCTTGATATTACAAAGGAGGATTGTAGGCGGATTTTAAGGAGATTAGGTAAGCTAAAAGCAAGTTAATCCAACTAACCCAGCCCTTACCATGCCATTACGTTAACTATTCCTTTTTGTACTAGAATTGGAGACATTTGGATCGCTCGTTTCGACGTTCCGTGCCCAAGGAGACCTATCCAAGGATAAGAAGAAGCTTCTGCAAGATTTAGCGGCTGTCTTAAAGATTCCCTCTGACCGGCAAAAGGCAGAAATCAGAAGAGCCGTCAACGATGACAAGCTCAACACTGTCGCACAAAGGTAACGTCTTTGCCAATCAAGCGTTTCATTTAACATTCACTAAACTAATTTTGTAGCTTAACTGGCGCGGATTCTGAAACTAGTTGGGCATTGGAAGGACGACGTATTGTGCCTGTGTATCAACGATGGATCGCTCCGACATCGTTTTCCTTGTTAGCAGATAGCGTAACGAGTATGGCTGAACGACACCCCAATTTCCTGGCTCCTGTGAGCTTGGAGCGAAGGCCAGGTATTAGCAAAAACCTGCTTAAAGCAAAAGTCAAGAACGTTTTCTTTTATTCCACCTAGAAATTGTAGACGATAAGTATTTAAAAGAGGATTTGGAGCGCACCATGTTACATCCAGGCTCTTCGAAAGGATGCTTCCATAGAAGTAAATCCAGTGCTTTTGCCTCGCGAGTTTCCCTCCCTTCTACCGTAAAGAGTTTAGTTTGGTTTACTAAAATTGTTCATTTCTAAGCACGAGTATCCTTTGTTTTCAGACGCGCATTGAAAACTCTATGCAATCCAGTGACATTTCTCAGGACGGAATTACAATTAAACCTATAAAGCGGCCGAGACGAGACTCTACAGAATACACAGCCGTTTCCTCTTCAAAAGTAGCTTTTTATCATAAATATTTATCCGATTTATCCTAAAAATAACTTAAATGCTTTTCTTAAGGTTCATATAGTAGCGAAAAATACATCACCGCAAGCTGGCTGTCCAACCGTAGTCCGGGCGTCAGTTCCCAAAAATGCATTGTCTGTCCCGGTCTCTAGTAGCGCGCCACAGCCGGTTTCTTCCTCAAAATCCATGGCTCCGGTCCGCCAGCTGGCACCTGCGACTCCCAACATAGCAGGTTAATACTTTCAGTGCCAATTTTTTGGTGTATTTTTAATACTGTTATTAATTTGTTGGAACCTAGGTCGCGTTCGAACTCGAGGACCGTCAATTACACCTAGGTCTTCATTACCTATGGGCGCTAATCCAGGTCTTAGACCTCGATTCTCAGCCCCAAACTTAACCTCGACACCCAGACAGCGGTTTCTTCATAAAACTAACGAAAAAGTCCTAGCAATGCAAACCCCCACCCAGAGGCATATACGTACGTCTAAATAACAGTTTTTTTTTTAATGTTTTTAGGAACTTTCTTACCTGTTTTAACCATTTTGGTTTTGGTTTTTACCTTCACAGGACCTGTTTATATTCAGCAAACCATTGCGTCAAGTACCCAGCAAGTTGTCGTTTCCAGTTCAGTTGCAGGTTCGCGAAAATTACTTGGTTTTTGAAATAAGATTGATCATTTTGCCATTGTAGTGACCTCAGTGAAGAACGTGACGCTTTCTTTGAATAGCCCTTTAGTGAAAACTCCGATTTCTGTTGCAAACACGACCACAGTTCAGGTGTTGCAAAGACCTTTACTTGCAGGAGGTAAAATTTCTTCGTTTTCCAACGATAAACAGTTACTTAGCAGGGTTTTCTTGTAGGGGTAAACATTTTAAGTGCACATCAGACCATCCCTGTTAATAAGTTGATCCAAGCGAGTGCCAATTCCGCCATTCTGAAGAACTCAGGAGGCAAACCTAACGTTATTATGATATCTAAAGGACATCCATTGACCAAAGCCTTTGTGGCACAGCAGAACAAAGTAATTAGCGCTTTTTTTCCCAAGGCAGATTCTTAATGAATGTGGGTAGGATTTTTTAAAAACGTCAAAACCAGTGTCTCTGGCTCCTCGCACTCCTCTGAAGAACAGTTCAGTACCAGAACATCGAATAGCGGCCAATTCGACTACTGTAAGCTTACGAACACTTCGCTTTCTAATTAAGGAATCTGTCATTAAGTAATAAAGTTATAATAATATTTAAATCAATTAATGTGGGAATAGAAACGCAACTCAGCTTAAGTAATTAAGATAAACCACCTAACTTAAGTACTTTAGATAACTAAACAATATAGATTACTAATAGTTGAAGCAATTAAATAGGTATAATAAATAGAAAAATAAAATTTTAATATTGTCTTAGAGCAATGTCTTCGTCTTGGATCTCAGATCAGAGAGTTTGAGTGAGCCTTCATTGCTTACGAATATTCTGCAAGCTTCAGGAGTTTTAGAAGTTGAAGCAGCAAGCGTTACTCAAGAAGTGACAGGAACTCACGAGGTGCCAACATCAGAAATGCATATATCAGGTAATTTTGAGTAATTTAACGTTCGTTAGAACCTTATTTTTTCGTTTGAAGGGGACGATATTTCAACTGTGAGCAGCGAAGTTGTTATTGAAGACACGCCGTTGACTGAAACGATCATTACGTCAACTGAGAGCGTTTTTAGTCCTTCCAGAGACATGTCTTTAGGTAAGGCTTTGAATAATGACTGTCTCCAATTTCTTTTTTCTCTCTTTTCGACACTTTTTTTCAACTCTTTCCGTGTGGTTCTGCCCGGTTTTAGATGAAGCACTCAGTATGTTAGGTCAGCAACAGAATCCGGGGGCGAGAGCATTGTTTCATTGTTTGGCAGAAGACTCGAATTCTTCGGAGGCGCAAACCCAAAGCAACCAAGACGAAGGAATCCATAACGGAAATCACATAGAAGCTGAAGTAATCACCGAACCAATTTTTACAGGTAAAAATAATTAGTAAATTCAAATAAACACATTTAAGCCACATTGAATCCAAATCCTTTTAGTGGATTAAATATAATTTATTGAAATTTAACATTATTTTTTATTATTATCAGGAACTGAAATTTGCATACAGGATGGGAACGTTTCTTCACCAGTCTCATCCAGTAATGAAACACAAACGGCAGACATATTTAGCACAGCATTGGCGTCAGCAGATATTCCCATGGATAACTTCGACTGTGGTACGTTTATTATTCTTTGGGGATTTTTGAATTACCCTCAAATGCACCAATTGACAAACTTTCTTTATAATAGTTTACATGGAAGAAGCAAGTGAAGAGACTGATGCTTTATGAACACCTCCTTGTTCAATGCATCTACAAACCAAACTTTACGGTGTTCAAGTACAAATCTCAAGTTTCCCTTGTCTTTGGAAATGTGTCTCGAAGTGCTAATTAACGAACTGTTTCTGGAAACCGAAGTCAAAATTTGGGCAAATGGCAGTGTAAAAACTGAAAAGCAACAAAAAAAAGGAAATGACGCAATTGTACATTACCTACAGTGCATTACAGCGTCAACTAGCCCAATACCACACTTTTTTGGACCCAATCCCAAGTTTTCGTTTAAGTTCGTATTGGTTATTTTTATACTGTTCACAGTGAAATGTAAAACAAGATCCCATTGGTTATACCCACACACAAGACATTTAACAGTACTTGCCCTTGCGATTTGCCAAATGAGATAAACTAATGATTGTTCAGTTTATTTTCCATTTCTAGAGTGCGTTCAGGTACTGAAATAAACGAATAAGGGCCGCTGAACTATTGCGATGTTGGAGTCTTTCTTGTGTAACATTAAAAGTTAAAGAATCGTTTCAATAATCACAAAATTACAGTCAATCGGTAAAAATATCTTCAACTTGGTCAATCCTACGTAACTTCAGCCTCATCAAAACAGTAGACAAAAACATATATAAAAAAAATTGGCACTCAAAGTAATTTTTTTTTTGCGTATCACACTACTAACACCCGCGCGTTAATGAATGAATCACTTTTAGGCTAACTTGACCAAGCCCAAAAAACTTTGGCCTTCTTCGGTAGCGATAATACGATCTGGTTCTACTTGTCGAACGTATACTTTATCACCTGCTTCAAGTACTCGGACCACTGCGGTGTAACAAGTTACATCGTTATAAGCGCCAGGATACTTGGTTATACTGCAATGAGCAATGACCGTGGGCTTAAAATCAGCTCGTTGTTCCATAACCCGGACTTCAAAATTGTTTCCATTGCCACCTTCCGGATAATTCAACTGTCAAAATATGAAAAGATATCAATGTCGAGTAATAAAAAGCATTTCATTAGTTCTGTTGAATTTTTTTTTAGCGGGATTACTTGTGCGTATACAAAGTAGAGGCCCGTTTGAGATACAATTACGCGTCCATCTTGGTCATCCAAACGAATATTGGTCAATTGGAAGGGCGACCATGTGGTTGAATTCCTTGCAGACCAATGAGGAATCGCTCCATCGGCTCCCAAGTTTCCGGCAGGGATTTGTGAGCCTTCGACTTCTAAATGGATAGCTCTTACTCCTGAAATGAGAGTTTCGATGTGACATCAAAAGAATCTCGGATCGAGAAAACTAGCTAACAAAGCAAAATGCAAGCGAATATGGCATGAAAAGCAGTAGCATTTGCGAAAGCACAAGCAAGATATTGATAGCTTGCCTAGTCCGCTTTTGCTTTTGGGTTTTACTGGCTGTGATTTGCTCGGTTCCTTTCTTTTCAGTTTCGTACTGGACCAAGATTTGGGTTTACCTCGGTTTCCTTCACTTAAAGACGTGGCTAAACGTTTCAAGCGAATTTTACTCTCATCTGCTGCTTTTGTGTTGTACTCATCAGGGATATTTCCGTTTAATTTTTGCTTCATATCAGCTATTTCTTGTCGCATTTCGAGAAGTTCTGCTTGGACTGATCGCAATTGGTGTATCACATTGCAGGTGAAGCCCATTAAGGATAGAAAAAGCAAGAAAGTTAGGAGGCTTAATGCTAAAACAAGGTGTTTTATCCAGGCTTTGCTTCTCAAACTCCAAATAAATCGCCCTTGCAGATGGTAAACCGTCTCATCTAAACCAAACAATACTAATTTGATAGTTGTATTGTGGGAATGTAAAGGGACCTTCGTAGACTGGGAGAGACTGATCTTCTATTTTGCATTTACTGTTGCTATTGCTATTTAGGGTATCCATTACCCTTAACGCTTAAGGAAGTAAAGTCTCTTCTTTTGCAAAGATCTGCAAATCCACGTTGAGAATTCCAGGAAGAGGAAGTGGAAGATTATAGTTGCACCTTGTCGTGCTCCACTTTTATTACCATGACTTCTTAAGAACCAAGCCAGCAGGATGTTTTACACCAATCAAAGCTAAGAAAAAGTATAAGTAAAGATAAGCCTAGAAACAAAAAAAAGTTAGGTATTTTTAAATCAATATACTATAGAACACGGTGTTCAGTACAAAAACTTACTTGAAAAGAAACACAAGATGGAGAATTGTGAGAAGATTAACTCGCCATTCGAAGAAAGTGGAAGCTCCAAAACAACCCCCAAGGGCTATCTCTCTTCCAAGAACCCGCGCGAACGGTTCGTTTGCAAATCAAAGCTTCCATATTGGTCCAAACACAACAAAACAAAATAACGTGTACGAGCAATCATTGATATTATTGATTGGAATCATTGATAGAAACCTTATCTTTATTATAAAATCTAATTAAAAGTGTTACAAGAAGTCAAGTGAAACCCACCACTTGTTCGAGTCTTTTGGCGGGAAACCGGGAATTTTCAAAAATTGGGAAGACAAAGATAAGGAACAGGAGCCTATAACTTAGGCATTTAGGCGTGATTCAGCATATAATAAATCTTTTAGGAAAACGTAACAGGAGTAGGCGGCGGCTGAGGCGAGCACGTCTTTACTGTAAATACTTTCCAGTTCGAATTGTCTGTTTAATAAGAAGGATTTGGCCGCGTGTTGGTACTGGGATATGACGCACTGTATGGAGGAGTAGCCTCTGTCATAGCAAAAATGAGCTACGGAATCTACTAAGGAAGTGCCGATTCCGCAGCGCTGATAATCCTCGGCCACAATGAGTTTTCCGAGCCAGGCCACGTTGGCTTTCTCTTTATGGCGAACTACCATCGTTAGACCCACGATTCGCTTTTTCCTGTCGTGAAGTTCTGGTTTCTCTTTGGCTTGCAAAGGGCTCAATATAAGGACGTTCTTTTGGACACTTGTTGTAATAAACCAAGGCTCGTATGCTTCGCTAACCCACGTGCCTGTTTTGTCACTGGAAGGTTGTTTGACTTGGTACTGAACTTCGAAGGCATGAAAGGCGTGGCTGCTGTAAACGTACACCCATAATAAGAGCAAAGTAACCGGCACAGCTAAGGCGCAGTACTGGAATGGGACTCCTACCAGTATGAAGAGTAAGGCGGCCAGCAGAATGGCAAATTGATAGGTTAATTCATGAATAAGGGCGTTTAAATATACTGTTTTCCAGGTACTCATAACGGATCGGAATACTAAATCGCGGCAAGCCATCGTATCCGAGTGGGAAAACTCCCGGTTAATAACATAAATTGTTCTGGATAAATCCATATTGTTACTTTAGGAATGTCTCTGCCGTTCGGGAATGCGATATAAGTTCTACGGGAGTTAAAATATTTGTGAATGCGACTCGGACTGTAGCTGCAACAACAAAAACGCAAATGTTGATTCTGTTTTTCGTTTAAGCCTTCAAGGTTTCAGCATTTTTTTAAATTAACGCAGAAAGTGTGAAACTGAATGCACCACATCTTTAATGAGACTGTTATTTATACCGATACTTTTAATGTAGAGAAAAATCAGCGCAAAATCATTATTGAAAACAGTTTTTATTGTTTTGACGAGAATAGTTACGGAAGAGCGAGAAATCTGTTGGGCGATTCCCAACAAAATGGTTTGTGCTGTCATCTGCACGCAAAAAGGAAAATAAAGCACGCAGCGATCTAAACAAAAGTATAGGAAACGAAGAACGAGGATATATAGTGTCGTTACGACGCAAAAACGCAAGCTATTTATTTTTTATTTTTTATTTCTGTCGACTTGTCTTTGTGAACCTTTCTCAGTGAGATAACTCTTCGATAATCACTAAGATACCGTATCACTTTAACTGCGGTTACGTACCCACATCAATTGGCCTATATATGATCTTAAGCATCTGAGTGTTATTACTATATAGACGAGACATGACAGATTTATTACCAGGCTCGCCTCGTTTACGGGGTATTCATTTGTACCCAGTAAAGTCCGGTGCACCTTTAAAAGTAGAAAAATGGCCGATTGGAGCGAAAGGATTGCTTTATGATAGACATTTTTCGGTTACAGCTCCTTTTGGAAGGGGGCTGGATTTGAATAGTGAACCCAAACTTTGCTTATTGGAATCGCAAGTTGATCTAGACAGAGGAATTCTGACTCTTTCCTTCCCAGGTATTATTCTATTACTTCATTTATATAGTTCCCTAAACGTACGTTACATAAGTTGTGCACCAAAGGAAGTTTGAGAAATTATGTGTATTCCTTTGATTCTTTTAATTTCTGAGAACTTGTTTAGTTTGTATGTTTAATGGCATATTGCCGACATCGCGGTGTGTTAGAAAGATTGCACCGCTGAGAAAGGCTTTTTGTTAGAGAGGAATTCAGTTACGGAAAAGGGGTTTAGATGTTTCAAACAATGTTTTAAACGTGAATCTGGAAGACTTATTTTTGTGACTTTATGGTATTTCGTTATTATTTTACTAGGATTTGGGAGCGTTTCTGTTGACTTGGAGGGTAAGGAAAATGGTGATTCGGTTAAAGCAGCTCTGTGTGTTACCAAAGTCTGCGTGGGCAAGGTCGTAGGTGAAGATTGCGGGGAAGAGGTGGCGTTGTGGCTGCAGGACGTATTTAATCGAGAGGGATTGCGATTGATTCGGCAGCACAAAAGCGATGAACGAGCTTCCAAAGCTAAAGCGCCCTTATCCATGGCTAATGACGCGCATTTTCTGCTTATAAATTATAACAGCGTGCTCAAATTCAAACAGGACACGGAAGAAATGGATTACACCTTAACGTACGATTCGGTAATTACTGATCGACCATACATATTTTCACACGATTTTAGCATTATTCAATTTCTTAAATAGAACTTGATATATATATATCAAGTTCTATTTAAGAAATTGGGTTGTCAAGAAATTTAAGAAATTGTTTAAGAAATTGGGTTGTCAGAGCCAATTATAATTGGCTCTGACAACCCAATATTGAAAAAAAAATCCATTACTAACGATACTTGAAAAGATTACTAATCCATCATTTATCACAGAAAGACTTATTGGACCGTTTTCGCGGAAATTTGATCATTGAAGGGGTAGAACCTTATCAAGAAGAAAAGTGGGGTACTTTTCAAATCGGGAAATTATCACTAATAGTAAAATCAAATATTTATGCACTATTTCTTACCCTTTTTTATTAATTATGTAGAGTGAAGGTAATTGCCCTCGCTGTCTGATGATATGCGTGGATACAGAAACAGGAGAGCCCGGCAAAGAGCCACTTCGAGCTTTAGGAGCCATTCGGGGACCCAAATTACACTTCGGAGTATGGACGGCGATTGGAAAAGATAACAATACGCAAGTTGAGCTTTGTGTTGGAGATTTATTAACTTGGGATTGACCTAACGTGCCAATACGTACATGCTCTACTAAATGGCTTGAATGTCAAGAAGGTATAGTACTAACAGTACTAGTAGTACAGTAAAAGTAGTAAAGGTATATAGTACTAAAATACAACATTCCCTGGGGAAATGAAGCGTCGACTTTATCTTCCCAGCAAAGCTTTATTATAGGAATAACAAATGTATTAACGAGACCATAATTTAGCAATTAAAAAAACACTAAGCTATATAATAGAAACACTAAATAATAGAAATAGCCAATACAATGTTCCTGAAGGGACTACGAAGTAAAGTAAAAACTACAAGACACAGTAGTTGTAAGCCTATTTACAGAGAAAACGACCAAAGTTTCTTTGAACTTTAGGATTCCCGTTGCTACGATGAGTACGAATATGGTACTTCGCACTAGCGTGCTATTTGACGCAAATTGTGTTTCGTACATCAACTGATCGAATTGATTCACCATAATGTTGCAAAGTGACGCTAGATGGTAGCGAGTTTTAAATCTTTGAGAGATTGTGGCACTTTACTACCCAAACAAAACAATCAGAAACAAAGACAAGAAGAAGGTGAACTTACAATGCAAAGGGAAGAAAAACAACTTGAAGCAGCTCTCGATACCATAATCCAGCGCGTAAATGACCTCAAAGGCTCACTTTCGTCTTTGATTGTTCGCCTGGAACATGAACATGAAGTAATCCAATGGCCATCCATGTTGGACAGTTTCGCCTTGATTTCAGGACAAGTAAACCTTAGCTTAGCATTCTATCTTATTTTGTTCCAGTACTTTACTCAATTTTGCCTAACACAGATGAACACCTTACTAAAAGCCTTAAAACATGAAAGAACGCCCTTATTAAGGAACCTGGTTTTACTTCCGCTGCTGTTAAGTCCGGACCCCGATGAAAACCTCAGTCGGATGACAGATAGTCGAGTACCAGCCTTTACTCATGATTTGGTTCCCGATCTACTGCGTACAAAGCCTGATCCAGAAGTTGAACTACGACAAGGACAACTCGAACAAAGAGCTGCACAAACTCCTCCAGACACTGCACAAGTACGAGAACCCTTAACCTCACGTCTACGTAATCTTATTAAAATCAAGGCAATTGAAACTTAAATTATCTTATGTGAACTTTTCTTTTTTTCTAGAAACAAGTGAATGCATTGAACAAGATCGTTAACAACGTTGTTGAGCTTATATCACAAGCGAGAGAAGAATGGGAAAGTGAAGCAACTGCTCGGGCAAACGCAGCCACCACTTGGAATACTTCTGATTCACAAGCATTAGTAGCTGCTGTAGGCTTCGGCAGGAATTTGAAACCTAATGTACCCATGCCTGGCCCTCCGAGTGGTCCTCCTAATGCTGGCCCTGGTGGAATTCGACCTAACGCTCCTGGAGCAGGTATTTTTTTTACTATTATCATTCTGTTTTACCTCACTTCAAAATCAAGAATTTCAAGCTCATTTTCTTTTGACAGGCGGGAAGGCGCCAAGTACTGTTAAAACTAATATCAAAGCAGCAGGCCAAGTACATCCTTACCGCTAGTGAAACTTCGTGTTGTATTTATGTCCTTGAAAATTGTAAACCTTTTTACACTCAAGTTATACAGGTAATAATCTAAATCCGCGCTTAAGAATCTTTAATTGTGTTTCTTCTGTCGTCTTTCCTAGAAAACCGTAGTTTTTTTTTATAATACTCTAATTTTAATATATTCTAATTAATTTTCGTTTAAATTTTCTGTTTTAATTTAGAGTTTTCAGTTCTAGCTTCATTTTCGTTTGCTGTTTTCATTTCAAGAACTTTCAATTTTGCTTTTGTTCATAATTACCATTCAAATTTCATTTTCATTCACAACTTCATTTTTTTCTTACTTTACCCACAACGTTAGTCAAAGTTTTGAACACGAGAGATTCAGCTACATTTTTTCTTTGAAGCTTTCAATTTCTTCTAGTGAAACCAACCACGATTTTTTCAAAGTTTCGTGTTCTGAATTGAATTGGCAATTTGCAGTTAATTTCATGGTAACTTTTGTTTTTAAATGTATTTTCATTTTCACTTCAGTTTCATTTCTTACGGTAAAGGCAAACTAGGTCAAAGCTTGTTGCCGATGTTTAATTGCATTTCTAACGGAAAAGTCGATACAAACACCATTATTTGTTTTACGATACGATATCAATTATTCGATAAGCCTTTATTCTTATCTTGGAAAAAGGAAATGCAACCTTCAGGACATGTTTGTCACTATTAAACAGTGGAAAACTAATTCCACCGTTAGTTAAAGGGGTTGTCTTTGAATATAAGGTTGTCTACCCTGTAACCTCACCTTGACCTTCGTACTCGGAATACGCAGTGTTAAAGCTCGACTTTTAACTTATTGGTGGCAACATTTCAACTCGTTATTGCAAATTCAGTCGGGGATCAGAATCGCTCCGAGGAAGATGCTTTCCGCCTATCCAACGTACGATAAATTTCCATATGACTTGTGTAATTCTAACTTCACTTATTTTTCTGTGTTTTTTGTTACAGTTTGGCGTTCTGGGTTGTATTTTTCTTGGCACATCAGCTTTGCACATGTGAAGTTTTTGATTTCCAAACAGGTACCGAGACACCTGACTTGAGCGATTCTCCCACTATTTTCGAGTCCGACTCGTAAGTACCTTCATTTTATTCATAAAAAACTTTGTCGGTGCTGAGCTCTTTTAATTCCTGTAAGTCGTAAAACAAATGTGACTTCGTTTAAATTTTCGCTAGATTGCCTGCCAATATGCAACACATGGCAAGTGTAGGAAACGGCCAAGTAGCTACTACAGTTTATACCGATACTGTATATATGAATGGTCTGTATAGTGGTGAACGTGGTGAAAGTCACAGAGCGCGAGTTCCGTCTCGAGTTAACGTGCGAGTTTCTCATAACGAGAACGTTGTTAGCACACGATATCGTTTAGATGTTAGTCTAGGTAATGCTAGCTAAAAATATTTATTTTTTAAAACTTAACTTTCGGTTGAAAATCTTATCTTTAGCAACGTTTGTGGAGCAAATTAACCTAAATGATGTCATTATTGAGCAGACTACATATGCTCATCGCGTTTATACTTCCTTGCTCGTTACTCAAATTAAAGCTATCTTTAATACAAGTAATGGAATTTTGGCATGACATGGTCTGAAAACTTAATTTTTTTTTTAAATTTATTTATCTGGGAATATTAGCCGAATCTGTTTCCTTGAGTTTGACAAATAATCCCGGATCTGACAGCTCTGATATAACTTTTGACGATATTCATGGAAGCGGCCAGGATTTATGGACGTCAGGCCAGACCAAGATTATTGAAGATACAAAGTATCAATTGTTTCCGTTATCAGTGTTCGTCGTTTGGACTGACGTACGTACTTGGTCAAAGATAATCTTTCGCGTATTTTCTGAATTTTAACATTGTAATGTCTTATTTTTGTTTCAAGGTTCCAGATACGATTACCTTAAACGTCTCGAATCCCATCTTTACTTTGGTTATGGCAACAAGTGACACTTATGATACAGCAACCCGAGAATACAGTAAAGCCAGTTTTTATATAACTAACGGTCAAAGCGAGGATTTGTTGAAACTTCATCTTAATGCGTGGAGTAAAATCTGGCAGGCGGGAAACATCCATCTTGAAGGGGAAAATAAAGAACTGGTAACTTTGAGTTTCTGAAAAAGGACTGAAAAAGAGTTTAAAAACGATTTTTTTTTCTAACGTTGATTATCTATAGGCCAAAACTGTCTATGGAAGCGTGTATTACTTACTCATGTCTTTGCCTAGTCATGAAGGTGGATTGCATAAGCCTTTCTATGGACTTAGTCCAGGTGGATTGGCTAATGGGGGACTTTTGCAAGACTATCAAGGTACAATTCTTCAATTTTAAGTAATTCCGAATTACTTAGCAAAATTATTTTGAATTTTTGTTATTTCTTTTAAAGGCCATTCTTTCTGGGATACGGAAATGTGGATGTTTCCTCCAGTTTTGATGCTCTGGCCTGACATTGCGAAGGATTTGTTGCTATATCGTATGTCTCGTATGAAAACTGCCCGGGATCGAGCGGTTTCAGGTGGCTATCAAGGAGCCAGGCAAGTTTCAATGTGGTATATTGTCTCGTCGACAAAGAGCTACGAAGTGAAATAACATTACCTGTTTTTTTGTACGAATGTTTTAATTATCGTACGAATTATGCAACGACGGCAGTAGAGAATTTTGGATAGTATGCGAAGGAATGGAAGGCCAGGTCTTACTTCGACCCGTAGCTTTTTTTTTTTTTGGACGGGAGAGTACGTTTATATGACTGCGATCTTTAAGTTTAGTTTGTTTCTAGGTTTCCATGGGAAAGTGCCTTTACTGGTACCGAATGTACACCAGATTGTTGTCCCGAAACTCGGGAAAATCAGCAACACGTGACTGGCGACATTGCGTTCGCTGCTCGTTTGTACTGGTCAGCCACCAAAGATAAGGATTGGCTGTATGGCGAAGATTACGAGTACCATGTGGATGTCAATGGCTGCGATTTTATTCGAGAAGTGGCCGAGTTTTGGGCCAGCCGAGCTGAGTATAATTCCGACTCGGGTTTCTATGAAATTAACGGTGAAATTCCTCATGTTTAATGTTTGTAATTAATTTTCTTTGATTGCGATTGTTTTAAACACAGGAGTCATGCCTCCAGATGAAGATCATTTGTTGGTGAACAATTCTATTTATACAAATACGGTTGCAGCCTATTCGATCTTCTTTGCAAAGTATATTTTCTTCCCCTTCGTTTTTCTTCTTTCGTCGTTCCCTTTTGGATGTGATTCACAATTGCATTTTTAATATACATTTCAGGCATGCGAAGTGTTTGTGTGGTGATTATATGACTGGTGATATTCCTGATCAATGGATGGATACTGCCCGACGTTTAAAGTATAATTATGATGCAACGAACAACTATCATCCTGAATTTGATGGCTATCCGATTGGTAGGAATTTCGAAATTCTTAAAGTTCGTTTGTTTTTTTCTAAGAGTTTGTTTCGTGGATTATTTAGGGGAAGAAATCAAACAAGCTGATGTAGTACTCTTGGGATTCCCTTTGATGAATGTGATCGATCCAGTGCAGCGTCGGAATGATCTAAATATTTATGAACCTGTGACTCGAAAAGATGGTCCAGCTATGACATGGAGTATGCACGCAGTGGGGCATTTGGAATTGAACGATACCGCCAAAGCTGAGATGATGTTCAATCAGAGTTACTTGCCTTACAAAACCGAACCTTTTAAGGTAAAACCGCTTCAAAAAAGCTCGCCTCTTTAAAAGGTAGCTTGACATTATTAACTTAAAATGATTTTCTAAGTATTTTTAGCATTACCACAGTCAAAGCTATAGACTTGAAACCTATATAACGTGACGTTACTGAACTGGTATTTCGTTTTTTTTTCTGTTTTTTCTTACTACCGGCGTAGGCTCGCGCCTATTGCCGTACATTGTATTTCATGCATATGATTCTACATGAATTGTCAAAAATCCCAGCACAAGGGTTGGTATTTAGTTATTTTAACGATCAGTGAATTAGTATTGAATTAGCGTAAGACCACATTAGATTGTTTGAATAGATTATTTTAGTTGCATCCATAACAGCACAGAGACAATTTGCGTAATATTTTAGAAAGTTTTATTTTTTCGTATAGGTATGGACTGAGGCCCAACAGCAAGTAGGAGCAGTCAATTTTATCACAGGAATGGGTGGATTCCTTCAAGCAATACTTTTTGGCTACGGTGGGATTCGTTTACACGTAGACCAACTGAGCGCGAACCCTAGAATGCCTCCGGGCATTTCGAACTGGACAATCCAAGGTAATACGGTACTTGCCTAAGTTGCAGGTGCAACCTTTTCATTTCGAACCAAAGAAAAATAATTGAAAATGTGTAAGTTGTAAAACAATTTCCTTTTAACTTTGTATATTTACTATTTAAAAAAATATCAGCGTGAGCAAACCTCTTGGCTGACTTTTGTTGCGAATTCTCTGATTATTTTTATGTAATCGTTAAAAAGTTTTACATTAATTAATTAATTAACATTGTGTTTATTTACATTTTATATCAATTTATTGCATCCTTATTGTATCGCTTTCATTAGGCTTGGATTACCAGAACTGTAGCTTGGTAATGTGTATTACTCAGGAGAATGTTTGCGTGGAACCTTCAGGCAACTGCGCCATTGAATTGCTAACCACGTTAGACAATGCAATCTATCCGCTTTCTTCAGGTAAAATTTTTTATAGTTTCAATCTTTAATTTAAAAAATTGTTTAACCGATTATTCAGTTATCAGTAAAGGAGTTATCTTATAATATTTTGCAGGCTTAACGGCTGAGTTTAAACGCCAGCCTTTCATTGTCAGACCAACAGAAATGTTAAGCTGTCCCTTGCCAGAAGACAAGCTGGGAGTGAGTGGGTCTTTAGCTCCCAAACTAGTCTTAGCTGTTCTCTATAGTTCGATGGTGACTGTGGCTTATTTCACACGTTAAAACTTTTTTTAATGAAACTTTATAAGCTAACTCGGGATCATCGGAAGTGGCAGTGCACGTACTTACAGTACGAATAAAATACCACTTGACTTGTACTAAACTACACTTTCATCTTGTATTCCTGCGAATTTTTATTTACATAGAAAGTATCACTTTTGTCGCGCTTTTGGTGTTGATGATCTTGTACTTCAGGCTCTGGTTCACTGAAAATACCGTTACCAGTGAAATGGAAGTTGCGTTCAATCAGATACAAAAGTATCTGGAGCAATTGCGGATGCTTTCGCCATTTCGTGAATGGCTGGAGCTCGGGAAGAAGAACTACCTTCAGAATGTGTTGCTCTATGACTAATTTGGGATACAGAACTAGCTGGATTCCTCGGGATATCTGCTCGGTCGTGAACCTTTCATCAACCAAGAAGTCTACGACTGTCTTAACATGCACTAATTCGAGATGATTCCGATGCGGATGTTCTCCTAGCCGAGCTCTGATCAACCTTTGATCTTCACCGAGCAGATCGCTGAGGTATTCAAGCAATTGATCCGATAAGCGAAAAGTCTTGATGTGCGTGATTGCTTGGGAGTATCTAAGCAAAACGAAATTAATGAAAAGACAATGCTCGAGTCCGAAGACGGATCTTACACGTCGTTACGAGAAGTGAGAAGCTGCACAGAGATCTTGTGAGGATGTGATAAACGAGCGTCTTGTAGTCGAGCGCTGGCACGGTTGTAGTAGAGCAGAACGGACAAGAATCGACTATGTGTCCTGAGGATGCTAAATTCGGGTATATGCTCTACTTCCATTAGCCTCGTGCGGAGTACAGAAGGATCGAGATATAAGGCAGGAACGCAATTTTCGATGGCTTGCTCGCTGAAACCGTAGCATCTTAAGGCGATCAGGTTGGGCAACACTACGTCAGGTCCCACTTCTAGCACACGAGGGTACTTCGCTAAAAATTCTGGGAGTACCATGCTGCCTACTTTGCTCACGGTTCTGCAATACGTTTCAAGAACCTTTGGGTCGTAGTAGAAGAGCTTCTTTACCCTCATAATCTAATAAATATAAACCAACATTCGTTTATTCACAACTACTCAGAACATTAAAAAATATGAATTGCAAAAATTAAATACCTGATCTGGAGTAAATCCGCTTTGTCGTAGGCAGTTGGCAATCTTATCAACATGCAAATAACTTCGCCTGAGAATTTCGGAACGTTTATCCACAATTTGCTTGGCCTCTTCCTGCGAGCATTCGAATTTCCATTTGAAATAATGCTGGTAAATGAGAGCTTTTAAGTCCCCCAGTGTGAACCTAAGCTCATCAATCTGTTTCAACGATTCACGAAGCTCGCATAAACTTGCTTCCGGTAAACAATCCAAGTGTTTTATCAAACTGTGTCCCAAGTTGAAGTCTGGCGGCAAATCGAAGTGAGCTTTTGCCACTTGTAAGACTTGCGACAACGTAGAAAGGTACCTTATTTTCACCAGAACGCATGTTATTAAGACGTCGAAACGATAAAAAGATAAAGCAAAGAATACTTTAAAACGTGACTGGTTTTGATGTGTTCTACTCCGAGTTCCTGCAGACTTTGTATCGTGTCATTGATTGTGAGTGAGTCCTTCGAGAGCAGTGCAAAGTCTTTCCTGATGTCTTCTTTAGGGAAGCCCAGTTTCCTTAGCATTAAGATCATCTTTTCCATTTGTTTTCCATCTGGAGTCGCATGCGGAGACGAACATTGAGCATCTAACGTATCCAAATCTCTCGTCGCGGCGTAAACTGATATTTTAGGTCCTAACGTCCAAAGTAAATTGTTTTTATTCCTTAGGATTATATAATGTTCAAACCTAATAACTCTCGAAACACTTTAATACGTGCATTCTTTTTGGGGTATTTTGGCTTGTTGATGTCATCCCATTCTAGTTCGGTAAATGTAGGCCTGGCAGGGGTGACACTTATATCAGAGAAGCCCTTCCGAAGTACGCCAAGGTTTTTACTACTCGCTCGTAGCGTTTTAACACAAAGTCTCATCATGTTGTGAAAAAATATTCCACCTGTCTTACTGCATTTAAAAATTGTAAATAAGCTTAGCTCCTCCTCTGAACTTTAATCAGGAATAAATGTTGCCAACTAATTTCCCAGAAAAATGTTGTAATTCACTTGTTGTCGAACTGTCGAACGATTAAAAATAAAAATCGGTTTTATCTAAATTTTAAATAAATATTAATAATTTAAAGTGTTTTTAGCTAAAGGTACGAAACTCTACAACCGGGAACCGGCACCATTGCTTTGCTTCGAATATTCACGGCAAGGGGTAGAATGGCGTTTTAGTAGTGATTTCTAAAATGTCAAGACTAAAGAAAACTACGTTAACTTTAAAGCAGGTATTTATATTGAATATTAATTCTACGTGAAACACATTATAAACGCAGCATACTGCAATTATAAGATTTTAAGCTTGTATTACAGAGATTATACTTTGTTATGATGCATGGCATGGGAATAGTCAGTCTTGGGAAAGTGGGAGTTGCCATTGTTCGCGCCCGCCTTTCTCAGTTTGGCGGGAAGCAATTCCGTCTGCTTCAAGTAGTTGATCACTATTTATCAGAAGGGCACTATAATGTCATATCCTTTTTCAATGTAATTTCATATGCTTTTAGCAAGAAATTAAAAGAAACAGAAAGAGATCATTTAAAATTAGCGTCATAAAGGGCCCCAGTACACCGTGGCCTTAATATGGTAGCTGTACTAAATAATGTAATCTAACTTGTGCTAATTGGATGTATTAATCTGATTCCGAGCTAATGTGGTACTTTTCTGAACTTTCAGTTTATGCTCCGACAAGAAGTGCTCAATTTGTATCGCACTATTTTCCGCGATTTAAGAAAAGTCGAAGATCCTACTGAACGCAGGTGTATGCAAGATTGGGCCCGTTCTGATTTTCGCTCCAATTCTTCCCAAACCGACGAAGTAAACCTTCCACTCCTCATTCTGCAACACTAACCGTAAGTCTAAAATCAATTTTTCTTTCCTTTCTCCTCAACGTAGGCTGCTATCAAACACCTGTTGCAATACGGCCAGAAAATGTTGCGAGAACTCCAGAGTTCGCTAAACCGTGTCAAATAGTATTCGAGTCGAGATTCTAAATAAAAGGCTTTAGTTTTGATGTATTTTGTACAACGAAGGAAAGTAGCACTTGCTCTGCAACACGGTAAACTGTATAAAAACAGCTATAACATTATTAAGATTAAACTAAACTTGACGCACTGATCGTCCCAGGCGGGAAAAATTCCTCTTCGGTCAAATAAGGCAATTTGTGATGAATTGTTGTGCTTGCTGAGTGCGCTAAAGGTAAAACGGGCAACGTCCTGGCCAGGTCTCTTGCAAAGTGTGACTGGAAGTTTGCTGCCGGAGTCTTCTCAAGAAACTGCTCCGGGTCTAACGTATCTGTCGCTCCTGTATAAGTGTGTACAGTAATTAACCAAGACATGAATGGTATTCACTTCTTTTTTCGGTCTTAAGAAGCAGGTACGTGCAGTTGTAAAGTAAAAGGAAGAATAAAGTTTTCTCTTAAAGTGCTGTAAATCAATTTGACAAGTGGAACTTGTCAACAAGGTTCGCGAAAGACGAAAACAAAACTCACCAGACAATGCTGGGGAAGTTCCGTGGGAACTTCCACATACTCGGGTGCTGTAGCCCGAGTCATTATGTCGGTCGCGTTCAAAATCTGGGTCGTAAGGATAACGTCTGACATAGGGATCATAACCGAAGGCGTAGCCCGACATGTCCACCAGTTTGCCCTCTTTGCTGGTTTGAAATACTGCACCGCCTCCGGGAAAGTGATGATTGCTAAATGGTAGGTCTCGTGATGTGAGAGCTTCGTTTGGGTTTTGCTCTCGGTGAAAGATCAATTCCGGAGACCCGTGGGCTTGAGAAGGAACGGAATCGGTAGCGGTGGACCTGTCATTAGGTGCACAAATATTCAGACGCCTTGTTCAAAGCTTTGAGCCGTATTTAAAGGTTTGAACCCAACAACCTTGCTGAATGCGGTTAATCGCCCGATTTACTCAAAACAGTCCGAAAGCTGAAAATCGTTTTTGTCGTTTGACTAAGTACTTACAATCTTGACTACTACTTGTAATATTAGTCAAGGGTTAAAAATAAAAGGTTTTACCTGAGATCCAAACTGCTTAATGGCAAGTTGGCTTCTAAACGCCCTTGATCCAGCCCTTTGTAGTGGAGTGGTGGAGGAATAAGCTCTTGCAACGTTTCCTCAATCTCTTTTAGGTCGTCGTGGTTCAAGTCTTCTGAGGCTGTATCCGAGTCATGCTCGTCTGGGTGCTGGTTGTTATACTGCGTATCGGCGGTGAGGCGATGATGATGAGCTGTGCGATTCTCGTAATGCGCAATGATAGCATCCAACTCTTGTTGTTGTTGACTGCGTAGGTCAGCTAAGGCCAAACGAGCCTTCAAAGTTTGCATCGCTTGGATGCGATTTTCGCGAGAGGGGAATTGATTGAGGTCATCATCGCATGGTAATATTTCGATTAGGTCGGCATGATTGTTCTCGTTGGTGTGTAGAGCAAAGTTGGGCGTTGGATTGTCTTCGACTAATGCGGATAAACGGCTTAAGCTCGATCCGGTTTCCAAACCGAGACGATCCACTGTGGCTTTGGTACTATGCATCTCCAAGTAGTGATTTTCTTCTTGGCGAGTAGGCGATTTGCGCTGCGACGGTATTGCGTAAACGTCTGCGGTAACATCGTGCCGATTTTTGATTGGCGCGTGTCCAGGATGTGTAGTGAGGGAAGTCGATTCCATATGAGAAGGTCGTAAATTAGCGCCCGTTACGATGCTTTCGCGAACTCGTTGTAAACCAGCTTGGGTACTTTCCAGGTTCAGTCGGTCGACTGTGCGTTGCAAGCCTTGGAGATGGCTTTGGGTGCGTTGTTCCAGGGCGTTAATACGGGAATCGAGCCGGTGGTGAGTTGAGTCCAAGCGGCCTAAGATGTCCAGTTTGTCGCGTTCTAATCGACACTCCAAACGGTGTAGTAAGGGACCGCAATAGCAGGGTACGATACCAGTAGGTCC
Organism: Lepidurus arcticus; assembly: GCA_003724045.1. Lineage (NCBI taxonomy): Eukaryota > Metazoa > Arthropoda > Branchiopoda > Notostraca > Triopsidae > Lepidurus > Lepidurus arcticus. The sequence goes on from RJJA01000177.1 coordinate 21,062, forward strand.
CTGTAAAGAATACAACCTTTGAATTAGCCGACGGAAATACACTATGTATTGAGAGAAGATTCGCGGTATCAACTAAAAGCAGTTTTAGTTACTTATTGGAATCGTTAGTAAGGTTACTAGGGTACATTTTTAAGAGATTCGTAGAAAGATGCATAAGTTATTAGAAAGCCTTCAATACATGGATTTTGGAAGGTATTATTGTGTAAGTAAAATTTCCTGCCCTTTCAAATTCATTCTAGAAATTCTAAATGATTTACTGCAGTTACGAATGAATTATTTCGAATGATCTGTACTGGAATTGCAAGTGAAATTACAAGAATACATATTTGAGAATGAAGACACGAAAAGGTGAATAAATGGCTGTAGATCTCGAATAATGTACTGCAATTCCGGATGAACAACTAGTTCCTGAATAAACAACAGAAGTTTTGAGTGCATTGTAGCAACTCCAAATAAAGTTTCTGGGATAATTATTTATAATAAATTATAGGAAAGATCATTCAAGTGCAAGAGATTCTGAATAAATTACCCATAGTTATGCAGTTTACAGCAAAAGGAATGGAATCAATAAACTGTCTTACTTTGCGAACGTTTCCAGACAAATCCAAATAGAATCTCTCTCCATCCAACAGTGCTTCGCTGGGCAACTGATAAAACTTGGAATGCAAGACATTGGCTAACTCGGGACTGTCGTGGCATCCGTACGGAGACCACAAGTTGCAATTCTTCTGTCCGTGTTTACTCTTGTGCTATTGTTTCGACGTAGAAAAGGTTAAAGAAAGTTAGCTTACGTACTCCAAATTACCTTCTTAGACGCCGATTTCCGCTTCGAACCTGCGCTGTCTTTACTCGAGCTGTCGGTTTTTTCGCGCTTAACCCCATGCTCAGATTCTCTCGACTGGCGCCGTGTCTGACTCTTTGACCTTTGCCGTATCTCATCTTCTTTAGAATTCCTCCGACTCTCGCTTTTGTGGTGCCTTGACGACCGTGAATGTGGCAACTTGGGCGGGTTCTCTAGCATGCCAATGATTTCGCGGTGTTTCTTACGTTGCGCGATATCCAACGCCGTTTCGTTTTGCTACAAATGATCAAGTCGCATTAGTCCACTTGTTACAATTCCTATTTTAAAAGGTTCACAAGTCAAAGAATTCCTATAAAAAAAACTTACCTTGTTCCTTAGGGTAATAAGGGTTGGGTAACCAATACTGAGCAAAATACGAGTTAGCTTCCGTCGTCCCATGGCTGCAGCAATATGCAAGGCCGTATCACCATTCTATTCGTCCACCAGAACAAAAAAAATGACTTTTTGTGCTCCAATAAATTGTGAATGCCAATGCCTTAGAAAATAAGCTGAGCCATTAGAAGGATTAATATACCTTATTTTGCTCAGCTGCGTTGCATCTGCCACTAAGTAGAATCCGCATAACGCCTGCGTGGCCGTAACGAGCGCTCGTGTGTAGAGGCGTGTCACCATACTGTTAAAAATTAACAGATGCAAAAATTAAATTTTTAGTCGTGTGTAAGAAATTGGGTCTAATTAGTTTTTTTTTTTTTTGGGGGGGGGGATGTAGTACAATTGCAAGGATTAAGGGGCTTAAAAGGGCTTGGAATTAGGATGAAGGAAAATTTGAATAAAAGGTGGTATTGTTTTTGTTCTTCCGAGTCCTAGTCGTGTTCTAGTCTGTTTCTAGCGTATCAAATGAAGGGAAGTTGGCCTCCTTTGCCAACACACCGTGCAAAATGGATAACGGGTTTTTCAGTTTCGTGCGTGTTGCATAATTAAGAGCCTTGACTTTTTGTGGTGACACTGTTAGGTCACATAGATCAATTATGCCCTTTCCTGTATGTAACTACGTGAAAAACTTTGTCTTTGATCGGGCAGCTTTTTCTGTTACTATGTTTACTGTTGCCGAGCGAGCTCGAAATGGAAGTCGTGTAATATCGTAGACAACGCTCCAATTTTCCTTTAATTACAAAAGAGAAAACTTAGTTGCAAAAGGAAACTTGTAAGTCGAGCTCTGTGCAGTTAAATTACTTAAGACAACTTTTTAATATTTAACAGGTACGTTTCGCGGTTTACCTTAAAAAGTAGAGGTATAGAATTACAAAAAAGGGTTTAATTGAATTGAAGGGTTTAATTGAAATTGAATTTGTATAATTGCGAACGTAAATGACGTTTAAGTCAGAACAAATAGAAAATACTCATTTATGGTAATTAATAAGGGCTCTTCATATAATTAGTTACTATTTCTTTGTGTTATTATTGCCGCCAAATGTGTCGAGCAGTAGAAATGAAAGAAAATGGATTATGGAGTCTTTTCGCGAATGGGCAGACATTTCTATGATGAGGATGTGAGGGTTGTAGTAACTGAAAGTATAATAGGGCATATGTATGCGAGTGTTATATCGAAATGATCGAGGAGGAATTGAGACTATCGAGTTTCTAGAGAATGTGCTTTGAAAGTGCCGCCACGTTGTACACCTACCGACCCCTTTTATTTGCCATGGGTACCTTGCCTGTCTTGTTTCACACTGTGTTGTTATTTTTATGGCTATGCACTTTGGCATGGCTATGCGGGCTGGTTTATTATAATGTAAAGTGAGTGAAGCGCTATTATTCAAAATTAATAACTTGAGCCAACGAACGATTTGCTTGATTTATTGTTTCCACAGATCTGGCACCAGCCCAGCCATGCTTTAAAAGGCAAACCATGTTAGCCTGTTCGAACAGTTGCTCCATTCGTACTTCAGATAAATAAATAGTAGCTTTAAAAATTAAGAAAGAACAAATCTTGGCTGCCCCAAAACACGCATGCCAGTATAAAATGAATTTAAATTTTTTTGCAGGCTAATTGTAATTTTTTTAAATTTAATTCCTACACATTGTTGTGAAAACCATGAAATGTCTAGGTAAAAAATTTCGAGTATTCCAGTATCATGACCTTTTTTAGAGCAGGCTGAAGAGTAGTCGCTAAATTCTTTCTATCGAGACAAGAATGATACACCTGTGGGCGTCACAACAGACCACCTGCTTGCTTTTTTTCTGGAAATCGCTTTCTTATCTCACTCATTTCCATGTTTCTTGGGCCACATGACTTAATTTGAGTTTTTCTACCTAATCTCGACATTCCTAAATCGTCTAGTCCAAACCTGACTCCGTAATGAAAAACTTTTGAGTTATAGATTAGCTCCGAATTTGTACCTAAATGAGGCTTTTTTGGGTAAGGTTTATACTTTCGTGGGCTTGTATAAGTAGCACGACGGTGCCTCAGAATTAGGAACAGGTCTGTCGTCGAATGGCATGAAGATTTAGGATTCCAGACAGAAGCAAACTTTGAAAACCAGGGGATATGTAGGAATTCAAAGAGGGGGGAAAAGCGGTACTTGTAAATCCATGACATAATATACGTACGTGATTCTTGGTATCGGGGTTGGCTCCAGCCAGGAGCAAAACCCTGCAGGTTTCATTGTGTCCATTTTGACAACAAAGATGAAGTGGCGTAAAGCCGGCCCTGTTGGCACTTTGCACGTTGGCTTGGAATTTGCATAGCAACGCTGCCGTTTGACTGTAGCCTCGCCACGCTGCTTCGTGGAGCGCGCTGTTACCGTGCTAAAGGGGATTTAGTTTAAACATTTTCAGTGAGATTGCACGCTAAGTTCAGCAACACTGTACAACAGGTTCTCCAGTTTCGGAAATCCGAAATAAAATGACACTAGTGTGTATTATGGTTTCAAAACGTTCTCGGAAAACGAATGACAAACGGGTGTCACTCGAATTCAAAAATGGTAGTTGGATTGTAAATACATTAGTTTAGGTTAGGTTAAGTTAGGATAGGTTAGGTTTAGTTTAGGTTAGGTTTAGGTTAGCTTAGGTTAGGTTATTAAGTTAGGTTAGATTAGGTTAGCTTCACGATTCTCATCAATTTTCGTTGATGAGAGTCGCTAAAATTTGAATTTTCTTTCACTCCACTAGCTGAAAAAAGAAGAATTCATTGTTGGCCAATGACACACTAGTGTCATGTTTGACCCGGGGACACTTTACGTACGTATGTAACTAAATCCGGAGAACGTGTTGACACTACTATTTCGACTGCTTCATCTTCGTGTTATTATAAGTAATGTGTCTTGTTTTGCTGACATTTTCAGACCCAAAACCCGAAACCTCAAAAACTACAAAACGACCAGAGGAACAAATTAAATGTGGTTGCCTCTAGCACACAAAAAAACAAAAATATTGGAATTGTTTTCCAAATAAAACACGTTTTTCAACATTCAGTTCAGGCTCCCGTATACCTTAGCTTTGTATAGTCGGTTAGCTGACGATTCAAAGTTCCGTGAGCATGGGTATGGAAACACGGCTGAAGCTTTTAAAAAAATGAAATAGGTCTTACCACTGCGTCCTGGTGATTGACCGCAGCCCCGTGCTTGAGTAATTGTCCAACAATATCCACGTGGCCTTCTGCAGCCGCTCGTTGCAGTGGAGTCGACGAGGCCTAATAACACGAAACAAAGAAGGACAATAAATTAGGGTTTTCTGAAAACAAAATGTCGAGATAAGATAAGAAGTGTGACCAGGCCTTGTTTTCACGTTTCCTCTTAAAAAATAGGGACAACGCCAACAATAGGCGTAGACCTACATTGGTAATGTGTACACTACCCTAGTCTTTTTTAAATAGACGTTGCAGAAGGCAGCTCAAGTTAATTTAAATGAGAAAAAGCCACAAAAAAGTGGACGAAAGGCGGGACAACGTGATAAACGGGAACTCGGGTGCTTTATAAGCAGTTCAAACCCCTTTTAAACGAGAACAAATTCCGCTCGATATCAAATCCGTCTCGATGCTTTGACTTCGGGTACCCGCACCCTTTAAACGGTTCTTTTTATTCTTATTTCCTATTCTTAGTATGGTTTTTCTTTAAGGATCGAGTTTCGCCGCTCCTGAATCGCAACCGTTAGAATCCCACCCAGTTCGAATTTTTGTTAATAAGGAAACTAATTGAACAATCCGATGGTCAGAAAACCCAACTTTCTTGCTGTGTACAACTGTATATAGTGCTCCTTTCTGATAGTTTCTTCCTGGTCTTGTGAAACTGAAGCTAATCCCGGAGACGGTTTTAGAAAGTTTTTTATTTATTTATTTTTTTGGGGAGGTGGATCAGGGCGCCAGTCTTTGAGCTATTTTTCAACATTACAAATATGGAGCGGCTATTATTTTAAGCTCTAAAAAATGCGTTGGGTATAGCAAAGGGCGGGGAAAAGGCAACGCTTTCACTCTGGGCCTTTTGGCGCACAGCAGATCGTGATTGGCGACATGACGAAATAGGAAAAGTTTCGAGTATAAAAGAACTATAAAAGTTCTTATTGCATCTGTGCTATCGCAACTTTCTTGCAGCGCCCAGCAGCGTAAGAATTTCAGATGGGTGAAGGCAAAACGAACGTTTCGGACGTGTTTGAAAGTTGACGTTATTGATGACTATCCTTCGAAGAAAGACTGGTTTGTTCGTTTTGCCTCGCAAAAGGGGGAGTTATGTTTATTTTTGGCTTGAACTCGGCGAATGGTGAGCGCAAAAGAGGAAGGAAAAGGGTTTTCTCGTATCGTGTCTTGCCAAATGATAATGAATTACCTTGCCGTAGCAACCATTAGCCGATGTTCGAAGTAACCGTACGAGGAGGTTATAAACACGTATAAAACGAGTGTTTTTTTACTAGGTCACTACATTTTCGAACGTTTCGAGAGGGGCAAGCTTCAACCTCAACTGCGCAGAATATATAGTCTGTTAAGTATAGAGCGTGAGGGGGCAAAGATCACTATCCAGGGCACATATATCACCCAACTGTCTGCGTGGCACAAGTTATTTATTTCGATATTTACATACATGACGTTTCCAATGTTGTGGATGGCTCCCAGAACTTGTATTACTTTATGTGTAAAGTTATTTTTTTAAAGGACTTTAATCATGTATTCAAATAAGGAAACCTTGCGTGGTTGGCTGTAGAGCTTTATGTTGTTATGTTGTTGAAATGTTTTTACATTTGTTTGCCAATATGAGAGGATACAATAGGAAGATTCATAGATAGGAGGATTGGAGTAGAAAGTTTTAATTTCAAGAGGAAATTTTACAAAAACCAAAGAAAATGTAGAAAAAATACTACAAATTACGGTTCAAAAACTGTGCTAGAAAGTTGGTAAAACTGCAATAAAACACAAGGAAAACATTTCTAATCAGTCACAAGGAAAGACGTTTTTCTTGTGTTATGTTGCAGTTTTGGAAAATCTCTAAGATTGACGCGTTAATGTTAGTCTGAAAAAATGTAGTCTGTAATGTAAGTAAAAAAAATTCAATCTATTTAAAAAAAAATCAATCTATTTAAAAAAAATCAATCTATTTAAAAAAAATCAATCTATTTAAAAAAAATTATAATTCTAAAATTCAGTTGTAATCATGTCGTGTCACTGTCACTGCATGGTTATTTTTTTTATTTTGAAATGGGGGTTCTTTGCCTTTTACGACCTAATTTGAGATAGGGTAATGACACAAGATAGTGTGTCTGATGACATTTGTAAGTAGCTTGTCAGTTAAGCAAATCTTGTGTGATATTCTACCAGGAATCTGGTCAACCTTGCGTTAGAGGTCATTGGTTCCTTTTTGAGTCAAAATAGTGGCAAGGACGCAGCTTTTGGGTCTGCAGTTGTTCCAATCTTTTATTATTATTTTTTCTCAGCTTATAACTGTTACTATTTGCTTAGAACAAGTCCCCGGTGTTCTAAATGACCTCTTCGAGTTCTACGTGATTCGCATCAGTGAAAACTCGTTCCCTACAGGTCCCCGCCGAGAAAGAATTGTTGCTTTGTTCACCATTAGTTAGTATTTGCATACGTTAACTGAAATTGGAACCATTTGGGAGATAATTCTACGGTTCTTCAGCTAAGTAAAAAAGAGTTGAGGACAAGGTAGTTCTCGCAACCTGGTATGTGGGTATCAGCATCCCAATGGTCATTTCCCTTTTTTCGTTTAAAAAAAGATTAAAAAAAACTAAGAGAGCGAGGAACAAAAAAGGTCGTTGCACTAATGCGAAATGAAAAATCGAGGCAAGAATTGCACCTTGCCCAAATTTGGTCAAGTTAAGAGGACAAGGTAGCGCAGATCTGACCTATAAACTTGTTCTCACTGCATTCCTTTTCGCACCTGCTATTTTTATTTAGTTTTAATTTTGTTTCTAGAAATTAAGTAGAGATTTGTTCTTGTAGGTCGTTAAGCAACGGATCTTTGCTAACTTGTTCTCGTCTCACATACTCGAGTTCCCAGCATAGTCAACCTTCCTAATTAGTACACATCAGGGTAATGCTTTAAAAAAAGAAACCTGCTTAGTGATTAAAAATATGTTAAAAAGCATGTGATAGAAAAAAATTACCTTACTAGGAAATGTTAGTGAACGTTTGCAATGATACTTTTTGAAAGTGGGTTTATTGGTCAAAAGATGTAAACTCAGATTAAGGTTAAAAGCTTTTTATGGCAATTTATGTTCGGAACGAGGTGATAAATGTCAGTTAATTTTTCTTAGAAATTCTCGGCTACAGTAGTCGTTTTCCAATTTGTAAAAAGAGCACGCGAGAACCCCGAAAGTCGTTTCAAGGAGGGTAAGAGCTGAGGTAGAAAGAGCAAAGGAAGATAAAGACCGGAAGTCGTCCATGAGAGCTTTTTATGACTGTGCAATTAGTGGTAGGTCAACCTGTCGTGCGTGCAGAGGCTGTACAGGTCGTAAACTCGTGGTCGCGGTTCGTGAATCTACACTCTTTAAAAAAATCTAGCGCACGCCTATAAGTTCTTTCTTGTACTTCCTTTTTTATATATTTTTACCTGAAAATGTTGGGTCTATATGTCATAAGAACCGCGCCTGATTACAGGTATTATGACGTGTGACTTCCCTAAGTTAGTACAACTCTATATCGGAAAAGTTAACTCGGAGTCAAGAGTCGTGACTTTCTAATGACAATCGTAAAAAGAAAAAAATACGTAAAAAAGGCATTTCCATCGTTTTTTTTGTGTTGTAAAAGAATCGATATTGTTTACAACATTCAAAGTTTGCAAAAAAAATAGTAAATAAAAAGGTTTTCTGACCCTTTTTAAAAGGTGTAAAAAGTTAATTGTAAGGACTTTTTTGTGTGACAAACTTAGAGAGCTTGGAATTTCCTTACTGTAAAAAAATGGGTTTGCCACGCAGTTTATTATAATTCGTAACGCAGGTGAAGAGTTATTTTGTAAGTTTACAAATTATATAGATAAGTGCCAAGAAGTAGTTATTTTATTGTTATGTCACAATTTCCGTTGTAGTTGGGAAATATTTTCGCAATTTTGTTATTGTCCGGTGTTATTTTTCAAGTCTACTGTACATATAGCTCTTACATTTTTATTGGAATTTCTACTCTACTAATATTTTCTACAAGGGGTTCGTAAGTCGGTTCATTACTATACGAACTTACAGAGTTAGTTCAGTTGTGAAGTCATACTTGAGGGTTTCAAATGGAAACTGACTAATCATGGTATATAGGAAGTTATAACCGAGTTGCGAGTTGATTTGCTGTGTAGTTGAAAAACCTTCAGATTCCATTAGAGTTTCAGTTATTTATAAATTATGCTATTTTCTAAAAAAAACTACAAAAATTGTCTATTGGCATAGCCTACAGCTATGTGTCACTGTAAAATCAGGTCCAAACTTGTTACAGCAGAAGGGGTAACGGTGGAAATTGTATTCGAGCATTGATCAGAACTCGTTCAACTTGATCTAACCGACGAATGTACAGTATGTTTAAGGCGTATCCTGCTGTTTCCTTTCTCTAGATCGAAGTCATAACTCTTAAAACAGACATGAAGTTACCTTCATTTTTCAGATTTAAAAGCTTCATTAAGTTTATGTAGTACTTTGATATTGCAACATCCATTAAAAGAAGCCGCTTGCAGCGTAATATGAGTCGGTACACTTTTCCCTCTTAATACAAACTTGACACATGAGGCGTAATGTTCTGACTGCGATATGTTGTGCCCTTATTATGTTATATTCTTACTATGTTCGTATTATACGTCGAGCGTTACAGTTCACTTGCCACTCGCTTCATAAGGAGATTGAAACATTTCCATTGAAATCGGCCAACTGTTTCATTAAACTGATTTGCTAGAAGCCCCATGAAGCGTGTGTCGTGCATGTTACGCCTGGCAGGAACAACTGAATCAAGGGGAGTACCAATCTGCTGTGGGTAATATCAGTTGCATTATATTCGCCTCACACCTGGCAGTGTGCATTTCGGAAGGCGAAGGTTTAGCTAAAAGGGAAACGATCCATGGCCTTAAACCGTCCTGTCGTCACAATCCCTTTCAGCTTCATTTTAACCAATTGCATGAAACAAAATAGTCCTTTGCCAGACAGGATCTTCTGTGTCCAGCTGTATCAGAAGTCAATGTCCGAGTACACGGCATGCTTGCTTGTGCGTTGGTCTTTGTTTGTTGTTTCTTTTTTAATTTACAAACTTACCTCGTAACCTATACAATTCCGATAGCGTATACAGCTATAATTTGTGGGCTGATGACTGCTGTATATATACCTTCTCTGGTTAATGATGCGTGCGCGTGTCAGGTCGCCATATAGTCATCGTACCAAAGGCGTAGGTTTCAAGTCAATTTTGGGTTGGCGGAAAGGTTGGGCACCTAAGCGTAGGTTTTCGTGGCTGAGTAAGAAGAGGAACATGCCTTTTAGCTGTACAGTATTTGCATCATTCATCCCCATCCGTTCCGCAGTAACTGAATACTTGACGAGCATGACACGCCTCATCGAGTGTATATGCATGGCTAGACGGCTTTCCGACCCAACGATACACATTAACTTGACCATTCTTGCTTAGGACGATTGGGCCAGGATTTCGTAGAAGATAAAAAGGATGAAAAGCAGGAGCTCACACCATAATATCACCCGGAATCTGCAGTAGAGCGTAAGGTGATAATTTGGACGTAAGAGAAGTTGGTTCCGCGTACGCAACCCTTTGAGATTAGGGGCGCATTAACGTACCCGCTCGTGGAGAATGTACGTACAGTACACTGCGAAAGAAAATTCCGGTATACCTGGTATTCGTAGGGTCCCCCAAAAGGTAATACACGACCACGACGCCAACTTGGACCAGGGCCTGACCAGTAGCGTTACTCCGGCTTGCTTCGCAGTTCGCTCAACAGTGAAAAATAACGGACCGTAACCTCTGGCCAATGTCGTGTGGTTAATTAAGGTTTCTTCATTTTTCGTTCGTGAGCAACTGTAATAAAACTCAGAGTAACGCATCGAGTCCGCCCTGAGCTCAGTTGGTGTCTTGCGTTACCTTTTAAGGTCTTGTATAGGATGGACGTGCCGTTACTAAGTTGAGATCATTGAGGAAACCTTCGAATTTTTGACAGCAGTTGCCATTCAGGGTTGTAGAAGGTTCCAAGTGAGGGAGTTCTGAACGTCTTGAACGTCGTGTGTGTCTCGAATGTCATGTAGTAGGAGTGATAGTTGATGGAAACGGATAAAGGGGCCCCATACTGGTCGCCATGACCGACAAAGTACCGGCCACAAGCTGCTTGTCATGACGCAGTTTTTGCAACGTAAGAAATTGGGAAACAAGGAGGATGGAAAAATCACTTTGTAGCGTTCGGATCGTATTGATCTCGACAGGAAAACTTTATGGGACGGCTATAACGTTACTAGTCAGGAATCGGCGACGAGATAACAGGGTGTAATCATTTGGACTGGGGGAATTTTGGGGACCAAGGGAGGACGCTTTTAGACTCAGAAGTGAGCCAGCGCTGCGACGTCACGCAAGCTGTGTTTCATGATAGTCGTAACGGTCTGTATAATATCTCCTTGGTCATGCAACAAAACCTTGGGATGATGTCATGTTTTGTCTCTATTCTTGTTTCTTATACTCAAGTCACAGTTTTTCTTGAATTCTTCCGTGACGAATAAGGAATGTTTTAGCTTAACTCTTTAGCGTCTTTCGCGTTTAATGTAAGCAAAAACTTGTTCAGCATAACCACACTGCCAACCTTATTCCTAAGCATAATTCACCCTAAAGTTTGAAAATTTAAAGTACCCTTTGCCTTTTCATGCCGAAAATAATACAATTAGAATCGAAATTATAACGTTAGGATGTAAAAACACAATTTGAAGACACTTAGTACTTCAAATTGTTGAATGAAAGTTAGTATCGTTAAGTGGCGCTATAAGTAGGAAATCATAACACGAGATTAGGCTACAGTTACTTTAGAAATAACCTGCCATTTTGCATACTATAGTTTAGTCTGACATGTGCTCGTGAAATTTAGTTAAGGATGTCAGTTTGGCGAAATTGGAAGTGTTGAAATTGCGTTCGTCTTTCCCAAAAGCGACACCTCGGTGTTTCTTGCGCACATCTTTCTGTTGTTTCAAGTACGTTTACTCAGTCAATTTTAACACGTGGGCCACACTAAGCGAGACAAAGACAAATGGACAAACATTCCTTGGAATATGCAAATCAGTTCTTGTCAACTCAAATTGGCTTGAGGGTGAAAAGCTTTCAAATACGACTTGCTGATACATACAAAGTACGTGGAGCTGAGTTGAGCTGTATAGCGGAAAGTTTGCTATTGACTTGGTGTGAAGCTCCGGAATAAAACGACAAGGTGTCAATAAAAACTGACATGGTGTGCTTTTCTATAACAGTTGATTAAGGACCCACCAAGGGCGTTGTATATCAAGGCCGTTAGTTAAGGACGTTTGTTTGTTTGTTTTTACGTTTCATTCCTCGATTAAACGTGTAGTGTTGTATAGCCAAAGTGAAAAAAGAACGTTGACATGGAAAACGAGTCTACTGCGATAGAACCAAGTATGGCAGTGATAACAGAGCATTAATAACAGGTTCTTCTTTGGGGGTTTTACAATTTGTTAAACTAAGAAGCTAAGTGAGGTCTTTTGGGAGGCAAGTTTAAGCAAATGCGATCATATCCAAACCGCTTATAAACACCGTATGGGGAAAGACGAATATTGTAGAGAAACTTTCCTCGAAGCTGCTCTCCAAGGGTCTTTTCGTTGCAGGCGAAAGGCGGTATGACGCGAGTAAAAAAGGGGGATTGTAGCCGGTGAAGCTACTCTGTAATTAGGAATGCGAGCCTCCCGAATAATCTTGGAACTTGTTGCTGCCAAGGCCCCTTGTGGTGTTAATATATGTCGTTTTTCCAAAAGCTATCGACTTGGGGCAACCATGCTTGCTTGCCCATTCCTAATAGCGAGGCTGTAAGCGTGAACATAGTCATCTGAAACGCATTGTATGGCCTCCTGAAAAGCATAAAGGTTTTGTTGCTGGATGAATGGCCCATGTCACACTTTTGTACCGTGGCTGGTGAGCCAAAAGCTTATGTTGGCTTCGGCACCATACACCGTGGTGTTTGTTGCAATGCCTGGCGTTACCTGCAAGGGCCCGCGACATGAAAATCATAGACATTATCGCTGTTGGACGCGTCACTGCGCAGAAATGCTCAATTGCATCGACGCAGCGACCAGCAACAATAAAGAAATCCAAGAAAACGCTTTAAAAAATTCCATTGTATAATTTCAACGTCACCTACGCAACAGGAGTTCCATGCCCCTGACTTGTTATTAGTTTTCCTAACAATGAAAAATTGATCGAGATTGGTCGAGTAAACTTCTCCTTTTGGTAATAGTTCAGACTTGCTTTGTGTACGCTGTATACGTTACGTATATACGCAAAGGAAGACTTGAACGGGTTAGGGAACTAGAACGTTCGGTGTATAATTGCCCAGGAACTTGGCTAAACGTTCGCAAGGTTCACAAGCCTTCGTAAACTGTTTTGCCGATAGGTTCACACAGAACAGCAGAGTAAAATAACCGTTACAAAGCCAATTTGTAAGGTTCACGTCACCAATGCTTGCTTTCGGTTCTCCCAAGTTCTCCCGATGATAAAAAATATCGGTTGGACTAACTATTAGGTAAACGTCGTTCCTGCCTGTTGTTGAGACTTGTCAGGATAGCTGTTGACTTCGTGTATACGCCAAGGAAGGTTTCAACCGGTTAAGGGAGCCCTAAAACGTTCGATTTTTTGTAGGTCCAGAGACTTTTAACAAACGTTCGCAAGAGTTAGGAACTGCTGATAGGCTGACAACTTGACAGCAAGTTATGTTGGCTCCCTTTCGCGTCTGTCAACTCGGAAACTTGCACTAATTAAAGTTTGATGAGTAGCAAGAGACCCGGTTTCTTGTAACCCAAAAGGTTCATTAATGGCGAGTATTCTTTTTATGGGTAGTAACTTGCATAGGGCGTAGTTTATGGTCGGAGTCAGAGAGCTAATAAAAAAGCGACTCAAACTCGTACTCGCTTCTTAAGAAAAGTCTATTCCGGGTATTCCATGGTGTCTGCAAGTTTGGCTGTGCTGCTGCTCAACAGTTGGGTTTGATGACGCGACAACTTTTGTCGGGGATTGCTTTTTTCTCACCCACTTTTCGTACCCCCTTCTTTTTTCCCCCTTAACTTATTTGCCATCATCTTATGGCCCGTCATGCAAGATAAATAGAATCAGTGAAGCCCAAGGTGTTTTCAGCTATATGCAATAACGTTACGATGCAAAGTCCTATAGCCTTACTTCAGAAACCTAAAGCCTCAAGTCCTAACGAAAGTCCTCTCCGTCACCTGTGCTGGTTCTCATTTTGTAAGCAAAATTCATAACCAAGCCTCTAACTTCTTTGGTACCCCTACTTAGCACTGTGAAATCTGTTCCTTGACTACCGAGATAATTGAGAAACCCAGAGTCAACTGATAGTAATCTTTTCCCCCATTTTTGCCTTCCAAAACCAAACCCGTTGACAGTGAACACAATAGTTTAGACTTGTTTTTGTCCTTCCTTTGCGGAAGTCCGTCTCCCAACTCGATTCTTTTCAGATTTCCTGCTTAATGTAGTAGCCGTGTGGGAAAACGTTGGTCCATAGGCGGGAAAGAATACGATAAAGTACCTGGAATGCTTGCGTGTGTTTTTTGGGGGCTTCAAGCGTGACCACACAATAATGGTAATACGAACACGAGAATCCCAACGTCGGTTTCGGGTTACCAGCAATTTACGACTTACCAATTCCACTGATCTCACGTCCAATCCGGATGCTAGCAAAGAAGCTGTAGTTTCAGCTCCATTTTGAGCACTTTGCCCTTGTCGCGTTTCCTGCTTTGGAAGAAGGTAAAAATTAGAGTATGGTTCCAGCCAAAGCTTATTGTGGTAATACTTTGGAATTAGCTCCTCCGGATGAGCTAAGACGCAAACGCTCAGCGAGGGATGTGTAATGGGCTTTGCGCATTTCGCAACTAATCCAGAATGGACTTGACGCATAGTCCTATAGTAAAAGAATGTTGGAAATTTTGATTAGAAACTTTTGAAAACGAACACAATAAAGGGCAGCCGGCCGACCGCAGTCGACCGGAATGTAACAAGGTGTTGTTATCGTGAAGCGGAATCTTAATGGGGGAAATATAATATTGGGTATAGCGGTATCTTTTCTTGTGATGTTTTAGATTTCCGTAGTCTGTCAGGAATTACTTTGATCCTCAAATCGAAAATAACGCTTGACTAAGTTACAGCAATGCGGTACAAGACGTCGTGTTAAGATTGCGTGACAGGGGCTTGTCTTAGTCGAGGATCTGGTTTCAGATTTTGTATGAAACGATTAGTAAAAGAGGAGCCGTTGGTGCGCTAAAAGTCTGGTGTGTTCCAACACTGAGAGGGGAAACTGCAAACACAGCCGCCTGACTTCTTATTACGACTTGAGGTCCATAAACCGCAAGAATTGAGTTTCATAAATGCATAACAGCGTGGCCACACGCAGTTGGATAGAGAAATGAAACTAGCTTTATGATAGGTAAATGACCTCATTGTGGGATTACGTAGGCAACAATTAAACTCAGGCGTAGCGTATCTAAGTCTCAGTCAACGAGGCGAATCATTGCTACGGGTTTTAATCTCAACCGTATGTCATTTTTTTTCGTGACGGAAAACTTTCTCGATACACGTTAAAACTAAGGAAAAAGAATTCCAAACAATAAATAAGTCTTGTAACTGTTTTAAGATTTCCTTTGAATACAATTATGATACTTCAGTTTAAAGTTGCTCTCCTAGTTTTCAAATTTTTCGAAGTATAAGTTAAAAGTTTCTTAGTACAATTTAAATTTGTGTTCAAGTTTCTTATTTCACTTAAGAGTTTTCCGTTACATTGCTAAAAAAATTTCTATTGCAGTTTATTAAACTAACTTTCTCTACTTTTGAAGTCTTAACACTATTTAAAAGCTCCTGTCCTATTTCATTTTTAGTCATAAAAAATGCATATTTTTTCTATATAAATGCAATTTTTTCTAAATAATGTAACTTTTTTCGCAACCGACTTATATTTGACAAAAAGAAGAAACTGCAGAAAGAAGAGCTGAACTATTTATCGCTGGGAATTTAGAGCCCGGTTTTGGTACCAGTTTTCAGTCTTGGGTCATATAAGGGTGAAGGCAACGTTGGATGTTTTCCTTCTTTTGGAGTTTTTTAAAGTAGAAGTACTTCCCGCTTATCTAAAGTACCGATTACTTTATTTAGCTTGAAACAAGCGTTAAGATATACTTGGAAGGGAATAAAGGTCGAACACGTTTACCATTTTTCTTTATTACTCCGATAGCACCATTGCAATTTAATTCAAAGTGTCGCAAGACAGCTTTATAGCCTTATACCTTGTTCAATAGCTTGCAGAATTAAAAAAGCGTAAGATTGCGTGTCTATAGTTATAGCTCTATTAACGCAAGCGAGTTCTCCATTCCCCGCTTCGAGCTCCATTTTCCAGATTTTAAAAACTTTTCGTTTGAGATACTGGGGAAATTGCCAGGGATCACGTAAAAAAATCTTTTGTTCTTTTTGTTTTGAGAATCTGGAAGTTTCTTACAACGTTCTACAAGCTCCAAACCTGAACCTGATCGCATAAATCCCGCTTTCTGTCTCTTTTATCCCAGTTGAACCATTTAGCGATTTAGCACAGGTAAACCGGTTTGGGTATCTGTTCATTGGGCACAGTGTCGTCCTTCGTTTTCCCTCACACATAAAAAGCTTTAATTTATTAGCGCCACATCAAACAGAATCTGCAAAAAAAATAGAGAGAGAGAGCTTTCAACCATTTGGCCTATTTTGTGAAATAGCACTTGCGATACGCTTACAACAGCTTTTTAAATGCCCCCTCAGAGGTGCCGATCCCCCTCCCAGGCCCAAGAGGAGTTCCCCCCCAATTTTCGAGAGGGGGAATTCCATTCAATTCCCCCCCCCCCAGAACATGGCCAAGAGGAGTTACTCCTCACTCCTACTCCCCCCCCCCCATCAGCACCACTGATGCCCCTTAGTACTTCAGCGCGATTGTCTTTATTACTTTTATTTTCCTTGTAGAAAACAAAAAAGGGTGGGATCTCCGCGATTGGAGGTTCATGGGATTCTTACAGTTTTTATCGCGTTGTAAAATAAGACAAGAAGCCGCTATTTGGTACAACCCACTAGGAATGGGATACCATAAGGAATTTGACGTAGCCTATATCGTAGTTAAACCTAAAATGGAATAAAATAAAATGAGCTAAGCTAATGCGACAGAGTTGTGAAGAGCGTGAACATATGTAAGAGAACGGCAGATGGTTTGAATGAAATAGACACCTGCACTTTTAGGCTCATCATATGCAATTAATCCTAGATCACTATACAGTGATGCAAAGCATGTGTTTCCTAGCTTAACTGTGTTGTAGCTATAACTTGAGTCTGGGGTAGGGACGCCGGCGTGTCTGTCTATATACACACAGCTAATAGCAATCTATACGGGGTTTTTTGGCAGGATTTCGCAATGGCTATTTCTGAAACGCAGCATAATCGACTGGCTGTGCCAAGACCGCACAATATCCTCATGAACCTTCATATATCAGGCTAACATGAAAGCAGAAACGGAAAGTAAAATCTAAAAAAAATAATTTAGTCTGTCAGAAGTTTGAAATAATAATACTTCGACATCAACTTACCGGCACGAGAAAAAACGAGAAGGAAGGCCAAAAAGTGCCCTTCCTCGGTTCACTAACTTGATTTGCTTTGACTACTTTTTTGCTGCTCTTGTGTGTTTTGTTGGATTCTGACAAGTGAAGGTTTCACACACACCAACACGTCGATGCAGAATTAAACATGTACGCGAGTTATCCGTTCGATCCTAAATGACTGATAAAACGTTACAAGGGCGTCACCAAACTTCCCACCCACTTTTTGGCAAGCTCACATTTCATCATCTCACTTCTTTTCAAAGTAACATATCCTAACGTATTTCTCTCCTGTAGGCTTGAAACACAACTGCAATATTCCAGATTTATCCGTTTGGATCCTTCAGGGGAAGAAGGAGAAATATGCGTTCTTGCAACACTTGACTGGATTTCAACAAGCAGGCACTTAATTCGAGTTGAAAAGCTGCATTAGATCCAATATGTCCGAGATAAAACTTGGGTTCCACAGGTTGTAAGTAATTTTTTAATAATAGCACGAAAGAATTTATGATGAAACAAGCATGTCAAGTTTGGAAATTTTCTCCAAAGCTTCAGATCTTTGTAACTTAATTCAGCTATAATTCAGGCTAAACTTCCGTCTAAAAGTTCCCCTAGACGACTGTGTTCACTCGTCGGTAGAAGGAAACCGAACTGGCGGGTCATGGTAGTGCCTTGGGTATTAGACACTTTACCTGGCGGGATCAGGAATAGCGAGTTTTTACCTTTCCTTGCCGCTGTGCTGCTGCTCTGGGTGATTTTTGGTTACAGACTTGCTGGGTTCGGGCCGTGCTCGGGTAGTCAAGCTGCTGCTGCAGGCCAGCCTCGTATAGTTTTCGCTACATACGGCTATAGTAGCTGTATACCTTCCCTCGCTACGCTATAGAAACCATTGTAAAGCTGTAACCTTCTTTAGCTAAGACGAATTAGAAGCTGACCCTCCCCTCTTTACAATCCCTGCAAGAGTCTGCAAAAACGCACGAGGTCTTCTACAGGTAAAAGAGAGAAAAAGCTCCAACTCATCTTTTACAACTTTTCGAGGACCGCACACCTTGCACACCTTGCACTTCTTAACTCATAAACCCTTAACCCGTAACGAAATCAACAAGAAATTCAACCAATTTTTTCTTCTGAAAGAAAAGGGAAAATAACGACCAGGTGCATGCGTTCGACGTATTTCTTTGCTAGTTAGGTCTAGTTTGTTAATTATTGTCGGCCTATGGGCCCAATCAAGTTGCTTCTGAACAGGCAGCTTCGACGTGCACATAAGTTCACTTTGGTTAATATACTTCTTTTACCCTTTTGTGTGTATTTCTTATTCCAGACTTTTGGCTGCTTAGGCTTGCTGGATGGAAAACCTCCGTCTCCGTCTGCGCGTCGTCTTTTGGATCCTAAAATTAGCATACAAGACTAGTTGGTACGAGCAAAGCTGTGCAGTGTGGGGCAGAAAGTAGAGCGAGTGTATTTTTAAATAGTTAGTCTGAGTTTGTTTAGGAAAATATGAACAGACGTAGCACATGTACAAATCCAGTGCGTGATCGTGGGTCCGGGGAAAGGTGCTTTTATGGAGAGCGTCAGACGACCAATTTGCTTGGGTGCCTTCCAGGTGTTGTTGGTTCTTGTAAAAGTTTGGCAAAAGTTTGGCTGGCTCATTTAAGCTGGGGGCAAGGTGTTTTTCTTCCTCCTCGTCTGCTTCTTGTTCTTCTTCATCTACCTCTGAAATAACCAAGGTTTCTTCGTATCTCTTGTTTTCAAAGGCTCTAAACTGTAGGAAGAACGTACTTCTTGGGTTTCCTTTTGGCTGAGGATCTCGCGAAGACGAAATCTAGTGCCTCCTCGATCCCCTTTCGGACCCCTTCGGCTCCATGAGGAAGCCAAACGTGATTAGAGCTGAAAGTATTCAAACTCACCTTTATACCCTTGACGGTTCTTTGATGAGGCTAGCAAAAAAATTAAATAAACCCAAACCAAAGCTTGGTAGCAAAAAATAATCTGCAGAAAAACTTGACAGTGTTTTTCAAGTCTTACATTGACATGTATGCTTACAAGAGTTTAACCCTTTTTCTACTTGTTAGGAAGAAGCAAGATTTACCTGCGAGACTCCAGCTTCTTAGAAAAATGACTTTCGACGAGTTTTTTCAGTCCGTTTGCGCAGCGTTACAAAAAGCTGATCGAGTGACGGATGTTTCCCGCCAATTTGCTGCAGTGGCGACAGATGCGGCGCGCATTTCGTTAGCCTTGGAGATTCCAGAGCTTTCTGGACCTTTGCAGCACCTGGTGCAGGCTTTTGAAGAGAAGAAAAAGGCCATAGTGAGTAAGAAGATTGCCAAAGCGTCGGTTGCATTTCGACTGCAGGGTAACGATGCATATCAACGTGGGCAAAATGACCAAGCATTGGAGTTGTATACGCGTAGTATTTTGCACGCTCCACATCCATCACCGTCAGAGGAAAAGCAACAGGAGGAAGAACGTGTGGCCAGTCCTACTGCATCTTCTGATAGCTTAGAGTTGAGTCTAGCGTATGCCAATCGCTCAGCTGTCTTGTTTCAGCTGGGCCAGTACTCCCATGCTCTTCGTGACACCAATGCAGCGATCTTTCATGGCTATCCGCCAAGGAATCGCTACAAGTTATACGAACGCAGAGCTAAATGCCACCTGAAAGCCGGTGATATGGATGCACTTAATTTGGCAGTACTTAATTTCAGGCGCGCCGAAGCATCATTATCGGAATCGGACTTAAGCCAAGAGAAGCGATCCCAATATGGAAAGAATCTGGATCAGCAATTGCAAGATTTGCAAATGTGTACAATTAATCGTAACGTCCCTGTACCTACAGAGCAGGATCTTGAAGTTGAAACATACTCCAAGCCAAAAATTATGGAAGATTTCAAGAAATGGGAGGAGCCAAATAATCATATTCCTTGCGCATCGTCAGCTATCGAGATTGCCTTTACGAAAGAGAGAGGGCGGCACGTGGTGGCTACT
Organism: Lepidurus arcticus; assembly: GCA_003724045.1. Lineage (NCBI taxonomy): Eukaryota > Metazoa > Arthropoda > Branchiopoda > Notostraca > Triopsidae > Lepidurus > Lepidurus arcticus. Next base: position 41,130 of record RJJA01000177.1, read on the forward strand.
CGGGATTTGGAACCAGGTACAAAATCTAAATTTTTTTACGGTGTACAAATTCATAAACACCAGCTACCAATGATTATTGTAATAAGGTAATTTCGTCTTCAAAATAGGCAAACATTGTGGTTCTAAACGTTTGTCTGTTTTTTCACCACGGCGCAGTAATAGTTCAGCTAGACATGTTAGAAAGGTCACGACGCCGTGTGACGTAGCAGGAGTGACCACGTAATAAAGAAAGAAAGAGTATGTAATTATTTTATTAAGCAATTAGGAATTAGTAGCAAAGAAAATTATCAGGGAAAAATCTACCCGAAATCCATATCCGTTGTAATATTTTTTCCCTGTGGTTACGGATCTTCCGTATTCTGGTCATGTAAAGAATTCAGCGAGCATTATCGTTCATTTTTTTTCGGACGAGTGGGATGTTGGCTAAGGTTATGAACCTGGAAATTTTTTTTCTCCAGTAAAATAGAATTTAAAATAAAAACGAAATAGTTATGTCAGATAAGCAATTGCATGGCCGGAGTGTCAAAGACTGTCTTTCGCTCAACAAGATGTGTGTACGTAACTGTCTTGAAGTTTGTAAGTAGAACACTTTCTTCGAATTTTCCCCACGCCAGAGAAATAAGATTTAGATTATTTAGCTGTTATGCTCCAATGAGCTCTCGAAAAGGAACCTTGGGTGGGGAAAGAACATGAAACGTGTTTTTAACCGACATGCGAAAAGCCTGAAACCCCCGCAACCACTACCGTGCGTGGCTTGCGTATTGAATCTTGCAACTTTTGATAGGTGAAAAGATAATCTGCGAATCGCCATACGCCTCCATTCTACTCCCCGAATACTCATCTTCCCACTGCTCTAATTGTCACCAGCGATGTCCAGTACCGCTTCCATGTTTCTTTTCGAATACCGTAAGTATATGGACAACATGACAAAACTTTATTGCCCTTTGCGTCTAATTTGTTCAAAAATATGACATTTTAGGTACGCTTCTGCTCAGTCACTTGTCGAATGGAAAGTTTGCCCGCAGTGTCCTTGAAAAACGACATGTGGGCTTTTCTGAACGCTAGCGAGTTAGGAAAGAACGCCCTCTTGGCATTTCAAATCGTTGTACAAACTGGTTTAGAATACTTCCTGAAGTTTGCCACTGCTCTCTCCCATAGTTCCTCTGCCACCTTCAATGAAGAGGAAGAACGTTCTAAAGGCTTCAACGAAGACGGAATCTATGATTCTTCAGATTATAGAACGATTTATCACTTAATTGCTAATACGGAATCACGTTCTGTTGCGGATTTGTTCAAACGAGCTTTAATGGCTGTGTATTTGCTCAAAATATTGGAATTAGGCAATTTTTTCGGTTCTGTTGATCTAAGTCGTTCTGAATGGAGCACTTCAACGTCCAAGTTAGTTACAGTAGGTTCCTTTTTTCTATTGCATCTCCAGAATTTACCTTGCAACGCCCATGACGTGTCAGAACTTATTGTTCCTAAGAATAGCCTCTCTGAATCGTATATTAAAGATATCGGTTGTGGTGCTTATGCTACTCTGAGTCTTATAAATCATTCATGTGATCCCAATGTTATTCGGCATTACATAGGGCGTCAGGCTGTCGTTTCGGTCATTGGCCACATCCGGGAAGGTTCGGAGATCTTAGATAACTACGGTTACCATTACGCAGTGCACCCTTATGTCGAACGCCAACTTAAACTCCGCCAACAATACTACTTTCAATGCTCATGTCCTGCTTGTCAGTACAAGTGGCCGGAATACCTAGATATTCCAACACAAATATTGTTTCAGTGCTACCCAGACTGCGCTTCAGTAGCTGTTTCTCCTCTTCCTCCCACAGTCAAGATTAGTACGAATACTTCAGAGTTGTGTGTCAAATGTGGGCGAGTTGCACTGAATTTAAGTAAATTCCGTAATTCGTCCCACGAATTTCAGCTCGCCTTACAAAAATTGTTACAATGGACACCTATGAAAGATACAGGGGAAACACTGGCATCCGAACAACTAAAACCCGTATTTTGCCAGCATATGAGCCTCCTGGATCGTTATGTCGTGAAACCTTTCAAGGAGTGTAATGACGCTCAAGAAGCTCTCAAACAAGTCTTAGCTATGGAAGCAACGTTTAGTTTGGTCATGTAACCATATATTGAATTTATCACTAATATCTTCCCTAACGGTCCTCAAAAAAATGTTTATTGGTATATAAACTAAAAGGCTTTATCGTCTCGGGTTGCGTTGCAATAAACAAGCTGCTCCTTGTAAAAATAGCTTCTACAGTTAACCTATAACTGTCGCTCGTAAACTTACACTTTACCCTCCAAATTAGAAAAGTTGTCTCTAAGTGGTATGCCACATGCATAACCTATTATGTCTCGAAAATCAATACAGAGCTGCGTGGTAAAAACCAAGAAAAGTCGGTTTCTATTCCTCTTTTTGTATATTTAGCAGCCAAGTCTTTGTTTGCGAAGCTTCCCATTTTAGGAGCCATATAGTCCAAGCCATGATCTTGCAAGAGCGCGTTTCAAACTGTAGGGCGATTAGCGATTTGAATGTTTACATCGGATTTATGCCAAATCCTCCGAAATCGATTTGTGAATAATTGAGTCACTCACAAAATGAAGAATTTTCTTTTTATTTCTGTCTTTCTCCTTCAGTGAAGAAATTAGACACGGAAGACGGAATTGGGCACATTATAATGGTGACTACCCTTTTCGATACGTCGTGAGTTCACTCACCAATCTAATCAGCTCACTTTTCACTTTCTTCACGAACCTTGTATATTTAACCCTTCGTTATCCTCAAATTCCATGAAAATATTTTCGAACTACAAACAGTACACGAAATACTAATAATATACAATATTTAACTTAGATCATCAACTGCTCATATATACCCAATGCGCTTCAGTTTTTAGAACAATATGCAATAATGAAGTGCCATAATGCTATACGTAGTTGATATATGCTATGTAGCATATGATATTCGTAGTATGCATAATAGCGTATAATAATTTTTTACGTATCGTTTAGTTCAGTTATAGGCTATAGCGTATCAATTACTGCATGTTTTTCTCTAAAGAAATGCTTAATCTTGTTGAAGCAATTATCCGGCAAATCTATTACTATTATAATATTATATTACAGGAAAGTACGCGTATTGCACTCAACGCCGTTTGGCACGTTTCATTGGATTGTTGGATCACAATATTGTGATCCAATATTGTGCTTGCTGTTATAGGAATTAGTTAGGAAGTAGTTCCTGTGCTCTGATTGCTCTTTGTTTAAACAAAGAGCAACCAGAAGAACGAATGAGTTTCTTGTGCCATTTAGCATACTTGCATGTGTTCTATATTATGTGCTTCAAGATTGCACAAAGCTTGCGGTTTCGTACAACTTTTACGTATTTATTGCGCTCCTCGTGCCCTTATAGATATTGAAGGGATCGTTGCCAAACTTGAAAGACGGGGTAGACGGTTTATTCCTTTCCTTCTCGGGAACCAGCGTGTAGTGTATGGGACTTTCGGGTATTAGATAAGAACCATTCGCTCTGCAGTTCCGCTAGCAGTACAAGGCTGGCAACGGCGGGAACAGCAGCAGCCAAAGCGATCGTTTTTCATCAGCTTGTTTTGTTCATATGGGAGTTCGCTAGGTTTAGTTACGTTGCATTTTGGGACTTTCACTTTTGAAGATAGCATCAGTTTTTTACCTAAAGGTAAGCGGCTAGTGCAGATGTTTTTCTTCTTCGTTTCAAAATTACTATGCCTATTGGCATATTCTGAATTCCTAATGCGGAACGGAACTATACCCACATCCGTATCGTTAAACCTAAGACGCAATTCCTCTAAGAATTAACCATTCTGTTTAAGTGGTCCTTCAAGTGGAAACTAAAACGCTTTAGGATAAGGAGTGCCAATTTATTTGTGTAGTTTCCTGTGCTGTTTGGTTTAAAAGCTGTTAAAATATTCTCTACTTTTACATAGTCACACGCTATTATTGTACTTGTTTCTCTTTTCCCAACCTAATTTCAGCTTGTCGTGATTTGATGCTGGAATTCTTTCGACAGTTGAAAGGCACTCCCCTGCAGTCCTGATTTATTGACTAATTTTTTTTAAAAAAAAGATTGACTATAGTTTAGCCTTCAGTAGAACAAACTTGTTTACTTTTATGTAAGTCAACTAGCACTCTTTTTACGTAGTGCTATGAGTATAGTATTTTATTGTGTGTATAATTTTGGATTCCATTAGGGACGTGATGGCTCGTCTGGCGTCCGGTTGGTGGTTCATTTTAGCGAGCGGCTTTATCTTTGCCGCCGTAAGTGCAGAATTCAATTTAACCATATTCCACGTGAATGACGTACATTGCCGCTTTGAGGAAGCTAACAAATACTCCGGCACGTGTATTAAAGAGGATGTGGAAAATAGAAAGTGCTTTGGTGGATTCCCTCGTATTGTATACAAAGCCAACGAGCTCCGAAAATTAGAGCCCAATAATGTTTTCCTCAGCGGAGGAGATTTCTTCCAAGGAACCATCTGGTACACTGTCCACAAATGGGAAGTCGTGTCTCATTTCGTCAATATGCTGAATTTGACAGCCATGGTAATGTAAAACATCTTCCCATTTTTGCAACGACTATTGTTATTGTTTTATTACGTGTTGGGAAACAATAAGAGTAACTGTTTCATGTACATATGCATTTTGTGCATTCGGTAGGCGTTTGGAAACCACGAATTTGATGATGGAATCAATGGCTTGCTGCCATTTGTGAGCAATGCTCCCTTTCCTATCGTTTCAGCCAATATTGACACTTCCGAAGAACCTCGTTTACATGGCCGAGTTGGAAAGTCTGCTGTAGTAAACGTAAATGGCCAAACAGTTGGTATCATTGGGTACCTCACCACTGAAACTACCGTAAGGTCCTCCTGAACTAAATTATTCAAGAAAAAAAAGTTTCCGAATGTTACTGAAGAAAAGTTCATGGTTTTAGTAATAAATTTTTGTTTTTTCCATTCAAAAGACCATTTCTCAACCCGAGAATATAGTCATTCATGACGAAATTGAAGGCGTGAAACAAGAAGCTGCTAGACTCAAGAAACAAGGAGTAAATATCTTAATTGCGGTAGGACATGCTGGATACCTCAAGGACATTGCTATTGCCGAGCAAGTACCTGATATCGATGTAGTCGTTGGAGGACACAGCAACACCTTTTTATGGAACGGTATGAAATACGTCAGAATGTTGTGTGTCGCGCTTTGTTTGAGTAACTCCTTTTTGTTTCCTTTTTAGGACCGGTGCCCTCGATAGAGGAGTCCCAAGGGCCGTATCCCACGGTAGTTACCCAAAAATCCGGCCGGAAAGTGCCTGTTGTACAGGCATTTGCTTTTGGGAAGTATCTGGGACACTTGCAAGTTATCTTTGATGATTCTGGAGAAGTTACATCATGGTCGGGGCAGCCTATTTTACTTGATGGCTCCGTACCTAAGGGTATAAACCCTCTTATGATTTTTATAAAAGGCTTATTTGAAAGCATTTCGTTATGCTAATGAAGAAGGAAGCTTTCTAATTGCCACCCTATGCTTATTCTACTGCATTACGTTTTGAAAGTGGAACATCTACGAAAAATTCCCCCTATGTTTGAAGGTGGAATATTTAAGGAACATGTTTTGGTATCTTTTGTAGACCCCAAGGTGGTAGAAGAATTAATTCCTTACCGTCAGAAGGTTGAAGCAGTGGCTTTGCGTGTCGTGGGACAGACAAAAGTTTTTCTGGATGGAAACCGTTTGTCTTGTCGTATGAGAGAGTGCAATCTGGGAAATCTCATTGCAGACGCTTTCGTTAACCTGGTAAAACGTTATCTACATCCTAGCATCCTTATGTCCTTCAACGGATGTGTTTTTTTTTCCTTTTTTAAAACGATTAAACTAAAACTGGTTTCTCTTTCGTGCAGTATGTTAAGTATGCTAATGAGTCGATGAACCAATGGACAAAGGCAAGTATAGCAATAGTTAATGGAGGCGGTGTTCGTGCTTCCGTTGACGAGAAGTCTTCTGGAGGTATAGTCTAACTTATTCATTTACTTCGCCCATGTTTTATGGGGAAGATTATTGATGGCTTGCATTAAACTTGTACTGCTACTGCTGTTATAGGTAATTTCACGTTTGGTGACATTCGGGGGGTCTTACCTTTCCCCAATACGGTCGATATAATCGAGCTCAAGGGCAAAGATTTGAAAGCGGTTTTCGAGTTTTCTGTCACGGATTATGAACCTTCTGCCTTGGACCCTTTTGGTGGCTTTTTGCAGGTGTCAGGTATTTACGTTACATGTTTATGTTACAAATGCAGTAATTTTGTATTACTGTACTACGTTTTGTGTAGGATTACAAGTCACATACGATATTACGAAGCCTAACGGACAACGAGTAGTGGAATTATTAGCCCGGTGCAATCTTTGTCGCATTCCTACATTTGAGCCAGTGCAAGACGAAACGATTTATAGTGTTGCTACCAGTACTTTCCTTGCAAATGGAGGAGATGGTTTTAAGATCATCAAAGAACGCAAATTGAATCATCTCGAAGCAGGTTACATAATTTTCCTACTAGGGCTTGGCAAAATTATGATTTAATCTATTTGCTATATCGTTTTGGTTTTGGTGAATTTTAATTTCTGTGTTCATTTATAGGAAATTTCAAGTTTCCTTGCTTTTTGGAACTTTACGGGATTTTTCCTTTGGATTTACTTGATTAATTGGATTTTCAGGTTTGTTGGATTATGATGCCCTGCTGGAATATATTCAGGTCCGAAGCCCGGTTACGATTGGTCTGGAGCAACGCATCAAGTTCACAAACTCGAGGGACTCCGTGTGTAACACTGCCTTTAGATCCGTGCCTTCCTTGAGTCTTGAGAAGATTCTACCCTTAGTAAGCCTACTTCTATTCCACCACTTTCAAAAACAATTTTAAAAACCGGACCTCGGTTAAGAATGTTGATATTACTTGAAAGAATGGGCCGTTTGCATGTTTTGAAATTACCGAACAGTATGAAAACAAAAAACTAACAGTGTAATGGGTTATGCGTGTTCTGAAATGTGCAACGATAAATGAGCAAAAATTGCTGTTTTAATTAATAAAAGAAAAGGGTGCATGAACTTCTTTTTTTCATCTTCAATCTTGCTTCTATGCGTCAATATAGATGTTCTCTTACATATAGCTTTGGGTCGTGTAGCTTGCCATCGTCCTCAGGTAACACACACACTGTATTGTATTATGCTTTTCTTTGATATGAGCTTAATATCTTTGATATCTTGGATACTTAATATTTCTTTGATACGGAGGTCCATTGGGAAAGCTTTGTTCCGGAGTCGTTTTTTTACTAACACCATTTTTTTCTTCTAACGCAATGATCTAGGGAGTTCGTGTACCCATGCAACCGTTTGCGTTACTTCTCGATAAACAACCTGAAGAAGAGGCAGTAAATCGTACGATAGGTCGGGTAAAAATTAATCTGCCGACTAATGAAGAGCCAGTCCTTGATAATGGAATAAGCGTGCCGTTAGAAGATGCCGTGAAGTCTACGGAAAACAGTTCAAAAGTGGAAACTACCCAAGATGAACGGTGAGCTACGCTATATGTCCAGGTCAAGCATTCCAACAATTCTGGTTGCAATAAGTGTGTGCGTTGGCCAAATGTCTTAGTTTCATAGAAGTCACATAGAAGCTCTCTCTTCTGTTAACGTTAAGATCTTTTTGTCATTATAACATTTATTGGTAACGGCTTAAATTATATAGTACTTTGTGCGTCATTTTATAACATTTGGGGCTATAACAAGTATATCTTCAAGAAAATAAAAGGATCGAATTTTAGTAGTAACAGCGTCTGCGATACGGGTTGTAGTGACATGCTCCGTTGAGAGCTAAGTACTTTTCATCACAGCTTCCTCCGCTTCGGCCAAATTCTTTGGCTTCCTGAAGAGCAGTGGAATTCAAGCTTTCATTGTTGGTATTGCTATTGCCTAGACGTTCTTGGGCAGTACTCATCAGTTCTGCCGTAGCTCTTTGTCGATAGCCGGAACATCTCTGCACTGCGTCATAGTATGATTTACAATGAAAGAAGTAGTCGCAATTGGCGCAATAGGCCAATCGCATTTCCATAAAGGCTTCCAACATTCTGCTGGCCGAACAAGCATTCCATGCGTCAACGTTATCTATGGTGAATGAAGCATAATTTTTTTTAATTCGTTTGAAATTATTAACGGTATCCTATTTAAGTTGTATCCAAAATATTTTACTTTCATTTTGTCTCTCGTGATATTTTGTTTTCAAAATATTTAAGGTATTGCGTTCAACACGTTACCAAAGGTATGTTGTTTTGATGTTATTCAAGGTATATTTATCATTCAAGGTACTGTTTGCATTATAGTCCTCGCTTCCTTTTACTTCATCGGTAGGTTTTTTTGGAAGAGGATATTGTTCTACTTTGTTATTGTTTGTTGTATTTGTATTTACTACACTATATAGCTATAGGTTTCACAGTAGGATAACTATAGGGTATCTTCCAATGCAATATGTAAAACTTTTGGACCGACTTTCGCAGTCCCAAGAGAAGATTCAGATAAAAGGCCAGAATATCAAAAGGGTACATCTTAGAGATGTAAGGCCTTAAAAAATAGATGTTGGAGAACAGACCGAACGAAGTGTGTTCTGGCTGAAGGACCCCTATGTCAATTATGCATGTTAACCGAGTAATTAATTATTTAGCCCAATGAGCTCCGCCCCAATATCCGACAAATTTAAAATTTCCCTATCGCGTGGACGCGTGGAAATCATTGAAATGAGACTAGCCTAAGATCTGATTTTGAGCTTGGAAGAAATAACACGATACCCAATAAGAGATGAAGACGCCGTCATGGACAGCGGTGATGATATTTAGTTATCTATAGTAAGCTCAATTCAAATTGTACATATAATTATTACACAACATATTGTCTAAACCGTATACACAAGAGAGAGCAGAGGCCACCAGCTTCCCGTTTTGCGAATATTGTATTATTTTCTCGAACCTTTTTTTAGGAATGTCTTACCTTGCGGGGAAGGTATGGGTAAGTCTGTGAATCCACTTCTCCCATGTTCCTTCGCCCCCTCACAATATCTTGAGACCGAGAAGGTCGGTCCCAAAACCCTTTACATTGGTAGATACCATAATATCCTACTGTGAAACCTATATACTGTGGTATTTACTGTAATTGAAGAAGTTAGCGAATACGCAACACAGCACGATTATCTTAAACATAACTGAACTTAAGATAACCTCGGCACGAAAAGAACTGCTTGTGTTTACAGTGAATGTAGATCAAATACTGGTTCCTTGTTAGATTAAGAGGAAAAGTTGAAAACATTCCCAAATCTTATAACATTAACCTATTTCAGATGTCTGGGAACTAAGCAACCTATTTGTCGGTTTAGTAATGAAATATGGTGTCAGTTTTTAATGCCCATAGCAAAATGTATCACGACATTAAAATGGACGGTCATAGAGTACTTTGTCACGGGAGCAAGACTGTCATTTTTCCTTAGGCAAGCGTGAAAGTAAGCAGTAACCGTGATAACAATTGTTCGTAAGCACGCCATGACACTTCTGTTACGTCACAACCAAAACTTTAAACATAGGCAACTCGTGGTCAGTGTTTCCGAAAAAAATACTGTCCTAAAAATGCTGTGCAAAACAAAGGCAACGAGACAATCAGTCATTTTTCAACATGTGATTTATGATAGCTGTACTTTTTTGTACGTTTAAGAATGCCCATTGTATTGTGTAGGAGTGCTTTACATATTGTCTGTTAGAGTTATAGCAAAGAACACAGAGTTAAAAATAAGACCCGTAAATAAGCTGGTAAACGAGCAATTTATTTCTGGCATTTTCCACTGGCCGGTTTCCAGTAACATTGGACAGCTGTTAAGTAACGAGATTCGCAATTTCCTCCTCTGCGACCGTATTCGTTAGCGACTTGATCTGCAGCGGAATCCGAACTGCGGTGATTGCCTCCAAAGCGTTCTCTTGCGTCGCTGATGGTTCTAGCCGTGGTATCACGCAAAGGTCCGTTACATGTGTAAACTGCATTGTAGTTTCCCTTGCAATGGAAATACTTGTCGCAATTTTTGCAGTTGGCTGTCCTCATTTGATTATAGGCTTGTCGCATCCTGCTTGCCGAACAAGGATTCATTCCCTCCACCGTACCTAAATATAAGTAGTGTGCTCAAGTATAAGCTAGCGTTTAGAAAAGCAAAGAAGGGTATTTTTACTGCAGAGCGAGGCGAATAAGCACACCACGCAACCAAGTAAAAGAATACGACGGGACATAATTGCAGTCTGCAAGTAAAAGCTCGTGAAAGACACTGTCGGTTCCCAAGGATCTCGGTTTGCATTTATACGTAGATCTATAACCTTGTGATATGTTTCACGTCGCATTAGTTTATCACTGGTTTGTGTACAGAATCCTGGATGTGCGGTTTACGTGATGAACGGAAGAAAATCCCCGTACTTCTGTTAGGGCGTATCAGATTTCAGTTTTGAACTTCAAAGTAGGAAACTTTAGAAAACAGCACTAAATTAATTTGACGGAATTAAAAATTCATTTTTATTGCACATGATATCTAAACAAATTTAAAGAGTAACTATAGTAGAATTATAGGAGCCTTGTTCTAGTAAGAATATTGTGTTGCCATAAGTTTGGTTATATTGTTGGTTAATATACCAGATTCCAAAAAGCTCAGGTCTTCGAAACTGACATTAATAAATCATTTCTGACACTTTTTGGTTGCTGGTTTCCAGTAGCATTGGACAGCCGTTAAATAACGAGAGTCGCAATCTCCTCCACCTCGACCGTACTCGTTAGCTACTTGATCTGCAGCAGAATCCGCACTGCCGTAATTGCCCCCGAAAAGCTCTCTTGCGTTACTAAGGGCCACAGCTGTAGAAATTCGCAAAGGTCCGGTACATTGGTGAACTGCGTTGTAGTTTCCCTTGCAATGGAAGTACTTGTCGCAGTTTTTACAGTTGGCTGCCCTCATTTGGCTATACGCTTCTTGCATTTTGCCAGCTGAGCAAGGATTCACTGCCTCCACGCAGCCTATAGGATATAAATATTACTCCTAAAGCAACCAGTCAGATTCAAACAGATAAAAGTCAAAGTCAAAAGATTACAATTTCTTCAAATATATTATATAAGAAGTTTCACTGAGTTCGAAATAGCTCCAAAATAATTCTTCAAATATAGCTTTAAAACAGGTTTAATATATGTGATTTCAATATAGCTTAAAAGCGCAAATGGTTTAAAATTAAGAATAAAAAAAAGAGTCAAATAACTATATTACTGAGTGAAGACAGCAAAACGGAAAGCAGGCCGCAAATTAGAATAATACGAATCATGATTGCAAACTTTGCTATTTGGACTCGGAAAAGTCACTGCTGATATACCCAACAACTTCGACGCCATTTATAGTTCTCGTTCAACCTTTTGACATTGTCTACGTTGCATTTATTTTGCTAACTTTCCAAGGGCTTGGGGTAAACCCATGGGTAAGTTGATAATAACAATATTCCATGCATTACGGTGATGAAATCACATTCCCCAACCACCTCCTGTAAAGACTGTTAAATTTCCATTCAGGCAAAACATGACTCTTCAAACCTCCGCACATTAGTTACGGAATCAACAAAGCAAAGGCTAACACAACACCTTTGTTTTATCATGGAAATATTTGTATTGAGAACACGTTACACAGTGTTGATTATGACCTTGGTGTTTTTCTAAATTATACTCATTATAAAGCTCCCATTAAATTACTTAATTTTATAAGTAATTATTTCTGGCACTTTTTACTAGAAGGCCTCCAGTAGCATTTGACGGCTTTCAAATAACGTCCTTCGCAGTTTCCTCCCTCACGACCAAACTTGTTAGCTACTTGATCTGCAGCAGAATCTTTAGAGCCAGAATTGCCTCCAAATAGTTCTCTTGCGTTGCTGAGGGCCACAGCTGTGGATATTTTCAAAATTCCACTGCATCTGTGAACTGCGTTGTAGTTTCCTTTACAGTGGAAGTACTTGTCACAGTTCTTGCAATTCGCTCTCTTCATGTCATTATATGCTTCCCGCATTTTCCTAACCGAGCAAGGGTTTACTGCTTCAGCCGTATCTGAAGTTATTATTTTTATTAAGAAAAATTCAACGTTTAGAAAAGGAAACCGTTTTACCCAGCGAAGCGATGAAAATTGACAATACGCAACAAACCAGAAAGACAGAACGCGACATTCCGATGTTTAGAATTGAACACAAGCGAAGAAACTGTTACTATGCCCCTCGTTTACGACATTTATATTGCTTTGGTAATTGACCTTGTGACATATGAGATTTGTCGACGTTTTTTAACCGCAACGGAAAATTCCGAGTTACGCAATGTACCGCAATGAAAATAAGTAAACAAGATCCGAAGATCCGTGTGCAATTACATACCCGCTAAAATTTTAAATGTAAAGAAAATACAAGGCAGCTGAATAAATATAAATAATAGCGTTATAAAAAAATAAACTAGCTATTTTGTAGACTACAAAGGAAAAAGATAAGTAAACAACACGTTTAACATCATTAATTTGCCCTGAAGAAAACCCTAAATTATTCGTGATTAAATTATAATAATATTGCTTCGAAATCGATTTAATATAATAACATAATTTTGGAGGCATTTCAATTAATACGGAGATTCGTAAAATTACAAACGAATTTTCTTTCGAATATACAGGAAAATTTTAAAAATTGTACAATAAGTCTATTATAACATTGACAATAATTTATTATACACGAGACTTTTTTGTCTTATGGGTTAACTTATTTATTGTTACTAAGCCTTAAAAATAAGGTATTTCCAGATTTTAGTGCCATCGCATAGCATAAGACGCCGGCACGTCATGATTTCCATTTCAAACGATAACCGACCTTGAACCCTTCGTTAGCTTCCCGCCAAGAACTGCCCTGGGCAAATCAAGACTATCTAGTTAATTATCCGCCTAACCCGGCGGCTACTGTCGGTTCCTTTATTTTTTTTTCTTATTTTTTCCCTCCGAATGTTAATCCTTCAACACGAAGCTGTTCGAACCGCTGAGGGCGTTGATGTCAAAAGTTTTTCGTATTTCTCTGTCCCTATCCGTATCTTCCTCCCTCGCCGAATGACGTAGAATAGAAAGCAGGCACGGTACGATTAAGTTTATTCAATTCGGCAAGCACACGTCGGCACATTTCAGTTTCCGTTTCCGTGGCTTCGGTGTTAATACTGTTCTGTTCATAATCCCAAGGTTGGTAAGTAAACCGACGTAGTGCGTAAGAACTCAAACAAAAGGTTGCATATTTTTCAGTGTTTATGTCTGATATGATATAATATATATGCTTACTCATATATACTTATTTTTTTTTATCTCTCTCTGCTTACTTTTCTACTTCTAGGTGATTGTCCGGGTTTTACGGTTTTTTCTTGTTTAAATCTTGTTCACCTTGAGCAACAAGTGGTCTTGGTGTTTCTTAGAAGTTAAACTCACCTGCAGAATAACGTTTTTATGGTTTCCGTGTCCTCCTTATATTTATGCGTTTATAGCTTGTGAAAGCTAAGGGTATGGTAGAAGTTGTTATATTAATTAAATTTTATTCGTGTTAGTTTTGGAAGAATGCCTGAATTCAAGACGGTGTTCGTTACTGGAGGAGCTGGTTACATTGGAAGCCATTGTGTAGTCGAATTAATCGAAGCTGGATATGAAGTTGTGGCTTTGGATAACTTTGCCAATTCAGTAACCCATGCTGGAAATGCGCCTGCATTGAAAAGAGTTGAAGAAATCACAGGAAAGAAAGTCACATTTTACCAATGCGATCTCCTCGACGTTGACCGTCTCCAGAAAATCTTCTCACAAGTATATTACTAAAATCTACAGCTTTCTGTGGTAACAATCTCCATGTTGACCTTCTAAATCGTTGTTCTTTTCAGCACAAAATTGATTGCGTGATCCATTTTGCGGCTATGAAAGCTGTGGGAGAATCAATGCAAGTTCCTTTGCTCTATTACAAGAACAACATGATTGGCACAATAAATTTACTTGAAGTAAGATATTAATTTAATCTCCATAGTTTATTTTATATAAAGCTTTCCTATTGTTTGTCTGCGCAGCTCATGTTCTAGTCATTTCGGACAGCATCAAGGATGTAATTTTTCAGCTTACGTCATAATTGTTTATCATTACATAGGCAATGAAAGCACATGGCTGCCTGCAGCTCGTCTTTTCAAGCTCATGTTGCGTGTATGGCAACCCAGAACATCTCCCCATCACCGAGGAACACCCAATTGGCAAAGTGACGAACGTATACGGAAGAACCAAGTATTTCATCGAGGAAATGCTCATGGATCTCAGCAGAGCTGAACCGGTACTTCATTATTTCCAGAATTATCTGGTTATGTTCAGTTTTTATGCGTCATACAGGAATGGAACATTATCTCTCTACGCTATTTCAACCCAGTCGGTGCTCATCCTTCGGGAAAAATCGGAGAAGATCCGACTAAAGCTTTTACCAATTTGATGCCATACATGGCCCAAGTGGCCATGGGCAATAAACCAAAGTTAACTATCTTTGGAAGCGATTATAACACACCTGATGGCACTGGTATGGTGAATCACTTCTACTTTTCCTACTTATCTTAGCTATCCTAATTTCCTTCAATTTTTTTGTTGCGCCAACTGTGTCTTACTTAATTTCGTTCTCTGTTATAGGCGTACGTGATTACATTCATGTCATGGATCTAGCAGCTGGTCATGTAGCTGCTCTGTCCAAATTGGCTCGAGACCATATGAACTATAAGGTAAAATCTACCATACGTTATTAATCGTTCATAGCTTGATCGTGTCGCGTTTCGAGCTGGGTGTGTTAAGCCATGTGACTGTTAGGTGTACAATTTGGGTCTGGGCAAAGGTTTGTCTGTTTTGGAATTAATTGCCATATTTGAAGCAACCACAGGTGCCAAGGTTCCCTACGAGTGGGCTACCCGGCGTGTTGGTGACGTAGATACGTTAGTTTGTGACCCTGCCTTGGCACTCGCCGAGTTGAACTGGGCCCCGAAGTATGACGTGATTCGCATGTGTAAGTAAATTAACCCACTAGCCCTTTCTTGGTTGTGGCGTCCTGGTACCCTCTCTGTTAGTTCATTTACTACGGGCTGTATAACTTAATGCGCGGGACTTTATCTTCGCTTCACTCAAGGATTCACAATTTCGCCAGAAAGCATTTTTTTAAAACCATTATAACATACTAAATTCACCAACATAATGCATCACATATTAAGGTTAATTGCAGTAATTAACGTTCAAAACGACAAACCGGAGCTCGGATATTTCGTTTTACTTCATTGAAAAGCTCGACAATTCTTTTTCGTTCTTATTTTCTTGACTTAGACATACAATTTGGGTACTGGCAATGGAGTCACAGTACTGCAGCTTTTACAGACGTTTGAAAAAGTTACGGGATGTATTGTGCCCTATGAAATGTGTCCTCGCCGGGACGGAGATATCATATCTATGTATGCAGATGCGACTAAAGCACGTGAAGAGTTGGGATTCAGCTCGCGTTACAGCCTGGAACAGGCCTGTAAGTTTTCAGCCCGTAAACTAATGTAGAATTTAGACATGCGCTTTCTAATGAGAACTTGGCTTACGGTATCGGCTTAATGTTTCAAAAAATTTGTCGTGAGAATGTTTTACACGAAACTAATGATACGTTGATTAGGCGAAGATTTTTGGCGTTGGCAAACCATGAACCCTATTGGATACCGGGAGACGCCTGCTGTTCCAGCCAAATGTGCTGTTATCCCAGAAACGATAATCCTCAACGGGACTTGCCAGCCTCAGGTAGCAAATGGCATTCATTGAGGTGACGCCAGAAAGCTTGGAAGACATGGATCTTGAAGTCTTCTGTGAAATACTTCCCTGCTGAATCCTGTCATTGTTGTTTTCACCTCTTGGGTAGGAAATTTTGGGACCAGTCTTGAGTTGTTCTCTACTTTTGTTCGTTATTCTTTGTCTATTTATGTTCGTTATAAACTTTTGCTGTGGATGCCAGTTACAATACAATATTGTTTCTCTTTAATTTTCTTGCATTATTTTTATTCGTGTTTTGATAAATCAATAATCAAAAATTGAGATCGGAGAAGGTTTCTGAAGGCATTGTTTGATTTTGTATTTGACTATCTTTGTTCAAGTTTGAACTTCCCACGCCGCTAGAGGGACAACTGTGCTACCACCTAGTGTTAGTTTACTCTTTCCTGTTCTGTAGTAAGCCGTGGCACCCATCGTTCGTCAAGATGGTAAATTCAGTTTTATCTTAAATCATCTGCTTTATTTTCAGTTACAACGTGTCAATTATCTATTATAACGTTTCGTAAGAGTAATTTCCTTCTTGTGAACCTATTTTATACCCGGATTATTTTGCCGGGTTTCAGTTTTATACACTTGTTTTGACCCTCAGGAGTCATACCGTGTGTTATAGGTTATGTTCGTTCTGGATTCTCTACAGTGCAAATATCATCTTCTAACGCTTGTGTTTTCTATTTTTTTTTTTACAGACGAAGGGTACGTCCAGCTTTGGTAAGAGGCATAATAAAACCCACACGTTATGCCGACGTTGTGGAACCAGCTCTTACCATATCCAAAAGTCCCAATGCTCGCAATGTGGCTACCCTAAAGCTAGGATGCGCAAATGTAGGTTTTCTGAATATATATTTTTTGCATAGTTAACGTAAACTTTCCATTGATAGACAACTGGTCCGTGAAGGCCAAGCGCAGGAAGATGGTCGGTACCGGCCGTATGCGTTACCTGAAGGTTGTCCAGATTCGCTTCAGGTAAGCTCGTCGTTTTCAACTTTTTCTAGTTTGCACATTCTCGTTTCACTGGCTCGCTGTCGAGCTGGGGATCCACATATTTGTGCTACATAAAAGAGAAGATTCGCTAACACCGTTCCCTTATGAACGGAGTTTGATAGTAGACTTCGCAACAACTAACATTGCAACTTGTGATAAAACTGAGCTTTGAATAACGTAACACATTTCAATAGGAACGGATTCCGGGAAGGCGGCAAGCCCGAAGTTGGCAAAGTTCGTGGTCCCAAAGTGCGTGGTGGAACTGGCCGACCAGCGGCCGCAACAGCTGCTGCTTCCAAGTAAATCACAGTGACCCTTTCGTTATCATCTATGAAAAGGTTTACTTTCAATACATGCCTGTTTGGCCTCCACGTGATTCTTATTCTTGTCTTGATTAATAGTCTCATAAACTAGCAAAACTCTCGAACGAACGCTAAAAACATGAGTTAAGCCCTGTAATCCCCTCTACCTCTGTCAGATGTTATTCTGAAGGAAAAAAGGAATTAAACTTGGCATCGCTCAAAAAAATAGTACGAAAGAGGTAGACTATTGAAATAAAAGTTTAATTCAAAATAGAATAGTCAGCGAAAACACATCAAGAACTGGGTAGTAGCGCGACCCAACCTAGTTAGTCCATATTTTATGCACAGATGGTGCTGAAAGCTCTATTCTTGATGTTATTCCTCGATTGCTATTGGTTTGAGGAAGTCAAAGATGGCATCAGCTGAAGTAAATAACTGGCGCCCTTTTCTTGTGTATAGGCCTGCACGTGTTTTTAGGAAAACGTTCTTGTGAATTATGCAGTGTTGGTTCTTGTGACTTTTGTAAGTATTATACATCGTTTGCTCGTTTCTCTTCATCTTCATCTGTTAGTAATTTTCTAGGGAAAACAAAGACGGGGTCCATTCGACCAGCGTTGAGGTTACTCGTAGGGAAATTGGCACGTGCCAATAAAGAATCTCAGAAACTCAAACTGAAGACAATAAAACCCGATAGCATGGCATCCAACACCCCTGTAGACCAAGAAAGTGTGAAGACCTTTACAGTCTCTATTGAAGGAAATATAGGGAGTGGTAAATCAACATTACTCAAGTATTTTGAAGGACATTCCGATGTGGAAACTTATCCCGTACGTCTTACACTGCCCACGATTTAATCATATATATCTTAAATGTATGGTACTAGGAACCAGTTGATACTTGGAGGAATGTGAGAGGTCATAATATGCTCGATTTGCTTTACAAAGACCCACAAAGGTGGGGTGGCGCCTTCCAAGCCATGGTCCAATTAACCCGATTTGACATTCGCACTAAACCTACTTCTGCCCGAGTTCGTATGATTGAACGCTCCCTACAAAACAATCGGTAAACTTCGCCCAATTTTTATACTGCACGTCTTTAGGCCTTGCCTTATATTGTCCTGTTATTGTATTTGCAGGAGTTGTTTCTTTGAGATTGGCAAGACCTTGGGCACAATCTCCGACCCAGATTATGCTGTGTTAACGGAGGTTTACGATTTCTTATCAGCGCGTCTTGACGTGGGATTGGACCTCATAGGTAGAGAACAATACATATATCTCTTATTTCAGTTCAAGTTTCTAGCAAACACTTTTGTATTCTTATAGTATATTTACGAACAACACCAGAAATGGCTTATCAGCGTTTACTAGCTCGCCAAAGGCCAGAAGAGCAAAATGTTCCCGAAGCCTATTTAGAAGCTTTGCATAACGCTTACGAGACTTGGTTGTCAGGTAAAACTTGCCATCCCGTTCCCGCGTTTGTCCTTATTTTGGATGCAAACCAAGATTTGGATGGCATGAAAGCCCAGTATGAACTTCATCGTTCTCGAATTCTGAACTTGAAAGAAAGAAATGACCAAGAGTAGTGTTTTTCATTTAAACTATATACATAAATGTCGTTTCCTTTTCAATAAATATCGTTTGTTTCGTTGCAAAATAAAAATAAGATCTGAGCTTATTGTTCTGTCTTCGTTAACACTTGGTAAAAAGTCTACCCGAACAAGTATGGGAGATATAAGCTTGGCATCTGTATGCATAGACAAGGAGATCCATGTCTCGCTAGTTATTGCTGACCTTGAAATGGACCCTTGTTTCCGTGCCAAGACTAAAAGGAAGAAGAATAGACTCCCGTTTGGCGCATTCAAAGCTCTTCAGACGGTTTCCAAATGGCAAGCCTCCCGTTTATCGTCTCAGTTGAGGGTAATTTGGGAAGTGGGAAATCGACATTCTTGGAACATTTTCGAGATTTGGCTCACGTGGAGATCTGTCCAGTAAATCATTGTTTATTCTCCTTTGTTTGCGTTTCTTACACCTTCATTGGATATGCTTCAAGGAACCTGTCGAGCTCTGGAGAAACTGGCAAGGCATAAACATGCTGCAATTACTATTCGAGGACCGCAATCGCTGGACTTGCACGTTCCAAAGCCTTGTTCAATTAACGAGATTAGAAATCCGCACGCAACCTACTGCAGCTCGTGTGAAGATCATTGAACGCTCACTGCAAAGCAACCGGTAGGAACCAAATGGTTCCCGTTGGCACTGCACCGGTAAATCCCCTGGCTCATGTAAGTCTCAACACTTTTCTTTCAGGTTCGTATACTTGGAAAACGGCAAATTGAGCGGTGCCTTATCTCATCCTGAATACCACTTATTAACAAACTGGTACGAGGCCGTGAACAAGCATACGGATATCAAGCTAGACTTAATTGGTAAAGCAAAATAAAGCAAATTAGAAAAAAAGCAAAATAGCCGCCATTTAAAAGCCTATATATTAGTCTAAGAAAGGCGTTTTTCTTTGTTTTGTTTGTTAAGAACGGTTTATACAAACTGAACTTGCAAAGCAATGTAAGGGTACGTTTTCGATCGTGACGTCGCGGAACTGTCGCGGCATCTTCCGGATTTTACCATTATTTACTCTACGTTTTAACGGATGAAAACTGTATACATTGGGTACCAAGGATAATGTCACTTTCTCTACAAGACACAAAGCCAATTGGCTATCAAGTCTTGTAGTGACTTATAGTTGATTCTTAAGTGACCAGATTTTTTAGGAAACAACTTTCTGTTAATAGCTTAATTACTATATTTCGCACATGATTAAACATCACAAGAAATAGTTTTTTTCTCTACTTTTCAGAGGTAAACTTTTTTGGTGGCTAATTTGCTATTTGCTCTTTAATTGATATGTTGGGATAATTAGAAACCTTTGGCCATGAAAATGCCATTTTTGGTTATTAGTGTATTTGAAAACCAGTCCTCAAGTGGCCTTTGAACGCTTGCGAGCTCGAGGGAGACCCGAAGAATCCGGCGTACAACTTCCCTATTTGGAAACACTAAATGGCCTTTACGATGCGTGGCTAATGGATCCTCAGCTTAGCATTCCACTCATTGTCATAGATGCAGATCAGTCCTTGGATGAGCTACACGCTGCCTTTGATGCTCACAAGGACCGAATTGTTGGCCCCGCTCCATAGCAACGTAAGTCCAAGAATAATAAAGTCAAGTCACAATCCATTTTCCCGTGGATTTTCCCCCTTCCCCCCGCCCGAAATCGAAAGGGTAAAGGGTAGTGTATAGTTGAAGGTTTTCACCCCAGTGTGGTCACGGGCAAGGTTTTTCCTTTGCTTTTGGCTCTCGTATAACCACTTTCTACCAAGTTCGTGTGCTATCCGACACCGGAAAGTGAATTTGCTTGCTCCTACTGACACGTGGGCCCACTTCCGGCTCCAAAGAGTTTGAGCGCGAGTATGTAAATTGAGCTATATAGGAGGCTGGGGAGAGACTTGTAGGATGCCCAACCATGAGTTGGAGCTTATATTCTAGCTTCTAGGCTTTTGAAAAGTGAGAGATGGAACGAACCTGGGAGGGAAGAAGAAAGGAAGAAGACCTTTTGCACTTGACATTGACTTCACATGTGTTGTGTACTGCGACTCTGCTCTGCCCAGCTGCCGAAGGTCTTTTGTTATTCTCTTTATTGCCAAAATTGTTGGTTAAGCAGATGCGGTCCATTTTAAATATTGCGTATTTAAATGCGACTGCAGCTTTCGTGCTTTATCTTACAGATCCTCGTGGCTCTTAGCCTCATTTCCAAGCAGCTGCCACACCAGAAAGCAGGTCTGGATTTACAATTAAGCAAATGATACGATTTTTAAGGAGAGGAAAGAAAAAGAGTCCCCGCTGAGAAGAATCCAGATGCGGGTTTTGTTCTGCATGAGACAAAACAGAAGTTGGAACGAAACGGTAGTATTTCAGAAAGATCCCTCGGCTTTTTCTTTCCTTTGGGGACTACCGAATGTTAGGCTAATTGGCGTTTAAACTTGAGACACTTTCTTCTGCCAAAGAAAGTGGAGCTTAATGAAGTTGGTCAGCATCGCTTTTTAAACCATTTTCCTCCAGCACGGACAACAGAAGAGAAACCCCCACAACGCAGAGAGGCTTCCTTTGTCATGTCAAGTACTCTCGTTCTCAAGATCGACAGAATCCTTTACTTTTCGCTCAAGCATTCAGAGGCACGTTTTCGCTTTCATTGGAGAAACTCGTCAATCTTCGACACTACGGGATCGTTCCGCTTTGGGTCTTCGTCTTAGCAACATTATCTCTGGTTTTCGAATAAGGACTACTAAAACCATGCTTTAACATTATTTTTCGACTGATCTCTTGAGGGAAATTAGCTTATTTCGCTTTCCCTTCCAAAGTTTCCTTTTCTAAAACCGGAATCAACAAAGTCTTCATTGTAGGTTTTGTGGACAATCCCACCGTAGTCGTAAAGAAGCATTCACATCCCAAGATTCGTTCCTCCACCTCAGAATATTGCTAGTGAACGCAATTTTAGGTTTACGAGACTTAAGCTGACTATCATTTGTAAGTCATATTTGGAAATAAAAAAGTGATAAGCTGAGAAAATCAAAGGCAAAATGCATTAATCTAATACGTCCAAAATTCGTAGTGTGTGGTCGGACTTTTAGTTGTCAAAGCCATCACAGATGGGGGAATGTGTACCACACTACGAGCTATAAATGAGGCGTGTTCTCCCTATCCGTCCTTTGGCGTATTCATAGCCGATCCGCGCAGGACTTTCTAGGTCTTTTCTAGCGCACAATCCCGGCGTTCAGAGTCTCCTTGACTACGGTGCAGTGTGTACGTGTGTTTGTTACGTTGTCGGACTAAGGTGTTTGGGAAAAGTGTGCGATAAAAGCAGTTTTTATAGCCTGGATTCCAGACCTGGAGGAAAACTGCATATGTGAATCGATGAGACTTGTCAGCTCTATGCCATGCAAATGAAACAGTGTTAAGTTCACATTGATCGTTTCGCCTTTTTTTCTAGCCGTAACTTTAGACACTAAAAAACCGGCATCGACAAACGTGTTTCATAAAGCTAACGGTTGAAAAGTGCTTGATCTAAAGGATTACAAAGTTTGTTTCAGGGACCAACTACGCCAGTTTGTTGTTACAACAACAACAATATGACCTAAGTAGTCTGGAATTTATCTCGTTATCAGTTTCCAGAGGAGACGAAAGTTTCAAAACCGTCGCAAGACCATGCTCATATGCCTAGCTTTGTTGCCTGATAAGACAATAGAGCAGTCATATTCAATGGAACACTGATAGTGACAACAAACGAAGGATAGTCTCGCAAGTAAGCATAGCAAGTGTTGCGTAATACGAAAACCAACACCTTTTTGCATAGCATCCTCATTCTTCTATATTCTCTGACTCAAATCACCCGAAAGCTATGTGCCCTTTTTAGAGTTTCCGTAAAGGAAAACCCACCTTCCTTCCCATCGATGGCGAAGGTCTTATGGTCAAGGCTACTTACCTGCGTAGCTTTTAGTGACTTAACCTCAAATAAATGAAGCGCCAGAGTACGTTAAAGGTTATATACTGTACCAGTAATACGTATTCCTAAGGGAAACCTCTCGTCTGTTATTCAGGAAAAGGACAACAAAGACAAAAAATGCATGGGAAATGTCCAGGTTGTTGCCCTTGTATTTACCGCGTCTATGTAAGACTCCGGTCTACCAAGAAAGCAATTTTTCTTAGATTCCCCTTCGCTCAAGAATGAAATTTCACGTAGAATGGAATTTGGTATAGATTCTCCCTGTCAAAAATTCATTCAAGAACTCGTACTAAATTCTTCTCTACATCGCAAGAAGGAAACTTTTCCTATACGTTCCTTCTCCCAACAATGACTTTCTTGAAAAAAAATCCTATCTCAACTGAATGACTTTCCTGTCGGTGGGCAATTAAATTCTCCTGTCTTCAAGAATGAAAATTACCTCTCCCGTGACAGACGTTTGTCGTAAATTCTCTGTCGCGCAATATTTTTTTTCGCAAAGTTTCGCGTCTTTCAAAATTAACGTTTTCCTAGCTTCTCCTATCTGTTGAGAAGGAAAGTTATTCCCCCATGACAACTGAATTTCTTAGCAAATTCTCCCCACTTTCAAAAATAATTTCCGCCGATTTCCTTTTGCCTTTCCGGAAGGAAATTAACTGGTTATTTTCCTCCCTCACAAGAATGCGTTTTGAATGGATTTTCCACTGTCGCACGAAAATTTTTTCATGTCTTCCCAAATTGTACAAGAATGATTTTTTTTTCTCTTGTCGACAACCCAAAGCTTACATACCAAACAAAAGCGACGAGCTACTTTGAATAACACTTGAGAAAATCAGCTTCCTTCCCTGGATCTCCTTCTTCCCTATTCATGAAGGTTCACCCCTCTCCCCTGTGCAGCCCTAGCGAAAACCGTTCCACCCTTTTTTACCGCCCTTCAGTTTGCTTAGGATTTTCGCGTTCAATTCAACGGTCCTTCATCCCTCCTTGAATAATCCACCCATCCGCTCTATGGAGTGGAGCTTTTAACACTTCTTGGAAGCACCCAACGCTAAAAGTTGACTCACTAGAGTCAACTTGACTCGGAAGAGTTAAACTTGGAACAAAGACCTATATTCCAGTTCCCAAGGGTAGGAAATTAGTGCGCGGTGATCCCACTGTTTGTGGCTTTTTGAAATTGCGACAGTTGTAAACTAGGTTAGGTCACCCCACTCCACAGCTTTGGATCACGTGTATATTGTGTAGATGTGTAGTCGAATAAGTGTAACTCTAATTGTTAGGTGCGGTCTAGAAGAGAAAGTTGACTTTAAAGGACTTGTAAAATACCCGTATAGATAGATTCGTACTTGACTTGGTTTCAGAAATAAGACGCAATTCGAGGTAAATTGGCAATTTCATGGTATTACTCATGTGGCCTAGATAAGCGGAAGGTCTTACACGTTGTCATTTGTGGAGTTACAGTAATAGACTTATGCTTTATCGAGCAGAAATCTTTGCTGGAGGGGGCTGGGGTTCGTTTTGTAATCTTGATAGTCTTTACCGATGTCATAAGTTGAGATTCCTGTTTGACAAAAACGCGATCCTTATCTGCCGAGGCTTCAAATTGTCAGGATAATGTTTCACAAGTGAGGTCTGGCTGGTGAGTTATGATGAGAGCCCAAGGTTTTCATTTTTGTCGCGTCTATAAAGCTATAAATGTCCCCCATGGGCTTTAATCGACCCATTTCTACTCTATCTAGGCTGTGCTCTAGGAAAAAAAATGATAAAAAGAAGCACTCTCTATAAACGCCTGGGACCCCCTGTTCCAGGGAGCTGAAAGGGGAAGTCAAAGAAACGCAGAATTTCATTGCGACCGTTTTGGCAGACGGCAAACTAAGGGTTACAAGGCCGTAAGGGTTGGATCGATACCCGTATCTAACCCGCCCTCCCATCCACATCACACGACAATTAGTCAGAGCGTTTTCTTGTTAAGCTGTAGTTTCTATTTTATCTCGCTTGAATTCCTCTACAGAGGAAAAGAGAAAAAATTCGTTAAGGCCGAAGAATTTCCATTATTTGTAGGGTATAGATATTAACCTCTGATTAGGAAATATGTTGCAACGAAATTTCGTAAAAGCTGTAGTTTTATAAATAACTATAACGTTGTTGGTCAACGAAAAATAAATATATATTAAAATAAATATTGAATAAAAATTTGAATAAAATTGGTAAATACATTAAATATTTACTGTTAGAATTTTAGAATAATGAATGAAATTTTGTAAACACTATTAGCATTATAACTTTCTAAAAATAAAGTTAATTTATTGTGAAGTTATAATTTTTTTATTTTAGAAACTTGTATAAGGACTTTTTCGGCTAGTTTTTCTGACAATTTAAACTTTTTTTCTGTGTTTTTTTTTATTTAGAACCTATTCCTGCTCCCTAGTTATCACAGCGGAGGCACAAGGGCGGGAAATAAGGGAACGTTGTGATCGTTTGTTGCGTTAGCAGCATACAGGACATTTGAAGCACTTCCTTCCTTTGGCCTCTTTATGTTAATTATTTCGACACTCTCGAAGCAAAAACCCGTCTCATGTATACCTCTTTCCCGTGTCCGTGTCATGTGGCTGTTATTGATAGCATATTTATGTGACTTGAGATTTTTAGCACTGACGGAAGGTTATTGTCACGTGATATACAAGAAATTACATGAGATGAAGCTAAAAAAAGTGACAGATTACCTAACGGATGTGCTTTTTAGCTCAATTTCACACATAGGCGTTGATAATGGTATTTTAATACGACGCAAAACTAAAAAATGAACTGTTTATTTCATTCTTTTTGTAGCTTTTTCGTTATAAGTTTATGACACAAAAGGTGTACCATGGAAGAAGAAAACAACGCTCTCTTAACAATGCGTAGTATAAGAACCATAGAGTGTATGGAATTTACCGTTAACCGTTAGGTAAGAAAGCCAATGACGTTCAAGGAACCTTGGATTGCACATACATGGAACTTTGATCACGACAGATGCACAAAGCCCCCCCCCCCCCCCCTAATGAAGACGGATGAATGTAAACATCTCTTAACATGTCTTAATTGACGTATTTGCGTTTGTTTAAAATCCAAACGTACGTTATTATTTACTACCCAAGCAATGTTTTATCTCCCTTTGTTCTTCTCGTTCTGCTCAATTTCGCTCTGCAGGACTTATGCTAAGCATATCGACCGTATTATGAGAGCTAGAAGTGACAATCCTACTCCCATTTTAGTTTAAATTGAGCAAACCGAATGCCATAACTAAGCTGTCTACTGGACTATCGCTTGTCTGCGACGTTCCCGAGAGCGAAGATTTAGTTTCCGGGTCGTTTTCTTGCGGTTCTTCTGTGTTTAACGGTCCATGTTCTGATTCGTGACCAGATGAGATGTCCGAGATATTTAATGCATCTTTCGATTAGCTATCTTCCGAAATGTTTCGAATTTGCGAATGTGGATTCGGTCGTGGGTTATCGAGTTCTCGCTTTGGAGTCGACCTGATGATTATCGGCGAACCGGCGCTGTACGGCACCACAATTACTATCGTCGACCCAAGTGTAACTATCTAATAGTAAGAACGGGAACAATAACACCAGAAAAAACGTTAATAAAGAACAGTTACTCGACTGGAAACTTCGTTCTTTATCACTACGGAGCTGAAATCCATAGGGGAATCCAATTAATCTTGACGCAGTCATAGCCATTTGACGACTAGACAAACTAGACAAAACCCGCGGATTGACTGTCTCCTGGCTGGCTGCAATTCATTATCATCGCAACAATGAACCCTAACTCGATGACGCATAGCGCCCCTTTTCAGCACGCCGCGTTTTTGTTCGCGAAAGTCCCATGTTTCTCCTAAAAGTCTTTGAAAACTTTTTTCTTTATTTAATCTAGCAGGAGAAGATGACATTAATTATTAGTTTAAGTGTGATTTAGTATCATGTGTTTGTTTTCGTACATCCACATTCGTTTTTCTTTTTTCTCCTTGAAAGTTGTATGCCTCTCGCAGCGTGACGTCACATGTTTACATTTATCAGCTGATGGATTGTTTGGCTAAGCGTCGGGTTAGAAGCAGACGTTCTTGATTTTTCCCCCAAATTTGTTATGTTAGATGGCATTATTTAATTGATTAACAAGCGGATGCAGTTTAGTAAAGGTAAAATAGTAAGTTCGTAATAGTCTAGCTAATTAAAATTTACTTGGGTTCATTAATCGCTGTTTGATTTGTTGACATTTGTCATTTTCCTAGTCGTACGAACGATGACTAGACGATTTCCTGGTTTGCTAGTTTTTTTTAATGATTTAATGCTCTGCTAGGCGTTAGCTTTGCACGTCTGTCATGTGTGTGTCGCGAGAAGATAAAAACTGTCTCATAAGCGTTTTTTTTCCTAGACGAAAGTATTGGCCAATGTTTGATTTTTTGCATCCAGATCCACGGATGCGAAGATGAGGATGCGCAAAGAGAGAGCGTGAATTCTATTTCAGGCGCTTCTAAATTTAAAGCTGGCAAGGTTGTCAGTCCACCGAACTTGAAGAAAAACTATGCTAGGGCTCGTTTAGCTCCTTTACCACACACAATTGTCTAATATGAGCAACCTGTGCTCCCTTTCTTCCCGAAAACGTCTGGAATCGTTTGGGGGAACAAAAGGGCATCAATGCTGAGCTCGGCGCTAATGCTTGAGCAATTTGCTGTATAATAGGCCTGTTGTCGTTCCCTTTAGGTAAAGAAAAATTATCTTGAGCCAGGAATAAACTAGGCCGTACCCTATATTTACATAACGCAAGGCAGAGGATGCAATTCGAGCTGACTTTTAACCTTACACAAAACCTCAGGCTTTGCCAAACGCGTTTTGGTTTACAAAAGCGTCATGAATGACATCCTCTTTTTCTAATAGGGTGGGTTCCGTATAACCCTGTATTGCGTTTACCCTCTCATGTGGTTTCTTCGGGAAGTCGTTCGTAGCTAACGAAGAAACGTGACCGTGGCATATCCATTAGCTTAACTTTGTCAACCCTTTCAGCTCTTATCCTGAACTTTTCTAACCCTAGTGTTTGTATATTCACGTAATGCTGTGTTGCTTTAATTGGCTAGGGCGGCTTTTTGTATCATTGGAAGAAAAACGAAACGTAAAAGCTGCTACCACGCATGCGTAATGAAGCCTACGGAAACTACAGCACGCCGGAACCAGGAAACTTGTGAAATCCATAAGAAAACTTACTTTTCCTTTCCGCTAAAGGAGCTAAAGTTCTTGTCCTTTTCCTTTTCGGCGCTGTCGCCCACCAACGCCTAACTATTGGATTTGCATAAGAAAGGAAACCGTATAGGAACACTGTTGGTGACCCTTATGCGGTATTTTCCACGGTATGGAGCTTGGGAGAGAGAGACTTTTAAATCCAATCATTCCGTGTCATGTGCGCGGCCGCTTTAATGCGATTCTGGTACGAGCTTGGGGAGAGAAAAAGGAGCCAAAGTACCGGCAACGCCGAAACCTAACTATGTTTTCACCCCTCCTGTCAGCTGAATCGTACATATTTTACGGTTATTCCCTATTTATTTTTTGTTATCTTATTTTCTCTTTATTAGAGAAGCCCAGGCCATTTCTGCTAAGGTTTAGGGTTTTGTTTTCGATATTAGAGTCAGAGACTTGTCACGTTGTACTTGAGCTCCCCTTTTCCACACGTCAGCCAACAACAACAACTAAAAGGGAGCTTCTAAATTGCTAGGAGCCGTATTTCCTATGTTCTCTCGCTCTATATAGCGAGAAATTCTTTTTATGTGTTTTTTCCCTGATCTCCCCCTTTTTTTTGCTTCCCCGTTTAATTCCTTGGATCTTATTTCGTGCCATTCCCCTAAGGATTCGTTAAGATACGCCCGTTTGGCATGCACTTCCATGGATCCTTCTATTGGAGTCATATATGCACTCCCTGTTCAGTAGCAAAAGACCCCGAAGTTCTTCTTCCTTCTCCTCACTTCCCTTACATCCTTTTTTCCCAAGCGTCTTACTCATTTGTGAAGCAAGGTGATTTTTTTCGTTATTTGTCCCCACCTCCATCACAAAATGCATATACCGGCAAGGTTTTTAAGAGCGTGGAGCGTATCTTTTGAACCTCATGGCGTAAGCATGCATAAGTTTCTCAATTCAACCCGCTCAACTTCCTTCCTTAATGGGTTTTGGAGGGTTTTCTCAACGGTTGTTCAACAAGATTCTTATCGGGTTTTTGTGAACGGCTTGTGTCGATAACCGAAAGTTTTTGGCGAGTTGCATTTCCGGGAGGGCGGTCTATATAAGTTGGGACATCCGTATTCTAATCGTGTTTTAAGTTTAAGATATGGAAATGCGTGACGTGTATGATATTGAATTAAGTTGAGGTTTTTAATGGAATTTTTATTCTGATTACATTCAGAATTGAACTGATTTTTGTTCCTTTTTCTTTCTGTTTTGATATGATGCAGGTGGTACGCTAACGGTATGAAAAGATGTCCTTCAAGAATCGTGCTACAGCAGGAGATTACATTCCGGCGACTGGAACACTTTCCTCCACTACGAGCAGTGGAATTCCTGGGAGTCCCAGTATCGGTGGTTTGGCGAGAAGCAAGAGCTTCGCAGGATTACTTTTACCTAAGCGGTCTCCCAGTTCATTAGGCCAAGAAATGGCTCAAAAAAGGTAAAAAAAAATAAAAATACAATAGTACGATATAAAAGGAACATAATTCGCTTATTTCATCTCTAACTGAAAAAAAATTACAAAAATCACAGCTTTGAAGAATTTAAGGATTTAGAAATTCTAGTACTTGGAGATTAGAAATTTTTTAAAGGTCTTCGTACACTAATACAAGAAAGGAAAGCAACTTATTGACAGAAATAATATTAAATAATTGTATTAAATAAACTTTTTGTTAGGCTTCTTTAAAGCTGAGCTAGTTTATTCTTATATGCCAAGAAAACGCACATGTTTTATGAAGGTGTATATAAAGGAGCGTGGCTTCGCTAGATAAAATTGAGTACAATTTTAACGAAGCTATATGTACTAGATTTTAGTTTGCTGTAGTGGATTTGAAAATGAGACACGTGGTGAAAGAGATGTAGGCTCCGGGAAATCGTAATTATTGTATATTCTTTTAACATTTGAAAAAAGAAGAAAAATACTCCAGAAATGTGAAAAAGTAAATAGGCTTAAATAATCTCATTTAGTATACAAAATTCTTCGCTCGGAAAAGATAAGGATTAAAGAACTAAATTGATTTAAATCTTTCCAAACGGGAAAACTTTCACGAGGCATTGAAGCATTACTTTGCACCGAAAAGACACAAATGAAGCTTTGAATTCGAAATTACGAATTAGAAGTGAAATTCATGGAAAGACTAAGATTAGAGACGAAATTTGCTTCAATTCTGAAACTTTTTTCCTTTCGTTTTAAATTCTTTTTTTTTCTTACTTGAATAGGAAAAGATGAAAATGAGAGACTCAACTTCCTTGAACTTTTATTAGTAGTTCGATAGTTTTTTATGGGAATGCCACACAGTGTGGTTAGGAGCTCAGTGGATGAAAGTTTCTAGGTTTAGCGTGGAATTTTTGTAACCAGACTAATGAGACTGGTATCTTTTTTAGGTCTTCGTGGTTTGGCGCTTCCGTGTTAGGACAGAGTGCTACAGGAGGAGGCTCGACTTTATCTTTGAATGCCAAAACGAAAGCAACCAACCGTGCCAAGAGTCCTCGGCCGCAGCGTACGTTAATGATGACATCAGCTTTATGCCATGGACTCCGTGAAGCCATCAGTGTGACCGAGGAAGATATCCTAAGTCTGAAAACGAGTATCGAAAACCTGTCCGATAACGCTCAGCAAGTAAGTTATACTTCCTTTTCTCTATTTAATTAATTAAATTCACAGTAATTCTGTACATCTGTACATATGCAAACGTTGATTAACCCAGTTTTGTAAGGAACTGGAAAAAAGACGAAAAAATTGAACGAAAGAAAGGAAGCACTATTTTGAAGATATAACGCTAATTTGTATATTTTTCTTGTATTATCTGTCTTCGCGGGACTCTTTTCACACATACAGTCTCAGGGCCGAACTTACGACCTTGAAAAGGTATCGATCATTTTAGCATGTCATTTGCATGCTAGCGTGAAATTCTGCACGAAGACCTCATGATATTGAATCTTGCTATTTCAATCCTTTCATTGATTTTTCGGTATTTTTTGTGAAAAAAAGCTTAACTCTTGACGCATTTTGGGGCGTTTATTAGTTCTGTCAGTCTTGTTAACTAATTTTTTATTCTTTTTGTACTAGTTAAAAAAATATTTTGCCTTGCTCCTTGGTTAGAGAATTGTTACCTAATTGAGAACCGTATCCCTAACTAAAAGTCACTTGATAATACTCCTGAACGCTTGACTTTGACTCGGTGGATGACTCAGCCAAGGTTATTGAGGGCAGAAACGTCGAGTTTTTTAAGTTCTTTTTGTAAGATAAAACAAACTTATTTCTTTTGCATGTGCATCATGCATGGTATGTTTCGGAAGGACGTGCAAGTTGACTAACGTGAGACTTATTGTTTCTGTTCTTTTTAGCAATTGAAAGCAGCCGAGCGTTACTTGAAGAGACTGGATTATCAGCTAAGTGCAGTGGAAGAATTGGCAGAAGGGTACAACTTGCAAAGTCGACTTCGAGAAGGTGTAAGAGCGATGGGACGCGCTTACGTGGAATCGCCGGGCAAAGAACGTGATTCGGCATTAGCGAGTGTCCGTTCGGGGTTTAAAGAATGCAGCGAAGCTATGTGTGCGATTGAAGCACAATTGGAGCAGTCTTTAGGAGCGTTTCACGTCCAAATGAAAGGTTATTGCTTGTTACTTCTTCTCTTTTTATTCCTTTTTTAACCTATACATGTAATAACAGTGAACTTGACCTTTGGCTAACTTATTACTCTCCTTTTTTTTTACTGTACGGGAACAGGACTTCAAGGCTTTGCGAGACTGTGCCCGGGCGATGTGTTTGAAATTACTTTACGGCACGGAAGCCAAAAGTGGAGGACAAGGGGGAAAATAGCACGAGATGGTAACCAAACATGGGATTCGGATAAGATTTGCTTCAAAGGACTCCTCGATGAAGTCCTTTTCATTCGAGCTGTCGAATTACGCAGCTTAGGAAAGCAGGTATTATATAACATCCTTTATTTCGGTACTTTTTTATTTTGATTGTAAATTAAGATTGGTTAAATTTTAATCTTAAATTTAATTCTGATCGATTTATTCTGATCGATTACATGATTGAATAAGTATCTCAATTACTGACGTTTAACTCCTATTGTATTTGTTTTGCTTAATTACATTTATTCACGATTTAGTTTTAGTAATTGTAATTATACGTTACAATCAATAAAACGAATTCCTTATTGTGCTTAATTAGGATTTAGATATTAAGTTACGTGTCATTTAAGCCTGAAACTGACCTTACTGCTTTCATTTTTTAACTTCTTAACATTACGTTGCATTTAATTTTTTATGTAACTTCGTTTGTTTGTTTATTTATGCGCAGATTTTGTTGGGGAACAAGTTCTGCGAAACGTTAGACTTGTTCTGTGCGCATCCACAGATGATGACAGTCAACTTAAATGCCAGTGGATCCTTGAAACTCAATCTGATAATCACGTGGGAGTAAGTTTTTTCTCGTTTTTTTTCTCTTATTTCTTTTCTTCGAACAGAGCAACTTGGGTCCGAATTAAAGCATTATAGGTTTCAAGTTCAGATCCAATGTCTCGGTTGAACATCCTCTTGAGATTAACACTTATTGTTTTTTTCAAACAGTCCCATGTATGGATTAGCAGACGAAGGAGGAGTCGTTTTAAGACAGCAAATTAGCAACTCATCAGTGGTGGTGTCATCGCAATCGCCCCTTCGCAAGCGCTCAAGCATGGCCAGTTACACTCCTTCTCCCCTGGGCACCATTTCGTCCGGTATTGCTGCCGAGTCTGTCGCAGCCTTAAGCCTGGTAGGTTTGAGACGCATTGAAGATGCTGTTGTACAGAATTACGTAAATTATTTGAGCTTATTACTATGTTCTCTATTTGTAGAAAGGATTTATGAAACTTTTTTAGAAAGGGATTTTCTCTTAAAGACTTTAAATCGACTAAAAAAATGTATCCAACATCGTTGTGTTAATTAGTTGGGATTGGTACTTTTTTTTACGACGTAGGCTTTGAAACGACATAGGAGCAAGTTGTATACAGGTTTTGCTAATGAGGTAAAATTAGTAGTAGTATATGTTAACCTCATTTTGTAATTATTTTTGTCAAGTCGTTTTTACTATCAATTTGTATTTTTTTAAGGGTTCGTATGGGAGCGAAGGAACAGTTTCTCCTGATCATGATAGTGGTCAAAGCTCGGCGTCGGGAAATAGTTCGACCCTGGAGAGTCAACGGAGTCCTAAAGTGCCTGCGTCCACTCAAGATTCGGAAGAAGACACACTGGACATTCATGTGGAAAACCACCTAGTTGCTTTAAGTAAAGCTGCATCTGTTGGGGACGTTCCTCTCAGTAGTGCGGACGAAATCCCGGGCCAGTCAGATAGGTTGCAATCCTCGGGGAGTTGTGATTCGTTGGACCTCATCGATGCCAGCGAGGAAAAGGAGGAAGTATACATTTACAGCCAGAAAGATGTCATCATCACCAAAGCTGAAATCGCGTCTACTCCAGCGCATCTTTTCCGAGAAGAAGAAGAAGTTGATGAAGAGCAAGGGATTGCAGAAAAGGATTTGGAGGCGAGGAAGGATGATTTGGAGAGTGAGGAAAGTCACGCTGATTTCGCACGCAGTGTTCGTCTGAAAGATGGGAAATTGACGGATGAAACCGGTAACTTTGTGCTGGGCAAGAAAAGTACCTCTTTTTTCGAGTCACAAGGGACGTCGAGCACTTCTCCAGCGAGTGGTTGGTGGAGCCAAGGCTTCTCTGCTTCTTCTAGAACCATGGACAGTGGCTATGGAGGGAGTGTGAACGTTAAAGACAGAGAAAGAGGGTTGGATATAAGCAAGACGATGGACTTTGCAGAAGAGTCCGAGTTGGAAGAAGACGAGGAAATAGAAACAAAACCACGAGGAAGAGGGGAAGAATTGGACGCTGAAGAATCTGTAGAGAGCGGGACGCTATTTGATGTGTTGAGGCGAATGAGCAACACTATTGACGACATCCAAGGACAGTACCCGGAATTGGAGTGCTTTGAACAAAATGTGGCAGCGTTATTGGATATCATAAAGGTAAAAAAAGACACCCAAAAGTGGATCAAGTGTAGTGTAATTGATTACTTTTGAATTTTTGACCTGGTTTTTTCTTGTTCCTAGAATCGACCAAAGTGGAAAGGGTCACACGTGTCAATAGCGAGTTTAAGCGTGGAAACAGCTTTGGAGTGTTTTGACTTTTTGAACGCAGAAGAAGATGAGAGCCTAGAGAGTCGATCAAGGAGTCACTCTCCCTATAAAATCCAAGTAAAAAGAGTCTTGGTTTTTATACTCTGTTAATAGTTTAGTCACATGAAATGTGTACCATTTGTAGACGCCTGAGCCTGATTATAGCCCCGTGAATAGTGGACCCTCTTCCTTGGAAATCCCTGGCAAAGCTGTGAGCAAGAAGTCAGCATCACCATTCGTCACGGGTCATGAACAGTTGGATTTAGTTTTATTCGCCCATTTAAAGTACAGTCGACGATTATTAGAGGTATAAAGCGCTTTGATCTTTGAACGATCAAAGATCAAACTTTATTTCTACCTTTGGTTCGTTTTTTGTGAAAGTGAATGTTTTCTTTTACGTTCATTATAAATTCATTAGGATTTGGGATCATTTGGGCCTTTGAAGTTGAAGGAAAGGCAAGCCTTGGAGAAGTTACAGTTACAAGGAAGAATATTTGGAAAACTTCTGACATTGATCGAAAATGTGAACCAAACTGACAAAGCTAATGATGAAAAATTCCTTGACGACTTGATTGGATTGCCGCACGTGCAGGTGAGTTTGCCTTGGCATTGACAAGATAAGGTTGATTAAGGTTAAGGTTAAAAGCTTACTTTTTGGTATAATTTAAGAATGAATAAGAAAATGGAAACTGGGATAACTATAGTACTTTAAAGATACTTTACTGGTCGTTTTTGAGTAGTTTTAAAGTTTGTTACGTTATTTAAGTGATGATATAATTTATAGTGAAGCGCAAATTTAAGAATAACTTTTGTTTTGTCTTTTGCAGCACTTGTGGAGTTTGGCTACAAAAGGGGATAAGTTACTTTGCGTGAGAAGCGAAGAACTGGTTCGCAATTTGCTACCTCAATGCCAAGAAATCTTGCACCATTACAACACTGAATTCCAAGTCAAAGGTAACAAATCTTGAGCTGATTTAAAACTTGGCTTATTTTCTCCTTGGATTTTGTTTCTATTTTTTTTTACAGTGATGAAGTACTTTGTGGAGAAATGCCAGGATGGGTCAACATTCGAAGAAGATTCGTACGTTACCTTGTATCAGTTTCGGTATTACGTGAGGTCCAAAGAACGCAGTTTTCATACTCGTTTGGAATCTTTATCCGAAGAATGTAGGTTTTTATATTTGCTTACTTATTTATTGAGGAAGAAGCGAAAGAAGGGGGTAACTTATATTTCTTTTAGTAACGGTTATCGAAAACTTGCAGCCTTGTCAGGCATCTCTGGTCAGTCGAACGTTGACGAGGTTACCGTTATTCGGTCCAGTACCTCCCAAATCTGTCTTGCTAGCATTATGTCGCATTCTCGTTCAAAGCAGTGTGGACGGAAGTGAAGATTCGCGAGTATTGGTCGCGCGGTATTTCAAACAAATTGCAAAGAACGACGCTCATCGTGAGAAGGTTAATTGACTTTAGAATTTGCTTTTTCTAAACTTAAGAATTGTACGTTTAATTTTTTTTTGTTTTAGATTGTGGAACTATGCATTGAAGGCTTAGAGTGCGATACAGCCAAAGATCGACAAGCTGCTTGTGAAGCTTTAGCGCTTATGTATGCCACCGAAACTGTAGAGCAACTCGCGTATATTGCGCTAACAGATTCATCAACTCAAGTCAGGTAAAAAATAAATAAAAAAAACGGGACTAGGCGAGGGAATCTTGGTTTTGGCGTGGTAATAAAATCTTTTATTAAATAATTTAGAATTCAAGCGCAATCTGCGTTGCTAGCATTAGGCAGCGAAGGCCGAGCAGCTTTGCAGCAAATGCAGTTATCCAGTCATGGATTTCAGGGACTTTCCGTGAAATAAGGTAGATTTCTCGGATTGATTTAAAAACAATTGCCTGTGAGTTTGTATGCGTAGCGTGTATATGTGTACATAGTCCCAGAGTTTTATTGTAATAACGGTATATATGTACAGTCCCTGGTGCAATTCCTTAATTTTTTTTCTTTAAAAAGTACGCGGAAACCCAGTACAGGATGTCAAGATTTATTGTATGAGAGTGGTGCCAATTGGTTAGTTCGCAGCTGTGATTTCTCTTGGAAAAGATTACATATGTGTTTGAAGTCCCCCTAATGTTCGCGCGAGTTTGTAAGGCTGTAAAGTGTAAAGTAAAACTACATCTAAATAATGTCTGGAACTAATCAAATCCAGGAGAATAATGGAACATTCGCTATCACCTCCACAAGGTGAAGTTGGCACAATCCAGGGAGATGAAGCATTAACCTTGATAACCCGCTCTCCTTATGTCAGTCTAACGTGACGTTTTGTCTTGCAAAATTGGCAGAAATTCAGCAAGGATAAGACTTTATTGCGATAAAAGTCCTAACTACTTGTTCTGTTGTAAGGCTTAAAGTTTTTTTTTTTACAGAAGTTATAAAAGCTAAAGCTGCTAGTCGAACACACTCCTCTCCATGCAACTATTTATTTCTGATTTGCTGAAATACATTTGTATTGTGCATTTCCTGGGATTGTGATCCAAAGAATTACTCTTGTTACTATATAAGAGAAAATGGCGCAAGCAAACATTAAATTCGATTTCCTTCGAGTGCGTACTTTGTTAGAATTATCAAAGAAGCGATGAGATTTACATTCCAGAAAGTAACGACGTTTTTCTGACGTTTTAGTCACGAAAAATGTGTCCACAGGACGTGAGGATCCTTCATGAATACGTCGGTGGTGAAACTAGACGTCATAGCCTTGGATCAATTCAGGGAAGAAAGATGCCGCAATGCGCTGCTTCCGTCCGACTAAACCGAGTGATGACGATCGATTTTCCCGCGCAGCAGATTGCGCTTGCGCTTTGCAATAGAACCTCGACGTCGAAAGAAATGCTTAACGTGGAACCCGAACTCGAACCGCGAATGCTTGAGTACCCTTTATTCAGCTGCCAACCAGCGAGTGGAACAGGTCCTGGACCTAACGTGCTCGATCCAAAGTTAACAACCCACAGGAAAAGTTAATTAAGACCGGTGTTCTCAAGAGTTTCTCTTTGTCAGTTCAGCGTATTTCCACGAAATATAACCTTCGCGAAAGTCGTTATGGAAATCATGGAGCCTGGTACGAATCAGAATAACGAGCAGCATTTCTTTGAGGGGGTAGAGAAGTTGCTGGAAGTCTGGTTCACGCGCAAAGATGGGAAGGTCAATAATAGCGATCTTCGTAAAGTACCCAGGTAAGGACATATAAAAGAAAATTTTTTTAATTAGTCGGCCTTCATGTTTAAAATCGGAACCGGTTGTCAATAAGCGAGATATCCGATGTAATGTAAACTTTTGCCTTTTGATGTGATGTTCGGCCATGGATTGATCCTAATCAGCTAGGGCTCGCGACGTCCAGACTAGTAGGGTTTCCAGCAAAAGAAGCCGCATGGATGAAATGGAGGCCAAGGCCTCCATGAACGTGAACCAAATCTTGGACTGTCTTGTCAAGAAATATCGGGTTGGCGTACCAAAGTCGACGCCGGCCAAAACCCAAAGGGCAAAAATAGCTTGCTTTGAGCAAAAAGTTCTCAGGATGCATCCAAGTATGTGTCCAAACTTTATCCGAATTTCAAGGTCAAAATAGTGGCACTTTTTCATTTCATGTTACAGACTCGCTCATGTGGCTCATCATACTCCTGCATCATAAAAGCATGTCCCTGGTGCAATATGCCATAACCGGTTGCGGTAGCGTTATAGTGACGCTTTAGTGCAAGTCACGTGGCATCAGGTCTGCTCAGGCCAGTGTTCCGGAACTTCTTTTTTTCCGGAACGTCGTTCTCTATCGTTCTTTGGTCAACTTCTGTCGCTCCGTTCCGTTCTATTTTGGCAAAATTTTCAAAAGAACTAGTTCTGAACGGCCGTTCCGCTTCGCCTTAAAGGTCCGTTCCGTTCTAGATCCGTTCCGCTCAAAGATCCGATAATTTTATGGAAAACAATTTTTAAAATCTAAAAAGTTTCTAAGCGTGGCGACTAGACCGCCCAAACATTAGAATGCCTAGCCACTAGATGGCGCGGTATGGGAACGGTAAATTTCCCCCAAAAAACGTTCCGTTCCCTGCCATTTTCGGTGCAACGCCGGGAATTTCCAGAACACTGGCTCAGGCAGTTTTCACTTCACCAGTTACGTTCCATAGACGTTCTATATAGCCATCCTTCCGAGGCATTAGCGTTAGCATTATAGTGACTCCTATAACAAGTCACGTGGCATCAGGTCAACTCAGCCAGTTTTCAGTTCGCTAGTTACGTTCCTAGCCGTCCTTCCCAGGCGTCCCCGTCCTCCCAAACTTCTAACGCCTTTAGCACTTAGTATGCCATGTGACTAATGCATGGTACTCATCACCTCAAGCGAAATCCCTTGTGTTTTCCTGTTTTATTTAAGGGAAAATTTTCAAATGATACTTTTTGTCAAGGTAACGTTGATGCAAGGTCTCGTAAAAGAATAAGTCACGCTAAAAAACGTGGAAATAAAAATACTGTTGAATAAAAACGATAAATTCGGGAAAATGATGTTGACGTGACCGTGTTGAAATGAAATAGAGAAAATGATGTTGACGTGACCGAGCTTTAATTACCCGTTATTTCAAACAAGTCCAACAGCCTCAGACGCTGTGGAAATGCAGAAATAGCCCACTACTTGTACCCTAGTCTAGGGACATTTTTTGAAATGATGCCAGGTTTTCCGTCTTTCGTGTTCGGTTCCGGTTTGGATTCTGCTTTGGACTTTCTATGACTTCTAATCATGTAAATTCTTTCGCCTTTTTGAAAAATATTTTTCCCTGTTTCTGTGTAGGAGCAAATGGGAAGAAATGCTGAAAATTGTTCGCTGCGAAATAATCAGCTTTAACCGCAACGAATCAATCGATGCTTACGTGCTCAGGTAGTGTCCGGTTTGTCGCTTTGACGTCAGAAATTTCCTTTCCACACCTTGTTATTCCTTGCTTCGTAACCTGTTCTGTTTGTTATAGTGAAAGCAGCATGTTCGTATCTAAGCGCCGTTTCATCTTGAAGACATGTGGTACAACGACACCTTTATTGTGCCTCAAATTTCTGTTAACTGTAGTACAGAGATACGCAGGATTTGACGAGGTTCAGGTACGTGTTTAACACTAAGCAAAAATAAAACTCGAATATTTTCAGATTTTTTTTAACATTTTAAATTCTAAATACGTCTACTTTTTTGCTTAAAAATAAAGTGGAAACCTATTAATGTTTTCGAATATCTTTAATACTGTAGTTTCTAAACAACAACAAATCAGCGAAAGAAATTTAGTATTTATAGACTTTTTTATAATATTGCCGTATAGGCATGAGTCTGTTGCCATAAAGTTTATTTATTAAAACGTAGATTTAAGATCATTTATATATTTTATATAAATGATCACTATAAATGAAAAATGTCATTAATATATTTTGTTTTGAATACTAGAATTTATTATTTATTTTGTTATTAGGATCTCTTTTACTCGCGTAAAAATTATAAGCGTCCCGAATTGCAGCAAGAGCCTCACCGCAACTTTCCTGATGAAGTAGCTTTGCTGGACGAGATGTTTCCAGGTAAATATTTGCGGTCTGATTGGAAGGGTTTCTTTCCCCGAACTTGAACGCGGAGAGAAACAAAAACAGGCAAATAACAGGGAGAAAGTAATGTTTATTTCTTTTTGGGGCCTGTTATCGACCTAGCACGTTATACTTCTTTTATCTATGTTCTTTTGCTCCAATTTTGTCCTCTGTCCACAACGCACAAGCCATGGGAACCGGAACAACCTTGGGATATACTATTGATCGCCCTGAATGTTTAAGAAAGCGGCCGAGAAAGGGCAAAGTTGAACTCGCAGACAACGCCTTCTAACGCTTACCAACATGGCTATTCCGCTAAATAACTGTGTAATATTAGAAACGGGAACTGTGTTGAAAGGGGTGATGATCATCGTAATGTAATGTGATATGATGTTTGTTTTTAACATAATATTTGTAATTAAACTCTTCTTATCTGTTAAATTCCAGATGGGGCTGCTTACTGCTTGGGTGCTGTGAATCGCGATTGCTGGTATCTGTATACGCTGAATCCGGTTAGCGTTGCCAATCGTCCGTTGACTGCTTTGCTGCATCCCAGCGCAGCTATGGACGATCAGTTTGGCGATGGATTAGCCGAACGCATCGATTATCAAGATGATGCGGACGCGTATGAACTCGAGGATTCCTTGAGCGAGGATTCCTGCGACTCGGATTCAACATCCAACTTGCGATCCATGGTTGTCTCGGCCAAAGGTCCAATCAAAGAAGCCGATCAAACTTTGGAGATTATGATGACTGACTTGGACCCTGAAGTTATGAAGATTTTTACTAAGCAAGTGTCCAAGTCTGCTACTGAAGCCACTTTGGTAAGTAACTTGGATCTCGGGATCAAAAAACCCCAAATCCGAAAATTTTATTAAATGAAATAGATTTTGAAAAAGGTAAGATGATTAAAAAGAACATTGAAAAAGGTTTGTACAAAAAATCTTAAATTATAAGGCTCACATATACCTTAGCTTATTGATGCTCAACAGTCATAGATGGCACTGATGTTTGTTATTGATTTGCCAACACGTTCTCCGTACTTAGCGACACATGGGTGTAACATAATCTATCCCGCTTTAAAAAATGACACCATTCGAACAAAGAATTTTGTTTTAGCTAATGGAGTGAAAGAAAGTACCAGTTTTAATGATTCTCATCAACGAAAGTACATGCAGCATTGTTAACCTAAGCTAACCGAAACGAACCTAATTCATTTCCAATCCAACTACCAATTGTCAACTCGAATTTTCAACTAAGGTTCTCCGGTAAAAATGCACCAGCGCGATACATGAAACATTCTGTCTGGTGCATTTGTTTATTATTGTGCATTACCTGTTAGCAAGCTCAAGATTATACTGTCAAAGAATGTTTTTAAAGAAATTTACTGGTTTTCTCAGAAAGTTCCGAAAGTCCGCATGCTAACCGCCAATACCGAGTTAAGGTATACGGTAGCCTTAAAGGAACATTTGACAAAAATTAGAAAACAGTTGGCTAAAAAAGAGAGAAAACGATAATAGTTATTTTTGTATTTCTTAGA
The DNA here is from genome assembly GCA_003724045.1 of Lepidurus arcticus. Taxonomy (NCBI): domain Eukaryota; kingdom Metazoa; phylum Arthropoda; class Branchiopoda; order Notostraca; family Triopsidae; genus Lepidurus; species Lepidurus arcticus. The sequence continues at coordinate 82,469 of RJJA01000177.1, forward strand.
AATCCGGAATAGACAAGATTCTACCCAACGTGACGATTGATGACTATCTGTTTGACCCATGCGGCTATTCCATGAATGGTGTCATGAAGAATGTAAGTGTAACCTATTCACGTTTGGCTTTTAACCCAATTGAACAAGTGTCTGGTGTACTAAACAAGCTAACTAACGTGGTTGTCATGTTTGCTATGGTAAATCAAGCTGTCAATGTGTCGTATATGTACGTTTCTGTTTCCATTTTAATTCAATTTTTCCTTTTGGTTCTGGGTCAATCGTTTTATCCTACAGTTCTTGTTTTCTTCTTTCCTTGTTTGCATTCTCTCCTGTCATTGGCATGGACGTTGCAGGCGCAAGAAGCAGCTTGCGTAAGTAGATCCTTGTCTTTCTTTCCTTACAACTTCCGTCTTCTTCCACAAAGTTCTCGTCTAAATAATTACCCGATCTGTGACCTTCTAGCTTTGGTATTCCTGTACTCTGCTGGGTTTATGGACAAGTACTCGAATCAAACCTGATGAAAAGCTTGAGTGCGATATTCAGTGGAGAGTTTAGATCCTAATTGCATTTTTGTGTCTTTTTTTCTTGGCCCCAGGGAGCGTACATGACCATCCATATCACGCCTGAAGCCGAGTTTTCCTACGTGAGTTTCGAGAGCAACATTCCGCAATCTTCGTACAAGGAAGTCATCTTACGCGTCTTGCAAACGTTCCGCCCTGGCAAGTTTATCCTGACCGCTTTCGCAAACAAGGTAACGTTAGAAATTTCATCACTTGAAGTTCTAATTTTCTTTTTTCTTTCTTTGTTATTTAATGTATTTTTTCTTAATTTTCATTCTCATTTTATTTCCGAAGGCATCGGTGGTCGAAGATACACACAAGGATCTGTTGAGCGCGACCGTTTTGGGTGAATTTCTGCGTCGTGATATTCAGTACTGTCACTTGAAGAACTACGACCTTACCTACGCTCTTTACTCGAAATTCCCCAGCTGAGTTTGGCGGGCACCCAGAGCTTCCTCTGGGCACCCTTCCCCGGTTTTCGATCACGACTGCATCGCCTGTTTCTCTGACCTCTCCGATATATCTCAACTACGTCGTTCTTTTCTGTCCGTCACGTCTTCTCAGTCGCAATTGGACAACGTTGCATTGTTTCTGCTCGCGTTTTTGACCTCAGTTTTGGGAGCCTGCATTAGGATCACCCGCAATGTCGCCAAGGTGCCTCCGCCAGAGAAGAGAACCAACTTCAATTTTGAGTCCCAAAAGTCTGCCACAGTAATCTATAGCAGACAAGAAAGGCTAATTTACCGTTTGGTCATGTTAAGGTTGATTCTGCCTTCGGACTTGGTTCTTTTTTGTTGGTGGAGGACAAAAATTTCTTGATTGCAGGGGTGCAGAGGTTTCTCTAGCGACGGACCATCCTGGAGAGGCCTTTGTTATGGATTTAAGCTTAGATGACACATGTGAATAACCTTTCGGTTCCACTGTTCTTACTCCAAATTCCCGTTCTGTTCTTTAATGAGGGGGGTTTGAAAGTTACAAAGGAAAGATTCATGTTTTCGAGAGCTGAAATATTCTCAAAACGTGGATTTATTTTTTAGACGGTAGGGGGAACTGAAAAGGTTCATATCAATGTTAACATAAGAAGGGACAACTTATCTATGCATTACTTTGCTGAGGGATAAGTTTTAAGTGTGTGATGCTTGCAACCCGGTAGAGAACAAAAGAAAGGAAAAAAGTATGTATAATTTGTTTATGGGTTGCTTTTTTTTCTTTTTGGCATATTTGTAGTTTCTTATTCTTTGGGTTATGAAAAAAAAATCATTTGTAGAAGCACGGTTAAGACATATTCTGTTTTGTATGTCTCTTTCCTCACTTTTTTCTTTTTTTTTCGAAAAGGTTGCGATGCTTACGAAATTGGCTAAGAATTGTATTAAACATTGACTGACACCACTGCAAAAGAGAATCTAACACTTTTACTTGATCTTTGGTTCATTTACGGGGTAGTGGTAATTACTAGCTTTTATTGTAAACAGTTATTGGAACATGTGTTCAAGATACACATAGGCTTGACTTGAGAAAAGACTTGTGTTCGGCAAGACATACATAGATTGTTCTAGGCACGAGAAAGGACTATTTTTTTGCGTACGTCTTAGCAATTTTATTCTTTTGGGACAATTGAGAACCAATGAAGAGTTTGTAATTAGCTGGTCTTTCCGAAAAAGGTTTTCAAGTTACAAGCTTAAACGTACCGAAGTAGTTGCATATTTTTGACAATTTCTTAGGTCGCAAACTAGACTTACGCATCAGCATCTTAAAACGCGAGCTAACTCAAAGTAGTTGGTTTTTGCCTGCTTTGGCTTATGAGAGTTTGAAAGTATCCAATTCGAGCGTTCAATTACTGCGAGGGTGTTTTAAAACATGCGGTTGAAAATAATTATATTATGTATGCTAGATGGCGTCCAAGTAGCATTTTCTTTCCTTTGTTTTAATCAAACGCGTGTTGATTTAGCGGGAGAAGTGAGTGCAGTGTGAATACTGAATAGCACGTGAATCTAAAACTACTGCGTAATACCGTCATGATATAAACTTTCAAGTAACACACTGTAGCTATATTAATGCACAATCTTTATCGTTTCGTGTGCATGCAATCCATGTATAACCTAATCTCCGACTGTGTTCACGCTTCAGAGGCTTCCTTGTGTTTGTTTTGTTATGCTCTACGCGTGGTTTGCCAGGAAATCAGAAATCCTGGTAAGAATTGTTCACTGAATATTAGTTACGGGCACCGTACTTTCTTATAACGTTTACGTTAAAAAATTACATGACACTTACGACTTAGAAATTAATTACAATTTTAGTAATCGGAGTTACCCCAGGCACAGATCTTCCGAAAGCTGTGGTCGATAAAAAATAGTTAAATTTGGCTAGATTTGAGGCGTTTCCCTTTCGTTCTTACTCAATTTTCTGGTTATATTTTGCATAAAAAGATCCTATAAAGCAACAACGGACACGATAAGAAGTTAATATGATATACCAGGATTATTTGTGGTTTAAAATATTCCTTTTAGTTTTTATCTCCCCTTACAGGGCTGTTTCTCCGCACGAGAGAAGCTATACCTGGGCATTTCACTTACAAATTGTAAAGGAACCAATTTCCATAACGTGGGAAGTTGAATTTATGACGTAAGGTCTGACTTCGAAACTGTCCAGCTAAATCTTGCTTCTCATGACCAAAGACCGGCTCGGCCCTTTTTTGCATATGCAATGAGATCCCAAAGGTATGGTGTATCTAGTTTGGTAGGCAAAAGGCAAATGGAGAAGAGGGGGAAGAAAAGATTGGGACCTCCAAGTAAGAAACTTCCCAAAAGCCAACTCCACTTCCCTGGTGAGGTCTATAAATCAATCCAAAGGGTCCTTGCAATCACTCTTCGGCATCGAACGCCCAGAAAACGGAGGCGAACCGACCCTATACAGCTATCCAAGGAGGAAATATTATAACCTTATATATAGCTATATCTATATGTATAACCTCACCTTTGCACCACCAGGAGTTTTTACTACGAGCTTGACGGAGTTTTCGACGACTTTTGGACTATGATCCTTAACAACGACAGACCAACAAGATCCCTGCGTTGGACCTGATGGCGCCTGTCTGTCTCCTCTTTCTTTCTTCTCTGCTCTCTCACATCCTTATCTGCGAGTTGTCTCAGGTGCATAGGTGCACTTAACCATTACCATCGGCCGTTAATCTTTGGGGCTCCCCTCTCCTGTAGTTGCTCTGTACCAGTGGTCCTTTGCAATTTAGGACATGGGTGCTTAGTTGTCGCCAAAATTATACTCCTGCTACTTTTTGCTCTGTCTCCTTTTAAAAGATCCCCCCCCCGGTCCAGACCTTGTAAAAAGGTCTCTGCTTATGGTCAGGGTCGCCGTGTTCGTCTTCGGGAATCTTTCTCTCAAGAGCCTGCAGGAAATGTGCGAAGCACAAACGCAACAAGGTAAAGATATACCTTTTCTTTTTGCAAAAGAAGTAATACCCCTGCTTGAAGGTTGGACCTCGTTTGGACATGATATATGAGGCAAGCGCCCAGGTAGCCTGCCCAGCATGGACAACGCACACACATACAAACTTTCGGATTCAGTACGCCCCACCAAAAAACTTTTCGAAAAATCTCAGTTCAGCCAAGCCACCGCAAGCGCGTTGTTCGATCAAGCCAGCCGATAACCAAAGATTTTTCTTCCGAAAACCCAAAGCTATCGCATCTAGACGAACTTACACGAACATAAAAAAGCTTACGATCATTACTAAGAATCTTTTTTTTACTGGACGAAATATTTATTGAAGAGATCCTCGAAATTTTGCAATCTATTTAATTATTTTCTTATTATTTTTGAAATTGAATTTAGCATGTATACACTTATTTTAACGTTGTACCTGGCTATATGTATTTTAAATTATAATTATCTAATTTCGAATCGTAATTTTACAGCGTTTTACATTGCAGTTTTATAACTTTTCAAATTATAGCTTTCCGCTTTTAGCATATTTTTAAAAATTGTTGGCGGTGTGGAAAGATTTGATGTTATGGAATATTGAATTCTGATCCGGGTCATACATGTTGGTACGCTCAAAGAGCGTGTATCTATGATCGTAAGTGGTCCAAGTTATCGATACGAACTTCCGGTTGGGAGGTTGGAAGTTTTTGAAAGATTAACTAGAATGAATTTATGACTGGGTTTAATAAGTAGTAGGCAAGTTTTGGCAGCCTCCTTTAATTGTGGTGCATTTGATAAGGTGCTTGGGAAGGTAAAAACGGGCGGGAACTAATCGTACGGCAATATAAAAAGGATCTAATAAAGTAAAGCTTATAAAAGACGTGTGGAGAGTGTAGTATATGTGTATGAACTCTCACTCTCTCTCTTCTCTTTCTCTCTCTAGGCAGCTCGTATGATAGACAAACTACCTGCTGATGTCGGCAAGTAACTAGTTAAAGCTTTGAAGTTTTGCCGGCTTGTGTACTCCCATGCCGTTTGGTATGAAGCAGATCATCAGCCTTTTTCTCGCGCATTGTCCTTTTGCCGCGAAAAATTACGCTACAAGAATTACCAAAGTGTTACAATCCGTAATGCCCTTCTCTATTTACCATCCGAGAAAGGTAAATAATAATTCTCCGGGTAAAATTATTAGACCAAAAGTCTTATGACTTTTTAAAACTTTTTGCCTTGTCGATCTAGGTGTAACGAACCGCGAAGGAGAAGGATTTCACGCGTGACTTTATGCAAATGAACCCAATGGCGCGTTGATTTACGATTCACGCCATAATCGGAATATCCCATCCGTTGAAGTTGAAGTTCAAGCTTTTGTTGGAAGGATATACTAGTTTGAAATGGCTAACGTGGCCTTTGCATGGCTGTAGAGCATAAGTAAACGCAACAAAAAGATAAGATTAGAATATTAGAATATTGAGTTGGTGAAGTTGTATTATGAGGAAGAGAAAAGCGAAGGAAAAGAAAAGCGCCGCCAAGCGATTATTTTGCATAGCCCAGTACAAAGAAAAAATTATAGTATTGTAAGACCAAAAAAAACGCCCAGATCTTTTGGTGTTTGGCGTGCCCGGAAATTTTTTTTTCACAAATTTGATTGTGCTTATTTTTCTAGGCAATTTGTGTCTGGCGGATCATAACACGATGCAGTTTTTCAATCTGCCGCCAGCCATAATTACTTTTACATCGTCCTTTTTTCGCCAATTGGCCTTTTATTGTTGGGCAAGGTTAAGATTGAAGCTGCTAGAATTCCTTGGATTTGCTTGAAAAATCGGCACAACAGACGTTTTGATGCTTATCCTCATGGAAAACGTGGGAGCTTCGAGGCTTATGTATTCAAGGCTTGGCAACAATGGGTTGCTTTTAGCCATTACGCGCCATGACTCGAGAGCGTTGGCTAAGCTAAGAAATTTCCCAAGTTTTTGGTTCTTAATGGTCTATGTCAAAGATTTTCCCGAAGAAAAGCAGAAGCAGCTGGTTTTCGTTCGATGTCCGCAGCATCTTTTAACATGAAAAGTTTGCTGGAGAAGTTGTCATTGTGCAAAACTGGCGAGTCATAAAAGGGCGTGAGAATGCTACAAATGATTGTTGGCCCGCTTTTTCCGTTTTCCTTTATTTTTTAACGATAATTTGTTTTAGAGGATAAGAAAAGTCTACTCGCAGGGAGGGGTTTCTTGTGTTTGGTGGCAAGGAGGAATAGGATGTAAATGTTATGCTTTGCCCTTGTCGTAAAAAAATTCAGCATGAAAACGCGGCTTGAACTGAACCCTAACGCACTCAGCAGGCGGTAGCATACCTGCATTCAAAAACCTAAGCCAACTTATTATAATGCGATAATGCGCAAGCGGGTGATTTCATGGTTTCTCTTTTTTAAACAGTTTTGATAAAGAGAAAAAATTTTCCTCAAGCAACTTGCACGGCGTTGGAATGCCTTGTGGAAGTTATAGGATAAAAATAAAAAAACAAAAATCAAGGAAATACTGTAAGTGTGCCTTACTGAGTAGTGTTCTTTTTTGTTCCTACGTGTGAGTAATTTTGTAACATTCTTTGCATTAGGTTACCGTTAGCAGGTGTTTGCTGGTGAGGCATCAGTAACCGGTAACTTGAATACGTAATTAGAGATGCTGATGCCCTTAAACACGTCAGTTTTGGCTTCGACAAAGAAAGGATTGAAAGAACAAGTAGAAATATTGTGACTCGACTATTTAAAGCAAAGACACTCGACGTGTCCAATTTCCTTCTTTTAAATCAAGTTTCATATGCATATATCCTTATCCACTGCAAAAAATAGATCCCTAATTTTGCAATCTGATGTTTGAATGGCAATCCTAGTTTTTACAAATAAACCTTTTTTGTTTAAGTAATAGTCCTGAAAGATTACGATATCACAATAGACCCCAGTGCACACTCGTGTGCACTCGGTGGGCACTGGTACGTATCCAGTAGTATGCACTAGAAAATGCAGTATTTCTACAAGTAGAATGAAGGACATTGTAAACCATGTTAAGTAGGAAATTAAAGATGGACAATTTAAAGTTGCAGGCTTTTTCTTTCAAATGTATGCTGAGTCGTTGGTCGAACGTATTTTAAGTTTTTGTATCGATTGTCGTGATTGACAAATGGGTTTGGATTTTTACCATGTTGATTGTTATTAGCTTTTCGTGGAGTGCCAAGTTTTTGCTCGTCTGATTAGGATATGGAAGAGGTCTGTACTTTTGGAATTATACTATGGAATTAGTGCAGATCGTGAACGCTCACGACTTTGATTTATGCCAAGCTTGCTAACGAGAACGTATAATTCAAATTGCGGTGCTTGGTGCCGATCGTGGACTGCTCCGCACTCTTTGGCTTCGTTTTCCCTCCACGCATTTTCTTGGAAAGTTTGGCTAACTTTATGAACTTGATGAAATGAAAGGGTTGGCTTTCTGGCACTCTTAAAAGTTATGGGAGGAAGCACAAGTCCAGCGAAGAAACACACTGCGGCCTCCCCGATTATGGACCCTTCATCGACCGACCCCCTTATTTATGCCAACTAACATAAACATGAGATGCATATAGCTTGAGGTTATGATGATAGAACTATGCACACGACTGTAGCTAAAGAAAAAGGGTCTGGGTACGCTCCGCAAAGCTTCCACAGATATGAAGGATAGGGGAAGAAAAAGAAACTCTGTTTTCGCTTTTGGGTTGTGGTTTATTATAGTTGGGAGCCCTCAAGTACCTTTGTGGGGGGAGGTAGCCACACCAAATTTGTTTTGCAGCTCTTCAGAAATTATTTATGTGAGTTTAGGTTTACATACGAGTTCTCCCTAAACCACACAAGAACGCCTCGTCGCCTTCGTCTGCAGTATCCTTGGCACCAAGTTGTCTATTTTGATTGTTTTTTAAGCAATTAGTATTTAACGATCCGCGAATGATTTCTTGTATTGCTTTTCCACATGCTCGGTTATAATTTCCTCTCAACTTATTGAAAAAGGGAAAAGGAATTTTCATTTCTTTCGTATGGCGCGATTTCAGTTTCACAGTTGAGTAAACAAGGTCCGTGTGCTCGGCAGTTTCACTGCATTAGGTTGCTTAGTGAGCGAGGTTATAATTAGAAGACTTATCTCAGCAAGTTTTCCCGCGTGTGAAGACAGACGAGTTTGAACATATATACATAGACCGAAATAGGCTTCTGCCGATAAGATATGTATGCTATGGACGGTATAAGAAGGTAAATTTGTGGGGAGAAAAAGCTTTTCTATGTTTACGAAAAAGGGAAGCTTGTGGTTACACTTCTAGGTCCCCTGTGGGATCCAAAAAAGGATTGACGCTTTTGATCCTCCAAGGATTCCAGCATCTATAGACAATATCCTCTCGTTGGTTAAAGCTTGAGCTGACTTTTGCTTTATACCTGTGATGAGCTACACTGTTGCTTACAGACTTAACGGCATGTTCTGTCGCCTGTTGGTTTTGTGACATGTCCATCCATTATCGTGGGTCAAGAGCAAGTCCCTATCTGTCTGCTGTCAAGCGTTCGGAATTACTATGCTAATTCCGAAGACCTCTTTTAAAAGGGACTTTTCCCTACTACCGTAAAGTATCGGATTTCTTCCTTCTCTCACTTTTTGAAAGCTTCCCAAGATTTTGAATTGGTCGTTATGTTGTATATAATCCTATGGCAGCTTAAATGGGTATGACACGTAGGGATTATTTTTTTTAGTCTTGAAGTCACAATTTGAGTAGGCAAAATGGAAAATAAATGGACTGGCGCAGCATACGAAATGAAGTTGCGACCGCAGAAGTTATGTATTATGGTGGTGGTTTTCCGTGGGGTGGGAGTCCTCATTAGTCAGTCTTAATGACTCCTCCAGACTGGGTAGCTAAGCTATTATTTCTAGTCGTTCTGTTACCACCACAAGCAAAGATACCAGTAAGCAAAAGTTCCACGTTGAACCTTTTCAACCACGTTTTTTTTCCATTACCCATCCCAAAAGAAATATTACTAAAAGGAGGTTAAGGAATGGTTCAGTTTTAGGAGGAGGAAGCTGGGGAGGAAATATCTAAAGGGAGGACGAAAAGGCTGCAAAGTATCAAGTTTTATTGCGACAGGTCTCAGAATGCTGAGGTATTGTTGGAGCTCGTGTGTGTTAAACAAACGAGACGTATAATTAAAATTGCCAAGATGTTTTAGGACGACGTCTTACAGTGAACCAAGAGACAAACAAACAAACCTAAAAAACCAGTCTACAAGGAGCAAGGGTGTTCATTATGTCTGTTCCACCACTAACAATTAAACCACTGTCGAATGTTTTGGGGGGTGTATTAGGTATTCACCAAGTTGCTTTGGTCCTTGTGGTTGGTATGTTTGGCGTGGAATTGAACCAAATGAGCTCGACTCGCTACAAATTGACGAGTGGGTTGCATATATGATGATACCTTTTGCCAAATTTGAGAGTATGTTGGGGAAACAATGGTCCTGATTCTGTGGTTGAAACTACGTTTTATTGCACTTTGGTAGACATCTTTTTCATTTTTACGGGTTTCCCCGTTGCCGAACGCAGAATTAAACCTTTTAGAATCGAGGCGCTTTTTACCAAATGTCGTCCACGGGGAAACTGCTTTATTTCAACATGGATCACAGCTATGGCATCGTTTCCTTTACAAATTACCTACTTTAGTCCAACATTTCCAACGCGCTTTGACGTTGAATACAAGTATTCCTACGACATTTGGTCAGAGGAATGGAACAGACGGCGTTCAATTGCCTCGTTTTTTCTTCAGTCGTTTGTGGTCTTATTTAGTACATCGTGAAATACTTGTACACCGCGAAATACTGCAATTATTTCGCGATAAATTTACTGCAGTTTTTAAGCGCAACTCGCTAATTATAACCCTATCTAAAGAATTAAAATCCAAGTCGTAATACTAAAATTGTTCTTAATCTTTATTTGTATAGTAATTTGCTGAGTTTACATTTTTATTTTATTTTAATTGGCAATTGGCTGAGTTTATATTGCAGCGTAAAATTTTAATTGGCAATCTTATAATGCAGTACATAATTCATTATTCTAACGGAACAAATTATAAAATTGTAAAACTATGATAATTTTTTGGCAGAGTATTAAGTGCACACATACTATTAGACGGTACGGTTTGTTGGGGTCGTTTTTTTTTTAAACGTATACCTTAATTGTAGCTCATATCTCTGTTAGTTCTGGTGTTTCTCAGTAAATATGTATTCCTGTTATTTGATAGGTGTTTGTAAGTAAGAGCGGAATTTCACTCAGGATGCGCATGTTTTAGATATTTGTTGATTTAAAGTGTCATTTTGACGGTTGTCGAAATAGAGATCTCTTTGATGAACGTGGCGTCGTTCTATCTCATTCAAATGCAGAAAATCCTGTTCAGTCTCCATTAAAGGAGTGGTGTAGTGTACTTCTTTCGGGTCAAACTACAAAATTAGAGAAGAAATAAAATAAAGAAAAAAAGAGACTTTCATAGTTTAATCAGATTAGGATGTAAAATTTCACAGCCTTGGGAAGAAAATGCTTATTTATTGAAAAATTCCAAGTCTTTCTGAAGATACAGCGTCTATTTGCTATATGTTCATCGTTGTGGTTGTTTCTTGAGAATTTCGACTTGCATTTTCTTCATCTAGCCAGTCTACTGTGAAGTAAAGGAGTTCCAAGAAGACTTAAGAGCAATTCGAGCGTCTCCTTTTGAACAGTTGAGTCATTGTTGAACTCGTCTAACAATAGGGGACCTAGAAGCAGCATAAAGAAAAGGAAAGGTCTCTCTTTGTTACAATCCTAGAATTCAAACTTGCTGGTTAGGCTGGTGCCAAACGCCCAAAATGTTTGTTACCATTATTCATAAAAGGAGCGTGAGAAAGCGACGACTTTAGGTCCAGCACTTTCTTGAATCCTTTCTTTTGACGACTACTGTTGATGTGATTCCAAGCTTGGACCGTTTGTGAAAGGCCTTTTAATTCCAACGTCACGTTTGCTAGTATGAATAACTTTTTTTGCATTTGTTTTTTATTTTACGCGTAGGCTACGAAGTTTAAACTCTAAACGTTTCAAGGATTTGCAAAGTACGTTTTCGCTTTTGAAGATGTGATAAAAATTAACAAAAGCCTTTTAGATCAAATGCAAGATGAAAGAACGCGACTTTTCAAAGGTTTAACGTTTGTCGTTTCAGTAAGTGAACCATAATGGGACATTTGTATTCCCCTTAGCGTATTTAAGCGTAACAATGTTGTGCGAGCGTGACGTTTAGCTTGGGTGGACGATGTTTTCCTTTTCTCTGGAAAGTTTCACAAGTAATAAAAAGCGTTAAACTCTCCAGATTTTGGAGACTTTGAAAAGATGCAAGTTGGAAGACTTGAGGCGTGCTTTTTATTTGACTTTACTTTACCTTTTTGAATGGGATGTTTTTATAAAAACCTCGAAGCCTTTTGGTTCGAGGTTCTGTCTGAACTTTTTGTTGGTTTAAGAAGACGTGGGTTAATTGTTTGCTGTCACCCGAGTGTTTAACAAGTGCTTCAACCATTACATCTCACTCCTTTGGTCAACAATGTTTTCTAGCCCTTATGACTTGGACCGTTCTATGTGCGTACTTTGTAACAATGCACTTTCCTCCCTTTTTTTAGAAAAGAATATTCCTGCGTTGGTCATTGTGTTCAAATTCGAACTCACTTAAGTCGAAAAGATAGGTAAAGCCTATGTAATCTAATCTTGAACACACGATACAAAAGCATATGGTTTAATAGCAGGTGGGCGCATGCTGTGACGTCATGTCTTTTGAATTGGTAAAACTGAAAAAATACATAAATAAAATATTCAATGCAAATGAAATGCCATAATATGCTAACACTGTTGAATAAAATGTAAGAAAAATAGAAGAAGTTTTCTTCCAAATTTAGGACACGCCAAAAGCTGTTTTATGAGAGTCATGAGGGTTCTATCCTTTTTTTCATTGTTGGGAATTTATATCTCCTCCAAGTCGAACATTCTTATGTAAACAAGGACTCCCCGCTGCATTGGTAAATGAGAAATAAGACTTGCGATTAATTCGCTCGCTTTCAAGGCACGAAAACGGGCTCACTGTTGCTCTTAACCACCAAGTCATTACTCTTCATCTTGTTTAAAGATTCCTCAAACTTCCGATCTTTTCTTACTTCTATTTCAATGACCAAGCTCTCCCCCCTCCAAAAAAAAAAGGAAATGATAAAAAGAAAAGAAAATCTTACTCAACATATGCTGGGTACTTTTATTATTATGACTTTTTTTTCTTTATAACTCGTTACTCCAGTTTCAGTTTTTTATGCAAGGTGCCCGTTTTCACACCCAGGTGCAGGTCTTCATTAATCCTTAGAAGGCAGGAAAAACATACACGAAAGAAACCTTAGGCAAATCCGGACAGCTGACGTCTTAAAACTCATAAAAGACAGCTTCCAATAACTAGGAGCTGATGGTTGGCGGGGGGGGGGAGGGTGGTTTAGAAAGGTGTCGTATGTCGTTTCTTCTATTTTCGAACTTTTCTCTAGGGAGTCTTTCCCTCGTTTTCTTTGCACCCTCAGTTCTAAAAGGTTTTCTTTTCCACTATTATTATTGTTTGAACTTAAGAGAAGGAGTAGAAGAAGAAAGTATGAAGAAGGAGAAAAAGTTGATTTGGGAACTAGGGAACATTCCTGGGGTTTCACCATGCTCAGCCTGAGTAGAATCAAATGTCAGCAGCGAGTATCCGGTAACCCAGGCTTAGCTTAGGGTGTCAAAAAGTCTCCCCCGGTCACCTTTCTCACCATGGTTAGTGCCAAGTTCTGCCACCTTAATTTCTTTCCATTACACAGCTTTTCCTCCCTTTTCTTTCTATTTTTTTCTTTCTCTCCCCTTTGACAGCCGAAGTATTGAGTTACGATATCCTATAACGAAGACGCCAGCGAGGCAGTAAAAAATGGTGAATTGCAATTACAATGCCAAAGCCTGGGCCTGCAGAGCATAAAAACGTGCTTGTACACCGTATGCCATTTGGTTTTTGGTGAACAGGATCGTATATGAGCTTGGCCCATTTGCTGTGCATGTTTGCAGCTCATGCATGGTCAATTAAGTATAGAGCGTGTTGGTTCAAAACAAAAAAAGTAAAAAAAAATAGTGGGAAAAAGGCGAAGGTGAACGCCTTGTTGTATATAATGTTAGTCAGATGAAAAGCATTTGAACATACATCCAAAATGCCTTGGGAAAAATTATGGTAAAACCCAAATGAAAAAAAGAATTAGAAAAACCATGTAAAGGATGTGCTTCTACGTTCTTAAAAGGCTTATAGCCACCAAAATGCAAGGTTTCTTAAGAAAGGGAGCGAAAATCTTACTTTCCAATTATGTATTACTTTCCATCGTATGCGAAGTAGTAATTAAGCTATTAAAGAAAGATATTTCCAAAACCATGATCACGTGGCTTTTCTGACGTCACAAACGTTTAGGTGTATTCGTGATGGTAGACTACTCGAGAGCCTTTGTTTACTCTTTAAAGCAGGGAAATAAGGATAAACCCAGGTAAAGAACACCATGGTACGTCAGTGACATCATAAGCAATATATGTTTGTATACCAGTACTAATGAACGGCTGTTTTTAGAATAATATAAGCTGCATAAGATCCATCCAAATCTCAACTTGTGAATTTTGGTGGCTTTATTATTTTCCTTTATTTTTATTTTTAGTTATGCATTATTTTTGTATTTAAGATTTAAATGCTAATCGAAGTTTCTGAGGTGATGGTGTTATGCCCACTTGACATTCAATCTATTTTTTCGAATATTTTTTTCGTCCGCTTTTTAACATATATCTTTAAGGCTTGACCTCGTGCCGGAATGCCTTTATTGGGCTGATGCTGCCGTCGTATGTTTTAAACGACTCGCAGCTGTGGTGTTGAGATATTGATATGCAAGAACGGTTCCTTTTGTAAATCACACACTTCATTATTGAGCTTTCGCTTTTAATCAGTTGCAGTTAGCATTTGTGAGTCCTTTTCGCCACGGTTAACTAAACTATTTTTCTTTATTTTTTCGACCTCGCAAGTTTACCCTTTTGGGATTAGTAAACGCGAACTCCGAATATTGGCGATATCGAATGATGACATGTATTGATTTGGTGACTTGGAGCCACGCCATAGCTACAGCTGATGCAAAGGAAAAAAAGGCCATAAAAAACGGAAAAGTCCAGAGCTTGGTCCAGAGCGAAAAAACGGGTTTAGCCAAGCTTATAGTGCCCAAGTAAAGTGTTGTATATTAATTGCCGTCGATTGTAGCACTTCATAGGGTCCTTCTCACTATCGTTGGACAAGAGTTACTTTGAAAGACCGGGGGAGAGGCGAAAACAAGCGGAGCGCAGGTTGCATTGCAGCCATATTGATACAGACCGGTTTGGGATTTATCGAGCGACTTGTAACAAACCAGCCAACCCCAATTTGCATAGTTATAGTGTCTGCTATCCTCGCTGAACCACACATCTACTCGCTCTCGAAATAAATCTCGAGCTCGAACTCGGACATGTTTCATTTCCTTTTATTTTTCCATCTAATATTTTTTTATTTTAGCCAAGTTTCATCTTTTTAGTTTTATTCCATTTAAGTTTAGTTTGTAAAACACCACTAGCGAAGTTTTGCTAAGAGGTATAGGGACTGTACAGAAGTATATGGACGACATGTCGTATTCACAAGCTGTCTTTTATGACTGCGTACAGAAAACAACACATGCTTGTGCAGTACGACGTGCTTATACTGTTCCATTATGGTCAAACCGGAAGAACTGGTTCGATTTAGGGGGTGACAGCAAGGAGCCAGTTTTATTACCGTATCGGCCAGGGATTTCTGCGAAACTCTGCTTCGGTTTTTCCTTTATTTATTTTATTGTGTATTCTCTTTTTGGGGTTGCTCTAAATCTTGCTGGTCTCGTTGAGTCATTTACTTACATGTATTTTTTTTACCTTGTGCTAGTCATACATTGCACAATTCCGCCGTTGGAGGAGTTTACTTTATACTTTTGGATATTTAATCCTTTTTTTCGCATGGGTGTAATTAACGCTAGTTTACATTTGAACCCTTTTTGCGAAGGTCTCGTCATTTCCTCCCGTAGCTAAATTATGCCATGGGATGGGTCTGGTGATCATCTTTTTATGTTATTTTATTTTTAATTTCCGTTTAATTTTATTTTTCGCTTGAAACATGCAAATGTGCAATATAAGAAGCATTGTTTTATGGCGAGGTGCGTTCCGGCTTGTCTGGTTTCCACATTTATATTCAATTTCCCAGTTGTAAAGGAAAAGGAAATTGCGACATTAACGTTTTCCCATTTTCTTCGGTGGCGCTGGTTATATTTGCAAGTCCGTGTGTGTTTTATTTATAGGCGAATCCGCGTTATCTGCTCATCAGTTTTGCCTTGATGTAGCCTATCCCTTTATGGGAAAGACAGAGTATATATACAGAGCGTATCCAGGGTTCTAAGAGCGAAAGAGCTGAGGAAGGCCAAAAGAATGCTGTTCCATAGCAAGCAAAGTCATGAAAGCTTTTCAGAGGAGAAAAAGATGGGTCTGTTGACTGATACTAGATTAAGTGTGCGTGCTGGCAGCAAACACAGCACCAGCAACTGCAATCTATCAAACGGACTCTTGAACATGTCCTTTTTCCCTCGAGCTCTTTCTGCTCTATACTGATGGCTATTCGGTTGGAAGGTTTGTGTCCTAAGATGAACATTTTTCGCCACGGTAGATGTGGGTAGTTCCACATGCCTTTTCCTTCCCCAAGCGACTGTTTTTTTGCTCGAACATTTAATTCATGGAATGCTTAGACGCATTTTTCAGAGGCTCAACTGCCAGAGAGTTAGTCTTTATTTTTAAAAATGGTGTCGTCATTTGAAAGGCTTGAAAGGAGTGAACTTTGCGGTCAGGAGCGTTTAATTTGGGAGCCGTTTGTGTCGTCTCTGCCTCGAGTTATAGGAACTATCAAGATAATACGAAAAGCAAGCACAGCAGGCCCACAGCCAGAAAATTCCTTTGGGCAGTCTTGTGAAGACCTACCACCAGCATTTTTCTTGTCCTGTTCTTTTTTTATATAGTTATTTTCTGCGTTTTTCTGGCGAAGGTTGAGAGGGGTACGGCCATGCTAACCATATTCCTGTTTGGAATTCTACAAAGCGATAAGCATTGACAGGCCCCGGCGCCGCTTGTCTTGCTTTTTCGGACCTCCTCTTGTCAGCTTCCCAAACAAGCGATATTGGAAATGAGGTGAACTCAAAAACCTGATGCTTCTATTTTTTCATCTAACTTTTCGTGTCTGTCAAGCTTAAAAGGCATCGAAGTAAAAAAAATGTTTTAATTATCCCAACAGCGTGCAAAAATCGGTCAGGTTGTCAGTTTTTAGACAGAAACAAGATAGAATCATGAAAGTGCCTTGACATGTTCGAACTACACCTTCCTACACTGAAAGCACCTTCTTAAGCTTTCCTCAATATCCCTAATAGAGTGAGACGTTTCTCTGGAGAGTTGGCTGGTTATATCTGGTATTACCTCCAAATACCAATAATTATATACTTTTCGCAATTTTAGATTTTACCAATACAAATAAAATCACTAGAATTGTGCTTACAATTACTATGATTACAATAGTTGTAGTATGTTTTATCTGCTTAAAAGAGTAGCAAGCATACAAAAAAATCAATGTAGTGCTGTAGTGCGGTACTAAGTATAATTGTACTCATCCAGTTCAAGATGTTCACGGGAACCGGGAAGGTTCGGAAGTCACAATGTTGTTAGGCCGCAGAGCCAACACAAGCACAGGATTACGGGGAACTGCGGGCTTTCTAAATTTAGTTCTCGTGGTCTTTTTCTTTCCTTATACTCGGCTGTTTAATTAAGAGAACTGAACTGCAGGGTTTTTAAAAATGAGTTCCTTAAGTTTCCGAGAGCAAGAGCAGCATGGGCCATGTCACTCCGCAAACACGCTCCTATGACAAATACACAGTACGGAGCTAACAAACAAAAGGAATGCTGTAAACCTAAACCCAGGACTCAATGAATGAGTGACAAGGTTCTTCCCGCCATCAAAATATTTAGATTGCAGCAAAACAACTCTTGCACGAACCCTTTCCTGTGTTCTGGCCAAGCGTTTCGAGGAAGTTTCTTCCGTTCATCACGTGGATTGACTGACCACTACAGCTTTTTTTTTTTTGCTTTCCTTCTTATTTTGGATGGTTATACGTTATGTATTACCCTTGGAAGTGCTTGGCTTTCATAAAGTGAATTCGAAAGGAAACTAAAATTACCCCCAAACACAAGCTTATCGGAAGCTTTTTATCTTGGTGGAGGCTTGTCGGTCTTGACTTTACTCTCCAAAAGCCTGTTTACAATTGATGGCCTGTTTAGCGTACTTGTATTTTACTTTGCCTAGTTGTGGGCCTTTGAAATGCCCCCAACCGGTTTTTCCGTTTGTCGTTCCCATTGCTTTGGATTTTACTTTATTCCTATCTTCTTTTTCTTTATATATTTGCTTCTCCTTTTTTTTACTATAAGCTTTTCCACAATTCAAAATCAGCATTATGAATCGGTACAGGGAGCTCAAACGGGTTTACATTTAAGGTAACTACATCGTGCCCTAACTCCCCGTAAAGCTACTGAACATTGTAAGGCTAGCCTGGCTTTTGCGCTACGGGTACCGTGGGTATGCCAACCGTTCGTTATTGCGCCGTTACGGATGGCCAAGGCAAGCCGAAGTAACGGAATGAATTCGGGATGACATGGACGGGAAAAGGTCGGTAGCTTTTATTTTTGGACGGAATATATAAATAGTACTTGCCTCTTTTTTTAAGGGTTAAAGAAAAGAACTGGTGAAATGGTCTAGGTTTTCGTTATGTAGTAGTCGTTTGATTTTAAAACAAACAGCAGAGGCTTGTTTTTGATTCCCAAAAAGTTATGTTGAAAAAAGGATAGAGACCACCATGGCCGGTTACGACCACTAGTGTTTGATGGTAAATTCCCATATTTTTTTTTACGAGTTTTTATGTCGTTATTTCTGAGGCGTGTCTTCCCGGCCTGCCAAGCACCGGGGCTGACCCTTCGGAGGCGCAATAATTAATGGATTTTATATACAAGTTTTGTCAGCCAAAAGAATGACTCGCGCTGTTACACGTATCACCTTGACTTGACTTGCGGTTAGTGTGATAGTGGTGTCATTTTGGTATATGGGATCCCCGATAAGGCCTTGGCAAGCAAAATGGGCTCCAACAGCTCAGCTCAGCTCCCAAGAGAAAACCCCAATGAAAAACGCTTTTTAATGACTCGCAAAACTTCTTTTTTCCCTTCTTGTGCTGCGAGACTTTGACTGACGTGCTTCGCGTATGTATTTACAAAAACCTAGACACATGACAGACAAAAAAGGTTAATTAGCGTGTCGAGCTATGGCTTCCGTCCGTAAAATGCTAATGAAGCACACTTGAACAGCGAGTAACAATGTGGCTATTTGAAATGTGATGGACAGCCAGCCCTTTTCCCGGTTGGAAGTAAGTTTTCAATACTTTTTCGTAAAACCCTAGGAAATCCCTTTTCTTGGACCTCAATTTGAGGCCAGAAAACTTCCGGAAAGGGATTGAATCTCTTTCGAAAAAAAGAAAAGGCGGGGACTTGGCTATCGCTATTGTTGCGGTCTTAGTTCTTGTAAAGAGCCTTAAAAGATGCTTAGCCTTTTTCAACTCCCCCACTTTAACTGACTTCCGATTCTGAAACACCTGGACTGCCTGAATGTTACTGTACTGAACAGTTTACAAGCCGAACTAAAAGGTTTCTGTTGACGAGATAAGACTCCCCTTTTTGTCAACATTTAATAGTATTGTTCCGGTATTTTGACGCCAAAGCGAGAAGCACTGGTTCTAGACATTTTTAACTATGGTACAGAGCAGCACATTCAGCGATAGAGGTGATCAGATAGGAATGTCGGGACAGTGTTTACTGCCTTTGCAGTCTGCACAGAAACTTCCCAAGTAAACGCAATGTAATATATTCTCGAAAAAAATTGGTATGGGGAAACCTGAGTGGCCCAATCTTTGCCGATGGGATTTATAAAGTTGGCTAATTTCGAACCGTTTTGTAGGCCTCCTGGCTGAAACCAAATCCAAACTTTGGAAAAATGAAATCCGTTTCTACTCTGAGTTGAAGGGCCGAGTAAAGACGGATTCTGCTTAGTTTTGGGTCAGTTACAGAGAAGAGCAAGTTCAAAATCAGCAGGCTTTAATTAATCCCATGGTAAGGATTAGACCATTGGATGAGGTTTCCCTGTACCCGTTTTTTTCGAGGGTTTTAGTACAATAGTGTCCACCTAAAGTAAAGGTACACACGAGAAAGATACCAGACTTTGCCAGTTTGGGAATGTGACAGTTAGCGGGCTAAATTTTAAAAATCATGTAATTGTTGCGAACAATGATACGGTAACAGGCCAAGGGTCGAAGTCTCACTCGGATTGGTCGAGTATCTTTTCCATGTTCACTTTTGGCTGGACACTACTGAACAACCGGCATGCGAGCACGATGAAAGGTATTTTGCTGTTCAGATCCGAGTCTGAAAGTCTGGCTCCGGGTTTTAAATTTAGCTCATGACAGTCACCATGCAAGGAAGCTATTTACGCAGCCACTGCACCATCAGGGATGTAAATCCCTAAATCCAACACAAACTCCCCGTATTTATGTTTGGCCTTTTTCCCCCCAGAATAGTCCAGTTCAGTGTGTCTGGCCTGTTGACTTTCCTTTCCTTTTCCAACCAAGATTATTATTGTTATTCTTTTTTTCCTTGTGCTTTTATTGTAGCAAGGATAGTCGTTTTAGGACAAAACGTAGCACTGGATCCACCGCCCATTCTTTGATGACTTGAACTTTTCCGTTTCTGGTCCGTAGTCCTTAAAAGTTTAGGATTCTAGTCCGTTCTAGTCCACAGATGCTCATTACAGACTTCACGGTTCTTGGAAAACAGCCGAAACGACCTGAATTAGAGACAGAGAACTGGAAAACGAGTTGAAATGCATACAAGTCTCAGTGTTATATAGCGAGACGTGAAGGCAACCAAAACAGTAAGAAAACATTGAAACAGTTTGGCTATGGGGCTATTTTAAGGGGGAAAAAATCCCAAACTGGCGAGGAAGACAAAAAGTTTCGTGTAACACGCAGGATAAAGGAAATGAGGCGTTTAGGTCTTTTAAAAGCTCAACTTACCTTGAATAATTATAGGCTATTAGTGGCCAAAGAACCCTCAATTGGGGTACCCCCTTTACAAAGTATTTCCCAAAGGTCTCCATAACCCCGCCTTTTTTAGCTCTAGAATGCAATTTGAGATGCAAATGAACTATACTTGAAGGATTTTAGAGGGTAAAGGGCCTAACCAAAGAAAAAAAAACATTCTAATGACTGGCTAATGAAAGAATAAAAAAAGGAACGTGGTAACAACCCATATACAATTGTGGTAGGCTTTTCTGTATTTCGCATTGACATTTTTCAAAGTTAAACAAACGGAAAAGAAAGGAAGCACTAAAATATACACACATAAGGTCTCACTTACGTCCCTGCTCGTTAATTATGTAAGCTCAGGTAAGCACAAAAGGCATTGTTGTATGAATTATGACGGAAGGCACAACACCACTAAACAATAGCAGTGCGTGAAACCTCGTAAGAATTGGTGGAAAACTGCGGTACTTTTACAGCTAGTAGAATAGAGAATCCCGTATAGAGCGTTCGGTGTTTGTTTTGGCACACTAAATTCACTCCCAGCTGGTTCCAGGGGACAATCATTGTTCTTTTTAAGCTACATACTCATGGCAAATGCTTGATAACGATGTCTTGTTTTACTTACATATACATTTCTTGCTTATCAAAGCGGAATCTTGAATCAACTCCGCCCCAAAAATCGACTAGATACACTACATACAAACAAACATGGCATTTCTTGTTTCAAATCTTATTATCTTCTTTCTTCTTTCGCTTTGAGATCGTCTTTCTTAAACTCCGGGTTATAAATCTTCATTTGCATCTAAGATTCGCTCCAAGGAAACCAAAAAGAGAAATATATATGGCTTAAGGATACTCGCTTTTTGTTTTTCTGTCGCACTTTCTCTGTTGTTTTCTTTCCTTTTCTTCAGCATGTAGTGTCTATCACAGCTAATTAAACAGCTGTCTCACTTCCACTCTTGCTGCTGGCTTTGAAGCGCTTGTGTTTATCCAAGAGCAAAACCTGCTGTTTGGCGTGAACCACAGTTACAGGTCCAGTTCCTGCCAAGCTTCCATTATTGCCCGCCATGCCAACAACTCCGGGTTGCAAGTAGGCAGGCACAGGTTTTTTGCGATGAGACAAACGACGACCCAACTTCTTCCACGCAGTCCATGTCTGAGCACTCCATAGCCACAAGGCACATATGCTGCCGACTACCAGCGACATACAAATCTTGAGCAGGAACACTTCAAGCATGGGTTGTTGTTGGGGGACGGTTGGGGCTGTTAGCAAAAGCCAGTTTTCGCGATGGTAATACTCGTAAAGATGGCTGGCCAGCACACACACGCTCGGGATGACGCATAGGAATCCAAAGATGCCCACACGTACTACGTAGTTCGCATTTTTGTCGCCGCTGTACTGGAGCTGGCCTGAATGCCGTGCTTGATTGGCGGGATGGTAGGGATGATGTTGTTGAGGTTGATGCTGCTGTTGATGGTACATGGCACTGTTGAGCGTGCTGCAGGTGGCAGCTGAAGGATGACGTGTGGGCGGAATTTGCACCGGGACGGCCATAAACGATGCGTTTTTGGACTGGTTCGGTTGCTGACACAGAGCCCAGCTTCCACTCAGCAAGAACACGAGTCCAATCAAAAGATAAATGGCCTCGGGGATGATTACAAAGCCGGACAGGTAGCCAGCGTTTTGATTCCCCACGTTACACATTCCTAATAGAAAAAAATCATAATTTAAATTCGTGACATCTTCTTTCCCGATTTTGTGTGTTGTCAATTACAAAAATTCTGCATTCACAGACACAGAAATCCTGATGATGAATTTTGCTTTTTCAAAATAATTTTCGAAATAACGAAGTGTAGTCATCATCGTATTTATTTGCTTTCTGAACTATCCCTAGTTCAGAAAACATCCCGTAATTTTGATTTTTTAAAACTTGCTTTCTCGAACTGTGAAACATATTGAGGGCGAAGATGACATTCTTGGGGAGCTTTTCTTTAGTTTTATATGGTTTCCCTCGCTTAAAAAGGGGGAAAGGATCTATTTTCCTTTTTTGTTAAAGCTGGCTGACCATTTATTTGTGTTTACCTGTGAGCTCGTCTGCGTCCACAGCCAACATGACCAAGATAGCAATAGTCTGGGCAGCAGGAATGCCCCAAGCAGCCAAATGCAGTAAAGATGAATATCGCTGAATTTTGTCGTGAGTCCATCGAGGGCCAGCAGTTAGGAACCACGTTAATGTCAGCAACGCCCACCTGCGAAATACAAACACGAAATGATTTCATTGAAACTCCCGACTAAAAGGACAAAACAAACAAAAACAAGCCGTTACAGTTAAGCTTAAAGCTTTTAGATTACAAAAATCTGATTAGAACGACAAAACAAGGCGTTACTCAAACACTATTATGTAAGTGCTGGCTTACTTTTATCTTTATTTTTACTACGGGTTTCCAACATAGGTTTAACAACAAAAACCGCGCTTAGACGGTAAAATAACAGATTTTGATCCAATTGAGAAAGATTTAGACCTCTTCTTAAACCCTTTAGATAAAGTAAATGCAGCGCAAAACACGCCACGCCAGAGAAATGAAGAAATTAACAGTAAATATATTTCTTAGGAGATGTTTTGGTTGTGAAATGCAAAAATAACAAGTCGAAAGCTGAAAAAGACCACGTTTATTATGCTTTTCTTGTCTGTATAGTCTCTATATACTTTCCTACAGGGTCTCCACTGAATTCAGGGTTTTACTAGGCATGGGGCTTGTAAAAAATCCCTAGAGCAGAGAGAGGAAGAGAGAGAAAATCCGCAAGATGGAAGACTTCCAGCCCGTGATGGATGGACAGGAGACTTGAGGTGATGCTGAGACGATAGGCACATAGACACCCCAGATATTCTACATAAACTTCGTGACGAACACCAAAAGGAGAGAGAGGCAAAGAAGGAAGAAGGTAGTGGAAGAAGAAAGACGAAGTTGCAGAGCCCGTCTTTGGCTTGTTGGATACCTGACCATGGCCATCACCTTCATCCCAAAAGGATCTTTACAACCTTTGTAAAACGAAGTCTTTCGTAGATACATATAGCCTACACATTCGAAAGTAACAAAAAAGGTATACCACACCGTCCCATATTCATCCACGGGGAAAAAGAGCCAGGGGCTAAGTTTTTATAGTACTGTAGAGTGAATTTGGTAAAGCCAAAGAAGGCTATAGTTGGAGATCCAGGTGGGATTTGTTAGAATGGGAAAGGGATTGTCCAGCCCAGTCCAGACTCCGGATTCATGCGATTTAATTGTAGAACTTGATGGAGTAAAAGGTCGAAAGAACGCACTGAGGATGGGGGTAAAGGGAGGTGGCATAGCGATGAAAGAAGTCCCATCAGGTCAAAAGGGTTAAACAGGTAGCAATACAAGGTCGCGCGATTGAAAACCCACCCCACTACTTTTCTCTATCATATATCTATCAATTCAGCTCGTTATTTTTACAAAAGGTAAATACTACTGGTATTGCCAAGGACTGCATTCGGAAAGTACATTTCGTGGCTTTTAAGGAGAATTAGCTTAAGCTGGGTTTGGCAACTTTGCAGATGGGATGCTTCTTAACTTAAGGATGGGATATTCTTCTTTAAATGAGAGAGGTTGGGTTTCAGGGAAAAAATTAAGACTTATTTCCTGCTCACAACTTCCCAAAAGTTCTTAACGACCCAGCTGGTGTGGCTGGACTGTCATCTGTCAAAGTGTCGTCTAGGATTCTTTAAGATCCCCACCCCCCTCTCCTTTCCAAAGTTAATGAGGGGCGAACGGCAGTATAGGGCTTTAAGAATGTTGCAGTGGGGTAAAGTTTTATCTTAAAGTAGTTTTAGTTATACAGCAGGTCTAACAAGCTCCCTCGAAAGTGTCCAGCCACTCTATAAATTATAGGCGACATTTTCCTTCGTTAGAATCGGTACTAAGATTTCGCTTGTAGTGTATCCGGGATAATATATTGCCACGTAATGGTCAAGTTCTTGCATGGGGCTCCTTATTTCCCTAACGGAATATTTATTTCGCTAGGGATTTGCTGAGATTGCTTTGTCACGGAAAGGGATTGACAGGACTCCATATAGCGATGATAACAGCAACACCTTTAAGGAAAACTTGTTGCTTTGGCTTGCACCACACTTTCGGTTCTCCTTTAGCTCAACATATTAGAACGAAAAGAGTTAGAAGCTTCTTGACATGGAAACGTAAGCATAATAAAGAAGCAAAACGAGCAAAGCATCAAAACATGTACATTTTTCGCTACTGCCAATCTGTTTAGTCAGCTTTTTCCAGTGCTGTATACATCACACGCTTTTATTTCTCTTGCTGGGTCGTTTGTTTGTATAACGACTTGTATTTAATCAAAAGATTTTGGTAACTGTTTGCATCTGTAAGTTAGCATTCGCGCGTTAGATAAGAAGCTTTTGAAAGTTTTTGCAAGGAAGACGAGATGAATGCGAGAGACTCTAAGCCTGTCGGGAATGAGATTCATTAGTCATTTTTGAAAACTTCATTGTGGACGTGTTGTTTGCTGGGGAGGACCTGTCGTTATTCAGCAAGAATGGATTGGTTAAAAGGATGCAATGGAATCCGAAAAACCCTGATCGGCGGTTTCGAGGAATGCAAGTTTTTCTATCCATTCTGTTGAAAAGGGCCGCAGCCACCACAGATTTTTTTATTTAAGAAAACCAAAGAATCTTGTTTCCAGTGATATTTTTCACTTATTAAGCGCGACGTCGTAATTAACCACGGAAAGAAACAATTCGAAAAATATACATCCGGTGGACTTTAGACGTCATAAACGTTTCAACGTATCTATGGTAACCTGGAGTTGCGTTTACTTTTCAAGGAGCGGGAGTAATCGGTAACCCTGGTAATAACATAAACCACGCCCTCGTCCGTCTGTGATGTCATAACGCGAAGATCGAATGCCGATAGCTCTGGAACGGCTAGTAAATAATAATGTATTTTGTTCTTAAAATAATATAAAATACTTTGTTCTTAGAATATTATTAAGTACAGGAGTCCATCAAAATCTCAAGATTTGATTTTGGACGCTCTTGTCCTTTGTAACTTCTGTAGTTTTTTGTTTTTTTTACCAACGAAGGCTAATCAGTCAATGCAGTTTAATTGAGCATACATGCTATGTTTTCTTGCAAAGCTTAGATGACGGCGAGACTTGTTGTTCTCCCATTTCGCGCCTTTTGCAAAGGTTCCAGCTGTTCGAAGTCCCCATAAAAACAACAACAAACCCGGTCTGGTATGCTTTCGCTATACCGAATGAATGTTTGGACTGCAACCGTAGTTGCTCCAACGCCATCCTGTCAATTAGCTCGCATTCACACTTAACAGAAAACCCAATTGCCTACACATTTGCTGTGGCTGACCTTTCTATTGTTTTGTACTTCATTTTGTTGCATTCCCAGACAGCTGCTGTAAGCACGACAAAAAGTTTCCTTACTTTTCCTGTGCTTTTTTTAATTCTTTCTTTTTACCACTAAGAGACGGGAAAAATTAGCCAAAATTTACGATGTGCCTCACGGTGTCGACGTAGCATAGGTAACGTAGATTTATAACGTCCTTTTGCTAAGCACGACATCCTGTCTTACAGTCGTTTAAGGGCTCTTCACAATTCTGTGCACCCCAAGATCTTTTATTGCGTCAGAGAATGCAAGAAACCCAAGAAAAAGCTGGGAACGTTTTCCTGTTAACCAAGGCTTGCTGCCTCTTTCTATTCCGTGCAATACTTGAAAGAAAAAGCCTAATATTTTTTTTTTTTTTTCAATTTACACAATTTTCAGCGGAAAAGGACGGGGGAGGTGACTATGGGTCAATGGTTAAAAGTGGTCAAAGGGATTTGAAACTGGGTTGCTAAGTTTATGACCATTATCCCATAGGTTTTTACCCCTCTTTTTTCCTCTTATCCAAATGACTTTTAAGAGGGGTGGATTGTAAAAGAAGCTTTTTAAGATGTTTTGGGGCCCCTGCGCACAGAAAGGGACAAAAAACGCAGGTCGTAGTCGGACACAAGAAACTGTTGCTAATTTGCTTACTGTAAGTCCCTTTACCCTTTTGCCTACTCAGAGACGACGAAAAAGAGAAAAGGCAGCCCAAAAAGTAGAATAGAAATGAATTAAATGAAAACTTGAAAAGTTTGGAAAAGTTCTGAAGGAACTGCTGCAGTTGCTCACTTTTCAGGTTTCGGGAAAAGCTTTCAAAGAAGACGTAACCTAATCCCACCCACCCCAAGTCAGTGTCGCCCCTAGAAAATGTCACTTTTTCGCAAGGCATGGGAAAAATCCCACAGCCAAAAAGAAAAATGTTGGAAGCTTTCCTAGCAGGGTTCACATCTTTGTGAATACCTCGACGGGAGAAAAGCGGGGACCACAGTCAAAGCTTTTCAGCTGAGCCAAAAGACGGTCGTACATGTACTGTACTGCACTGTAGAACCATCTTGAACAGAAAATCTGGTGGGAAACTGAGCATTCTTTTCAATGCCCCAAAACGTCGAACCATTTAGCAAAAGCAGCAAAAAGATTCGCACTGAGTAATCGCTATAATCCATGACAATGCCATTGCAAGGAAAGCGGTGGCTTCATTTTTGGATGCGAGTACTATGGTAACCTAGGAAAGTGTTTTGCACGTTTTTTTCCTTAGCGTAACTATTTGGCTAGTAGAAAATGTGCTCAAAAGTTAAGGCAGCTAAGGAAGGGTTTCTAGCAGCATGTTGACCAGACAATTCATGCTTGGGTAAACTATGAATTACACAACAACACTTTTGCTGTCTGCTTTTAGCTTTTAAGGACACGGCACGACAATTAAAGAGGGAAGCCAGGCGCCTTGTCCAAGCGACGACTGGTCGCGCCTCATTAGCTAGACTGGAGCTTAATTGAATTTTCTGCTCTTCGTTCCCAACGGACACGCTTTAGCTAGGGCTGAGCTTTTTCGCTCCGGGGCAACGTTACATTTAAATAATAAACTCCAAAGAATGAGCGTGAACACCTTGTTATGCATCTTGCATAAAAGTCGCCTTAACTGGACAGGATCTTCGAGTCTGACACCTGATCTTGCAACGGAATTACTTCGAATTATTTTCTCCCTCTTGGCCTTATTTTATGTACACTATTTTGGGGGTTGGGAGGCGGGGGGGGGATAACTTACCAAACTGATGCGGCCATGCCGAAGAAATAGTTGAGGAGGAAGACAATGGTACAGTTGGTTTGATCCAAGCCTTCTTGAAGGAGAATCTCCACATTGTGTTGCGGGTCCGTGTGGCAAGCGACGTCATGACGACCAGCGATTAAGCGCACGATGTGTCCACCACTAATGACAATGAATAAACCACAGGAACACAAAAAATGAGCCAGTCTTCTTTTTTACAGGAAATAAAATTGTCTTCCTGTAAGAACCTCATATTTCTTTTTCTTATGAGTAAGTTAATTAGTAGTTATACAGAGCAATTTTGCAATGACATCGTCGTTCGTTCGGAGCAGATGGGTTGACAATGGTTTTAATGTTGTTACTGCTAAATTTTGTTTACCTGTAAACGTTGAAGCAAAAAGCCAAGAAGATAATGGGTCGTTCAGGATACCGAAAGCGGGATCCGTCGATGAGGAATGTCAAGATGGTAAACAAAGTGCCGATGAAACAAATGGCAACCCAGACTGCCATCCACATCTCTGTGAACGCCTTGTCGTCATTGCTAAAGGCCAAGTTGGCATCGCAGAGTTGGGCGCATCGCCCAGTACGGTTGATGAAGACGTAGCGTTCGGGAAAGCGATATTTGTCGCATGGTCCAGCGACCACGTTGCTGCCGATGACAGACGGCGGTCCCGGCATAAAGAAGCCTTTGGAAGCGCCTGGATTGAGAATGGGAATACTGGGACTCAATTTGGAATTAGGGTTCATTTTCGACGTTATTGTGGGAGATCCCGATCCGGGTGCAACCATATTGGGTTGTTGGTGACCAGGACGACCAGGTAAGGGATTTTGGCCGCCAGCAGGCACATGCACAGGGTACGAACTCGTTTCTTCGCCCGGTCCATCCATGCACATGTGGACGTGATTGTTTTCCGGAGGAAATTTGGAGCAATTAAGTGCAGACGGCCAAGGAAACCCGAACTCTTGTAATACAGGCTGACAACGCGATCGCACCGACTCGCATAAGGGACGACAAGGTCCAATCGGCGTCGCGATTTTCTCGGTACACATCGGGACGTACACGGAACAGAGGAAGAACTGCAGTTGACTCGAACAGCCGTACTGGATCAACGGAGTAAAGGTTTGCAACTGTAATTGGGCATCCTTTTGCATATCGTGCCCCACCAAATTCGGCATGGACGTCACATTGTACCCGATTCCGCGACATAATTCCAATTTGATGGGCTCACAGGTACGACTCACTTCCGTTTCGGTTGTACCGTGTACTAAGCATGGCACTACTGCATTCAATATCAACCCTACCAACACAATCCAGCGCCAATCCTGAGCACTAGGCAACGAGGCCATGACTGATACCTACCGGCAATCTTGCGAGAATTTGAATATATATTTTCCCTCCACAAATATTTTTTGGGCGGGATTTTGACAGTAATTCCGAATTTAGGGAAGATAACTTCACTAATTCACTTCCAAGGCTGTTTTGCCAGACTTCACAGTCACATAACACCAGACTCGCTAGCTTGGCATGTGTGCCATGTTTGTTATTCAGCTGATGTACAGTACTGGCAGAGCCGAGGCGACATGTCCAATGCTCAAAACCCAAGCTGAAACTAAACTGCTCTGAGCTGCGCGTCGAACCAAGGTTTTGACTAAGAAGAAGCTACCCAAAAGCTGGCTCGGCTAGGCAAGGGCACGGAGCATATACAAAGAGACAGGGCTAGTAGTGGCAGCAACCGTGCCAACCGATGGCCAAGAAACTTGATTTGCTTATGCAGGGGGAATCCACACCTCGAGTCCTTTTGCCTTCCAGGCAAAAACACGTTGGCTTTTGTATACACCTGGGAAAACGAGCGGACTTGTTTCACATTCAAATGTGTTGAACCGATGCCTCGTCTTGGCTAAGCCCACGGAGTAAAAATTTTCAAAGAAAAAAAAGGTGGGGGAAAAAGAAATAAAGAAAGAAACGCATTATAAACCTTACCTGTCTGATGGATGGTATATGCTCGGCGTGTGTTATAGACTTGTGTGGGTTGTTGTAACGAAAAAAGGCAAGGCCGAGGACGTTACGTTGCCGGAAGAGAAACAAGCCAGGCAGAGAGACAGGTGGTTTCGGCAACAAGGTGTCATGGGTTTTTATCAACATGATAAAGAGGGTGTGAATAATGTGAAATGATGCGACTAACAAGCGAAGACGGATTAGATCATTCTTTGTTTAACTCCTTTTAGGTGTATTACGCAACGCTCAGTTTTGAGAGTAACTATGTGTAATAAAAACATTTTGTTAGGTTAGGTAGATTGACAGGTTTTTATTTATTTATTGTGCTCTTATACAGCTCGTTATTATGTGCTTTATTGAACTATTTCCGGTGTGCCGTCCAGGATAATTCTAGCCAGTCTTTTGTCTTGCAGGCTCGTTGCGCGGCAATTAATTTCACACTTTTTTTGGTTAACTGGTTTTGTTCTGTATTGTATTAGTGTAGGTGCACAATGCAAGGACAGCGCAATTTTGTAACCTATCTGGGTGAAACCATTTTTTGTAGATTTTTTTGTTATACTAGATCCGACTTGGGGGATATAAATATATTTGCTAAGCTTATGTTAAGTTTACGATAAGCTATGCTTATGCTAAGCTTATGTGCTTCCTTTTTTTGGCTAATAATGGTGATTAGTTTTGGCAGTTCAATAAACAAAGTAAGAAAGTTTCGCACGCCTATTTGTTTATTTGAATGTTTCGATACTTTCTTGGCGAAGCACGTACAAGTTACTATTAAAGAACATGAGTCGTCAAAACTATACATGCAAATTCTTTTCCTAGTGCAACATTGTGCAATTCATCTAGAATTTGTGTTAAGTCATTTTTTTAAGCATAACAAACGGTTACATCCCTTTATTTTATTTTAAAGAAAAAATTATTCGATAAAACAAGAAAAAAAAAGAGGAAATGGGAAATTTACCACCACAAAATATTCGTCCACATTAAGAAACCGCAAAGTAGCTTCCGTTTATTTTTATGTATGACTAACCAAATTCTGCTTCAGCTGAAGTGTCAAACAAATCCGGGGAAAATAGAGATTTTATGTGAATCAGCTTTATGGTTCCGAAAATAGTTTAGCTTCGCAAAATCATGGCTAGTAAATGTCGAATGTCTTCGGAAGATAGTCAGTGACAGAGTCGCCTCCCAACGTGCAAAGCTCACCCCAGAAGCTTATAGAAAATTGCTTTCATATCTTATCGCTAGGGCACTAAAAGCATTACCAGAATTTAAAAAGAGCGAAATATTCTGGTTAGTACGATGAGTTTGCGTTTCAAACCTTAGACTCTCCTTTGTTTTGTATGCGAATCACACACGCGATGCGAGCTTCGGGCTATCGGACAATAATAAGTTTCCAGCTGAAGAACAAGAAGTGTTGTTCGTGTGAAATCCATAACATAAAATGAAGCAGTCTGGTGCTTGACGTGGTTTTCGGTCACGTTAAAAGGGTCGAAGGGTTGCTTGAAGCCGCCGTCCAAGTTTTCAATATTTGTCAGAAATGTGGAGACGTGCCTTAAAATCCGATAAAAGTTATGTGCAGCGTTGAACATAAGAAAACATTAACATAGCATAGCGTTCCGGTCACCGTAATTTTGTCTTCCATTTCCAAGCACCTGTACTGTAGTGCCTCCAATTATATCCTCAAAGTACTTTGAATAACGTTATTATGGGAGTAAGCAACCATAGGTTGAAGCTCATTGGTGCCGTCTGCATAGTTACGGCATTATTGAGTATTTTTTTCTTCAGCTACGCTTGTAGAGACTCTGTTTGTATGGTAAACTATCATTTCAAGAATTGGCAACAACGAGGTCTTCGGGAGCTTTATGATGAGCAATTGCTTTCCCTTATGGACGAAATGGTCAATCCCGTAAATTTGGGTTCTTATCAATACCCAACTCGGCGTAACAAAGGCTACTACGACGACTTCAGTTACCTTTATTTGCCATTCGACATTGAAGGAAACGATGTAATGATCTTCCTGCACATACAAAAGACAGGAGGAACGATTTTTGGATGGCATCTCGTGAAAAATCTGGACCTAGTTCGACCCTGCCTTTGCGTGAAAGGCTACAAACGTTGCGATTGCTTTCGTCCAAACAATGAAGAACAGTGGCTTTTTAGTCGCTATTCAACGGGCTGGAAATGTGGCGTTCATGCAGATTGGACGGAATTATCTACTTGCGTAAACTCGCGCATGAACCAAATGGATGGAAAAACCAAGAAACGAGAGTATAAACTGTTATGTTTAACAACCAAAACTTCATATTAACATTGCTTCTAATTTGTCCAGATATCATTACATCACGCTTCTGCGCGAGCCCATTCATCGATACTTGTCGGAATTCCAACATATAAAACGTGGAGCTACCTGGAAGTACTCCAAGCATCTATGCAATGGACGCAAACCCACTCGGGAAGAATTGCCTAGTTGTTATACGGGCAGTTCCTGGAACGACACTACGCTAGATAGCTTTATAGCGTGTCCTTACAATTTGGCACATAACCGGCAAACCAGAATGTTAGCAGATTTAACCTTAGTGGGCTGTTATAACCGGAGCTATTTGAACCAGTCAGAACGCGATCGGACCATGCTCGCTAGCGCTAAGAATAACTTGGCCCGGATGCCCTTTTTTGGCTTAACGGAAGCTCAGCAAGTAAGCCAATACGTCTTCGAGGAAACTTTCAAGTTGCGGTTCAAGAAGCCCATTGCGCAACCTAATACTTCCCACGCGGATTGGACGTTGGAAGAACTTACGCCTTCGCAGTTTGAACGACTCCGGGAAGTGAACAAACTAGATCTGGAACTCTATGCCTACGCCGTGCAGTTATTAAACAGCAGGTTCTGGAAACTGAGAAGTAACGACCTGCAATTTGAGTCTCATTTTGCTGAACTGGACAAGAAGAACAGAAGTAGTATTGCCAGAGTGGATCTAAAGTTCAGTAGTACAGATAAGTCGACGGGTAGGGCAGTTTTTTCGCAAGATGAGGATGATAAGTGGCTGGAGGATTATTTGGGCAATCCGTAACCTTAAAGGGAGCTGAGCAATGAAGGATCTTATACGACAGTTGATTTTTGTCTTGTTACTCGAAACGATGCATGAAAATTAAGTAATTTTTTGCCAACAACTGCTGTGCTGTCAGTTGCAAAGCTTTGCAATTTAGTTTTTATAGAATCGATTGTTGAATTTTATAGAAGGATTCCTGAGATAAGCCTACTGTGATTTTTCCGGAGAAATGTAATCGCTTCAGTAAGTAGAAGTTTTGCACTCAAATGTGTTCTAAAAATTGTAGATATAAAGAAATTTACTTTACTATAAAAATACGATTCTGCTTCAATCATGTTCCAGTCTTTTAATGCAAGTCAAGAGTTTTTAGCACTTTTATAGTAGTTTTTCATTGTAGGTGTGTCATAATATCTCTTCGTGTGGTGATTTTATCGTTTACTAAAGGTATGGAGTCTTGAATTCTATAGAGATTTATATTTATTCGAATCTTCCTTGAAATAATTATTTTTATTTTTAAATCATATTTCAATTGATTAAAATATGAATCAGATCCAACTGTTTAATCTATACCGTTGTAATCCTTCAATCTTTAATTTCGCGGATTGTTTTCTAATTGTAACTGTTCGAATGTTAGCGCTCACCGAGCAAGATCCCATGGAAGCTGTTGCACCACTATATGGCGCTAGTATCAACTAAAAACAGAAGTAGCTAGGCAAGTACCCTAAGGAACATGCCCAGCCTATACTTGTATAGCCCTTTTCCAATGAGGGAACAACCGCGGAAAGAATGTGGAAATGAGGGCAACCCTGCTTTGGCGTGCTAAACTGTGTTTCGGAACGGACCCAAAATCTCGAAAATGAGCCGAAACGGAACGGTGTTTCGGCCCGTTCCGGCCCAAGCCGTCTATTGGCCGAAGAGTGAAACTGAAATTCTCCAAACAAACGTTTTGTGAGACACGTGCTGTGAACGCGTTAGTGCGGCTTTGTGCGTAGCACGAAGGTTTCTTTGGTAATTATTATTATTATATGGTTGCTCTTGATAAATTGTACTTTGAAAATATAAGTGCATCTATTATGCTTCAAGCATATGTAGGAGATTAGTTATGAGAAGAAAAATTGAACTTAGCGGAGGCCTATAGTGAAAGACAAATCAACTGTCGGCTGAAAACTACCCATGCTTAAGTTTTTCAGATGTTTAAACCTGTCAAACTAGGGTGTTTTATTATTATTCATTAATTTTAGCTATACAGTATCTCTTAGTGATATTTTATTTAACAGTTACTTTCAGTTATTTATCATTTTAGATAGATATTAGTAAGAATAATTCGGTTTTTTATTCCTATTTTAAATTTCCCACTTCTTTATGATAAATGAGACATTATAAATAGATTGTATTTTTGCGATATAGTAATCGATTTTTCTATCGGAACGGAACGGGAACGCAGGAGAACGGAGGAGTAAAAGTGGAAGAGTGGAACACAACGGGGAGAATAGGAAGAATGTTAGCATGCGTTTAGCTTAGGACAATGCTTTTCTCCCGTGTTTTGGTGTTGGCTTTTGAAGTTCCCACATTTTGTAGTGTGCAGCGCAAAAGCCAAGTTTTGACAGAATAGTACTTCTGTAACGTGTTTTGAACGTGTACAATATTTTTTTAGCTGGGTACGTCGTCCAAGTATCCTTATTATTATAACTATTATTTATTGTATTTTAATTTTTGTTTCTCATTTTTGTCTTGTTATTAGCTGGGCAAGTCACTTTAGGGACATGAACAGCTTATACAATCGCTTGGCGTGCCAAACCTCACGTACCACTTTAGCTTGTAATATATATATATCCTTTTTGTGAAAAAATCCTGAAACTTGAAGCGCTGATTTGTGCTTTTTATTCGCCTCAGTACGGCTCGCGCAGCCGAACAAGAGGGTTGTTGGGGCAGGGTCGGTTTTTATGGTAATTTTAGGATAGTTGTGTTTTTAAGCTAAATTTGGATAAATTGCTCAATTTTTATTTACGCACAGCATCCCTGTTGATTCGTTAGCATTAATTTAGCTTTGTTTTCGGACTTTGAGCGTGCTTTCAGTAACGTTGTTTCATTTCAAACGTTGGGACAAAATTTCAACTGGACAAGTCTAAACAAGCCGAGTTTATTCCGTGTTAGCATTTCCTGCTCAACTTCGCATTATAAGTTTCTTTGTTATTATTTTTAGGAAACACCCTTAATTCTTCGCCTGTTCTGCAAACTCTTCGCCTGAAGCTGAGGGAACCACATGCCGTGTGGCGTGGCACACATGGCAATGCCACG
Source organism: Lepidurus arcticus (assembly GCA_003724045.1). Taxonomy (NCBI): domain Eukaryota; kingdom Metazoa; phylum Arthropoda; class Branchiopoda; order Notostraca; family Triopsidae; genus Lepidurus; species Lepidurus arcticus. The sequence goes on from RJJA01000177.1 coordinate 117,245, forward strand.
TGGGAGAGTTATGAGTTATTGAGGTAAGATGGTTTAAAATGTGTTTAATAGAATAGATAAAGGGATTAATTTTAAAGGGGTAGTGCTTTGCTACCGT
>RJJA01000178.1:0-80987 GCA_003724045.1 Lepidurus arcticus
CAACCCATCTTTGGGGAGAGGTACCCATCTTGAGTAGTAACTACCAATTTTAGGAGGTCGTTACACCCCGGTTTTAGGGTCCCTTTTTAACAGTGCATGTTTAAACACAACTTAATAGAGTTTTAGAGTTAAAAAGTTTAGTTTGAGTCGCGGAAAAGGTACATCATCCTAGCCGACTTGACAAATGAAACGGATGGACAAGCGGTGTCCAGACAAGTACGTTGAGCGGCACGGGGCAAAGACAGCAGCGGTCAGAAATTTGTCGCTCGCTTGGGTCGCGGTGCCGGCATTGGCCATGTTGGGGAATTTTTCATATTACGTTTTTCAGCCGGAAAATTTGAACATTTCTTTACACCGATATTTTTGTTAAATCTAAAATACAAGTTTATTCCCCGGGACGCCGGGAGTGTATCTTTGTTGGTAGTCATGAGGCTTGAGGAATTAAGAATTAATTAGGAATTAATCCTATTAATTTTTTAATCGGATAAAAATCTTTCTTCTGATTAGAGAAAGTAAAAGGCCGTATAAGGGAGCTTTGCACTACTTATTAATTGAATTAATGGAAAAATGTAGCCAGTGGGAGCGAACAAATTTGAAAACGTTCGAAAAATTGTTCGAAATACTGACGCTTACCCCGGGAGTAATGTCGAAAATGATAAATATTGTTACTTTTATGGTAAATGTACAAATTTGCATGCTAATTGCATACAGCTAAGCTTTGATTGCTTTCAGTATGATACAAGTCGGGTGGGATTCGGTAAACTTAAAATAAAACGGGAGCAACTTACCTGCCGTGTGGTAAGCTTGGCGTTTGTTCGCAATCTGGCTTGGGTTCACAAATTCCGTCGCCTATGCAAAGTGGACGAGTGCTGTCAACAGAGGTCTGCAGCTATTCGCCAAAGGAGAGTAGCATCAGCAACGAGCAACGTGATTGGACGCTGCCTTGTGTAGTTGATTTATTCCGTATTCTGGCATTTTACGCTTTAACAATACCACGCACCCAATTTTTTAAAAAGAGAAATAACAATTATTCAATTATAACAATTTTTCCAATGAAATAAATGAAAATCACTACAGAAAAAACACACGAAAATAGTGGTAGGTAACTGGACACAATGAATTGGATACGAACGAAAATGGGAGATTAACAAAAATGATTAAAGAAAAAGTTTCCATTTGCTTAATATGATGTTTTGAATAAACGCAAACTAACTCAAACTTGTAATAAAACTCGTAAGTTAAATATATAACTGACAAAACGAAATGTGGTAAATCGGGGCAAATTAGACAAGTAGTTTCGACAGGGTATAAGCTAATCGAATCGGATTTATTATAAAAAAATATAAAAAAAAAGATATTTGAATCCAATACCGTCAACAATGAGAGAGCAGTTTCGCGTTCTACCATGTAGTGTTTCGCATTTCGAGTTTTATCAGCACCGATTATTGGTTGCTGGCAAACAAACAGCGAACTACCCGAAGGTTTGAAATGTTTACAGTTTCTTGGCATTGCTAGCGTAGTATTTTCGAATAAAACAAAAGTATCATGAATCCTTTAACGTAAGTATGAACATAATGCTTCAAACATCCACTAAGACATTATTTGTAGACAAACCAAGAATATTCAAAAGCTCAGCCAAAGGGAGCTGGACTTCGGGATCGAGAAAAAATCTTGGCATGATGTGTACAAGGGAAGTGCTTGGGTATTCATAGGGGGCTTACCCTATGATTTGACCGAAGGAGACGTCATTTGCATGTTTTCTCAGTACGTATAAACATCAATATTAAACTGAACCAGTGATAATGTTTAATGTGCTAGGTATGGGGAGCCTGTCAACATTAACATGGTAAGGGATAAGGTCACTGGCAAGACTAAAGGATTCTGTTTCCTCTGTTATGAAGACCAGCGTAGTACTGTACTTGCAGTTGATAATCTCAACGGGAGTAAAGTAAGGATTTTCTTAAATAGAATTGCAACTAAAAACTGCTTTGTAGGTACTCGGAAGGACAATTCGAGTTGATCATGTTGCTGATTATAAACCACCCAAAGATCCGGACAAGTTGGAAGACGACGCGAAGCAGTTGATCGCAGAAGGCTGCGGTCCAGGAACTCAGGCTGGTAACTTAGGTCATATGCTATACCAGCCAAAAGGTAGCAAACGGAGAGGGAGTGAAGAATTACGTGAACGCGACGAACAAGACGATTCCAGAGACGAAAAGGATAACAAGGAGAAAATGAAATCAAAACACACAAAAAAAGAAACATCTGGGAAAGATTCTGACTTGGAACCCAGAGACGAAAAGGACAACAAGGAGGAATCAAAGCGTAAACACAAGAAAATTAAAACTGCTGGAAAAGACTCGGACTCGGAAACCCAGGAAGGAAAGAAGAAAAAGAAGTCGTCTTGGAGCAGTGAGTCCGAACAAGAATCGAAAGAGGGGGCGGACTCCAAGAGCCGGGGAAATCGTGCAGTTAAGGACGACTGTGTAAAAGAAACCGAGAAGAGATCACGAAAGGAGGACCTTCCCAACGATGAACTCAAGAAACGAAGAATTGACGATGATCATCAAAGGATTTCAAAAGACCCTAGTTATGAAAGAGAGAGAGATGATCGAAAGTCTGGGAGACATAGGGATCGTGGTGACATGGAAGACCGGGACCGGAGGTACCCGGAAGATCGTCATCGCAGCGACCGAAGAAATGACGCTTCAGTAGGCAGAGAGCGTAGAGAAGATAGAAGTTATCATGAGAGTCGCAGTCGAGGACATGACTATTACAGATCCTCAGACAGAGGTGGGAAACGAGACGAATCCCACAGAAGTCGAGTGAATGAACGATAAAAACCAAGAAGGTTTGCAAAACACAGGTTTCAGAAATCCAAGAAGGTACATTTCACTTCTGGCAATACAAGATTACTTTCCAGCTAATTCTCGACTTAATCAGAAAATAAGAGATGGGGGAAATAGCCGGAGATTGACATCGCTGGCAATTGAATCCACTTTTAGCGTTTCGCCAGGCTAAAGGCGTCTTTCAACATGTAGTCCCGTAAAAGCCACAAAGCACCCACCATTTCGCTCTGGGCACTGGGTCGCACAGCAGGAGGCAGTTCCAAGTGACTTATCCACTGAGTCGGCAAACGCCCCACGTCGGATACCATAGCTATATCCGCGGCGCCATGGGATTGAGTCATGCTTTTATCCCAACTGCAAACATAGCGACTCTGGCTATGAAGTCCTTCGATGTACCTACGTAAAATAAGTTCGCGTTTGATGAAACTCCTAACTTCCCAATTCAGTTCCAATCAGTTCTTACTTGATATAAGCTTCAGAATGTAATAACCGTTGAGGACCGGGAGGTACAGCCACGAATAAAGGTTCCCCTTGCGGTTTAACTACAGCGGCAGTGACTGCTGCAGCTCCTGTGGCAGTTGTTGTGTCTACATGAAACGTGAACGTATAACGAGCTAACAGTTTTAGCACAATTGTCTAAATTTATATGAATATACTTGAAGTCGTACTTGCAACAGCTGGGGTACCAGGAGCTACAGGTTTGGGATGCTTACGAGGCACGAAATTCCTGAAAATGTTGCAATTACGCATTAAAACTCCCCACAGTACCATTCAGAATAATACATGCACCAAATGGTATTTCGCGTACTTTCCACGATCTTGCTGAGCTACTATTCGTCCTTGCTGTTTCTGGATATGGATTTCCCGGACATGCCGAAGAAGACGCTCGTGTTTGGGAAAAGGTTGCACCCCTTTTCGAATGCGACTACATCCACGCCACTGACACTGGAACTCGGTTTCTAGCATAAACTGTAAGAACTCAAAGCTGAAGAATAACTTCTATGGTACCGTTTTGGGCGAAGTTCTGCGTCTGCAAATGACCTTGCTGTTCATTTAAAAGGTGGTCGGTAAGATCGTTCATGTCTTCAAACTGCTGTTCGCATTTTTGCCACTGGCACTCGTAAACCGTGTCCGGATGGGGCGGCTGTGCTGGAGGAGCTGCAGGTGTGGCTGGAGCAGGGCTAGCTACTCCCGTTTCAGCACACATGGCTCTTGCTTCAGCCGCACTTTCTTCATTCATGCGAGCTGCTCGTTCTTCGTATACTTGCTTTTCGTGAGCAGGTAAATTCCTCCACTAATCAATACACAAAAGCTGCATTAGATTCAAATAAAAGCTCGGTTGTCAATGAAAAGAAATAGCCAACCTCGTTGCCAACAATACGACTGACTTCACCAAATGAAGCTTCTGGGTGATTGGCAGCCACGCCTTTACGTACTTCACTCGAGTAAACAATATAACCCGTCACAACCTTTTTCGTTGGAGGTTTATTTACCTACAGGTAAAGGAAACAAAGATTAGTAAGCACACAACTCTAAAGCAAGACAGCTTAATTACTTTTTTGGCTGCGGTAACAGTAACGGGAGTAACAGGAGCAATGTCCGAGCCTACAGAAGGCGGGGCTTCGTCTAAAGAATCTTCCAAGAGGACATCCACGTCAGCTGCAGCCAGATTCCCAGACATCTTTGGCAAAAGTGGTGAAGATTCCTAAGCAAACCAAGGCAGGCATTAATCACACTCTGTCCCAAAAAACAAGTTACCTTTTGAGGATGAATAGGTCTCCGAAAGTAGTATACTTCATCCCTGTAAACAGAGGGTCCATGAACGTACTGTTTTAAGCCTTCTCGAGGCAGCTTTTTGATTTGCCGACGAGATTCTTCATATAAGGATTCACAGATGTAGACGTCGATTTCAGGTATCTCCGTTGGTCGGCCTTAGGGAGGAAGCAGAACAAGCTTATCACCGTTGTCAAACCTTTAGCTTTAGATTAATTGATAACAAGTACTAAGCCTCTTACATGCGATATAATCCTGATGTTCTAGAACAGCACACTTTCCCACTACGGCTAACAAGGGATTTGTGTCTTCAATAGACGACAGAAATACTTCTTGACGATAGAATAAACGAGTAGGTGCGTGCGCAATTTCCGTTGGCGTTACAAACCATGGTCCATGAAAATAAGCCACACCCCTAAATCACACTTCGTGAACATTTATCTAAATAAAACGGAATGAATTCTTACTCTAAATTCGTCCACATACTATCAATCTGAGCCATCAGCTGCTTCCCATTTTCTGCCCTCACATACACACAATCTCCGGTACGTAAAGTTCCTACTGGAATCGTCAATTGCTCGTAATAGGTGCGAACTTCGCTTGGAGCGTTTTCGGGAGCCGTGGCCAACACATTTGGCTTCACACGCTCAACTGCCTAGAAAGAAACAAAAAAGTTAGTCCTGACTTGCACGCGAATTTAGAATCTAACCTTCTCTTCGTCTAGCTCAGCCAATTCTTCCTTGTGCTTTTCAACACGCTCACGGAAAACGGACACAATACGTTTGGGTTCCAATGGAATTTCGCGAGGCGTCAACTTGATAGCGTCGGCAACAGTATTGGACCACAATTTGATCTTTTTGAACACCCGTTGACGTGTCGAATAGCGCGATTCACACACGTAGACATCTCGGTCTGGGAATCCTTCTGGTTTAGACAGCAGATAATCCCGAATATACAGAACGTAGCACTGTCCCAGTACTTTGGACAACGAAGTTGGTGTTCGTACATCACTCTTAAAGACTTCCTGAAAGTATGACTTTTATTGGTTAACTCATAAAAAGATGGAACTATACTTTCTCGAGGAACTTGCGCGACGCTAGATGGTAAGTTTCATTAGGCCTGCAAAACCAGTTACCCACAAACATTTGCTCGCCTGCTGGGTCCGTGTATAGCTTTTCGATGCAGTAAATGTGAGGTTCCAAGTTCCGTTCTTTCGCTTCCACGTAGACGAAATCGCCAACACGGTAAGTTTGTTGGTTGAAAGATATGGTGTTCAGGTTGCTAACGGCCTTCACTTCGCTTTCAACGCCATCGACTTCCATTTCCACGTCTGTGGTGTTGACATCTTCATCAGGCTGCTCTTGTGCTGCTTTCTCTTGTCGAAGGGTCTCTACGGCCATAGCTAAATCCTCGGCGTTAAAGGCTAGAGCCGGCGAAGACAACAACTCGCCTTTTTGACACAGGTCATCCCTAGCAAAACAATTTTTTTCTTTAAATATTCTAAACTATAAGCAAATCTCTTTAGTGGTGAATGAAATAAAACGGACTCTACCTTTGTCGAATAAAGTGACTTTGAAGTTCTGTCGCGTCTTCAAACGCTTGGGAATCCGTTCGAGACAATCGCCGAGCTCGGTTAAAGCATTGAAACATGTCATCCTGGAATGCATCTAGCCTTTTGTACAATCCTCTGTCCAATCGGCGCTTAATGAGATCCAAAGACAGTCCGCGAACTTTAAGGCCGTTGATTTCTTCGTGTTCAGGCAATTCTGCTAAAGAATCGGAGTAGCATCGGCTTTCTTCATCTTGGTGATTGTACACGGCAATAAAAAGCGATGTAAGCAGTTCCTGCACGGCTCCTTTAACGTCAGGTATTCTTTCCTCGTCTTCCGATAAAGAAGCTTTCGTCTGGAGCGCCAAACGTTGCAAAGTCAGAGCGTCCTAGAGTACAAATTGATTTTAAAATAAGTTTTGAATTTTAAAATAAGTTTCTAAAGTGAGAATCACTTTGTAAATCTGGGAATCTGGTTCATTAAATTTGCAACCATTATCAAACATGAGAACGAGGTCTATCAACACGTCTTCCAGACTCTCGTAAGCACCGCTTTTCAACTTCTGTCCAATTTTTTCCATATCAATTGGATGCTTGATGACTTCATAATAGTCAGGATATTCCTAAGCACAACGCATTTACATTGTAGGGTAGCAATTAAAATGGACGTAAATGATTTGGAGCTATTACTGATTTGGACGGTAACTTCATAAAAATATGAGCCACTTGTCTGCCTTTGTTGTCCCGAAAATCTTTAATGGTGTCATACAAGGTTTTCAGCTTTGCCTGTATATTCACTACAGGAGTAGTAGAAGCCGGGTTTCGACTTCGCCTAATTTCAATTCCAAGGTCTTTAGATTCTATAATTGTAAGCAAATACACAACGGACTTACCGCTTTACTTTCTTATCCGCAACAATAACAACTATTCCCATCTCTTTTGCTTTATCCATAACTGCTTTTTCCAGGACGTTAGCATCTTCATAAATAGGCGAGCCTTCTTCGTTGTACTGGCGACAGTTATTAAACATGAGGCGAATGTCATCCAAGAAGTCGTCTTCGCTGGCGTATTTGTCAGCCTTTATATTTGACTCTATGGTAAGCATGTCCATGGGTTCCGCAATGACTTTGTAATAGTCTGGGTACGACTTTCGTGAAGGTTTCTCCATAAACACCTGTATTGGTTGGTTCCCATTGACATGCTAAGAAAAATACGATAGTCATCATAGCAGCTTTACTCTGGATTACTATTACCAAGTCAATCAGACAGCGGTACAGCGTCTTTAAACGCTTTTTTAAGGGCAAATCTCCTGCTTCTGATCCAGACCCGGTTCCACTGCGCCTAACAACTTTCCCAATGCTAGTGCTTAACCTTGGTCGACCTTTCTTGCGTTTAATGGCACGTTCTTCTCCGTCGTCTTCAGAAAGCTAGAAATAAGTGTCATTCAATTATTACAAACATAAGAAGTTCCCTTACGCTTTCGTCTTCAAGAAGTTCTGCTACTTTCGACTGCATAAATTTTTGCAAACGGACAGCATCCTTGTAAATCTTTGAGTCAGGTCGATTGTAATGTTTGGCGTTTTGAAACATGACGTTAAAATCGTTCGCCAGCTCGCTTGGACTTGCATATTCTCCATTCTAAAGCAGGCCGGGTTACAGTCGATATCATTACAAGGTCTGCTTTGTCCAAGTTACCTGAATTTTTCTCCTAACCTGTGTCAACGAAATGGGGTTTTTGATTTCACGAAAGTAATCCGAGTAAAACCGCCGGGAAGGCAATCGTAGGAAGGGCTCCACCACTTCTCAAAACACAGTTTAACAGTAGAATCATGAGGCATTTGCAAGAAAAAGGAATATTACCACTGGAGTCCGGGTAACGTTTTAGTGCTTGGTATAACTGCCACTGCGGAGTATCTCCATCCTCAGCATCGTCTCCAGAGTCATCGTCATCGATCGACCGTTCTTTATGGGCGGAATCGCGTTTTTCTTTCTTAACCACAGCTGGAGTTGCAGTTACCTCATCGTCGTCGTACTGCAATGCAGCTGTAATAGCTGACATACACTGACCACTCTTCAAGCGCTTTTGTCTACGAACAAAATCTATAAACATGACTGAATTATGTGGGAATTACGATTTACCTAATGCGTTCACTAGTTTTTCCAGCTTGAGCTGCAACCCGCACGCTGTGTTCGATTTCAGCACGGCGCGCGGTGATGATTTTTCTTAGAGCTTTGGCGTATCTGTAGATCTGGGAACCGGGTTCATTGAAACTTACGGCATTCTTCGTCATTAACAACAAATCGCGTTCCAAATCCCCAAGACTGGCATATTCTCCACCTTGAATCTTCATCGCTATGGTTTTCAGATCAATAGGGTTATCAATAACTCGGTAGTAATCCGGATAATCCTGAAATACAAACATTTAAAGAGTACATTTTAACTTAAGAGAAAAATAAATAAAAATAAAACCGTTCTACTTTTTTGGACGGCAAAAGCTGGAAAGCAATATGCAACGGCCTATCTTCGGCATCGACAGCCGTCATGACTGTACTGAACAATTCTTCCAATGCAATTTCGTTACTGCCGTCTTCAAATGCGGAAGCTGAAGAAATAGAAGTATCGCGCGACTCTTCACCTTCTTCATCATCCGGTTCATCTTCTTGCTTACGAGCTTCAGCAGCCGCCGCTTTACGCGCCTATATAATTAATATACATATTTACCGCTTTGGAAGGGGTTCCGGAGCTCTCAACTTACCAATTTGCCCATCTTAAGAATAATCTTGACTTTCGGCTCCTTTTCAGTGTCTTCTGGACTTCGGTTGTCTAGGACGCGATCGCGGTTTTGGACATAGAAGTCCCACAGCTCGCAAGCGTCACGATATTCAACAGACGTTTTCTAATGAAGGGTTCGGAATTAGCGAAAACACGTTGCGAACAGTATACTTTACCTGGTAGAAAGCTTTGGCGTTTCTAACTAACAGCTCAACATCTGCAGTAAACTGGTCCACATCAATGTATTCATCGGTCCGTAGCTTTTGCTGTATTTTCAATAGATCAATCGGACTTGTGACAACCTAAACCATTGTGAAATTTAAAATGGACTGAATTTTAAACACGACGTTAACGCACATCATAGTAAGATGGTTCCTGGCGTCGTTTGGGAGCGCGAATAAAAGTGTCACACAATAGAGAACCGTCAGCTTTACGATGTGTTCTTAGCACCTCATACAACTGTTGACAAATTTCGCCCTACACAGATAAATTATTAGTCGTATCCAGAGGCCAGAGCGCAAGATTGACATTGAGATGAGAATGAGATCAACAAAATTACAAAAAGCAACTTTTTGTTTTTCAGATTCAGTTTTTGTTTTGCTTGGTCATTTCATGTTTCCTTACCGGATCCAGTCTTCGTCTCTTCCTTCCGTCCATTCTTATCCTAAATAGCGCAGTATAAGAACTCTAGAAAAGTGGCTTTATTTAGTTTTTGTTTGGCGTCAGTTTCTGTTTTGTTTACTAATCTTGCGCCGGTTCTATCTTGGTTCACACAATTGCCACATCCGACGATGGCGCTTGGCGCGGGCTTTGTATTCCTCATTTGCATAAAGCGCGCATTTCCCTGTAATGTACGCACTTTCCACATCTATTATTTAAATTTTCCTAACAAAGATTGATTTTTTTTTAAATAAGAAAAAATACCAGATTGGCAGCTATTGTTTTTGAATTATTTAGCTTTTTTATTGCTTGTAACGATATGCACTAACTACACAAGCCTAATAAACCTCAGCAATAATCACACTTGAAGAATCAATAAGGCTGAAACTCATGACACAGAATTTTCCCCCTTTATCCGAAGCTAAGAAATAACACGAAACTAACACTGCAATAGTAGCACTCCACGGGAATCCAAATCGCAAAGATAACATAACAAGCCAATACTGGGAGTGATATAAGTGGGCAGTCGGTAAGATCAAAGTCAACAGAAATTATTACGGACGGCAAAAACAAATTAGGATACACGTGGCTGCACTAAATTCTGTTCGTATAACTATTATAAATGCTTGCTTACCACACCTTGTCTAAGGTGATGTTAGAGAAACCGGAATTGGTGCGCACTTCCCAATAATTTCCAATAAATTCCCAGTATTCCTCGCTCTCCCGTGTAACTTTCCTACAATAAAATAACCTCAAATTGACATCTCAAAACCGAGAATGGCACTATCATACCTAAACCAGCGAGGAATGTAAGGTACACCGTCAGATTCATTCTTGGTACGACGTTCTCTTTGAGCTTGTTCCAGCTGTAATTTCATATTTTCCGCGGCATTTACTTGCCCTTCTTCAAGCAACCTTTGATCTGGGCGAAACCGAGAGTCTGTATCAGGCAAAATAGGCACCAGTGCCTGTTCCAGTTCGTTCAGCTCAATCGTAAAGCGTGAAAATCCGTAATACAATTCATGATCTTCCGGCAGGGCAGCTAAAATAACAACAAACAGAATCAATTTTGTTTTCTGTTCGAATTTTCCGCAGATTACTCTACCTGGTCGCCAAACGCATTTGGCTGAAGGTGCACTACCCCAGTACAAACCTTCACTCCATTTACCAAATAAGGAATGTACTACTTTCCCTTGGGCATCCAAAACTGTGCCGTATACTTCATGCCGATTCGATGACCAGTAGGAGGCTTTAACAAAAGTTAGCTGGCATCGGAGCCCCGAGCTGGCAGTCACAACCATTTCACCATACTGGTCAACCCAACGAGAGCCTCCAAACAGATTGTGAACACACGTCGTTACTTTATTCCAGCGATAATGATCGCCCGTCTTGTTCAAAATAACATTCACAGTGCCTTGGAGCCAAAAAAACACAAAACGTAAGTGAGCAAGAAAGAGACATTCAAATGTAAGCACAAAATCAATCAATCTATACCTAGAGGCTGAAACTCCATAGATTTCCCCCAAAACTTCGTTTTGATTCGGGTGTCTTGCCAAAACTCGTAATTATTAGAGCTCGCGTGGCATACGCTAACAGGAGGATGGTGGCTGACTTGCTCTGCCATAAATCTGAACCCCTTGTCCTCTGCATTTGAAAAGATTTTAGAAATCGATGACCAGCCGGAAAAAACGGAGAATAATTACCTCGCACACATTCAAAAGTTTCGCCCAAAAGCGGATTGAAAGGCTTGTGCCCCGCCCTGAAATGGGACGAGCCGTACGGTGATACCGCAAAGGCAGTTACCAAGACTAGTCGTTCATATGGATCTTCCGTTTCAGCTGCTTTATCTAGCAGTTCGCAGTACTCTAGTTCTTCGCACAACCGCTGGAGCATACCTTGAAGAAAAATTGGCATTGCTGAATGAAAGTAACAATTACAAACGGTGAAAGTTATTACTAATGGGTTCATTAAGGGCAACAGGCATGGACACCTTGGATAAGTCCTTCCCAATGTTGCGTCTCAGCAAATTCCACAAGCTCAAATCTTCCGTGCTGGGCATTGGCGCCGGAAGCCGAGTTCTACGCCCTGTGCTACAGGATAAAGCCCCTAGCGGCGGTCCTATGATCAATAACACGTCAAAAACTGAACATAAAAACAATGCTATAAGCGTGAAAACCTGGTTGGATGACTATCTCTGTATCCACTTCACTGGCTTCACTTAACACACTCCCATCCTCTTCGCCTTCCACCGAAAGACTAGCTTCCGAAGAAGAATCAGTCAAAACATCAGCTTCGCCTTCAGTTAAATACTCTCTGGCATCGTAAAACTCGGACTGGCTCACGCACGAGCTACTGTACGACAAGGAATGGTGTATAGACCGTTGCGATGCCTGAGAAAAGAAGAATCAGCTCCACTCTACTCCTAAAATCAAAGTTCTAACCAAATCTACGGTAATAGATGGTAGTGGTAGCAAGTCATTCACTTCCGTTTCAGCTCGAATACGCTGCAAACGTTGTTTCAAGTCCGCATTTTGATGCAACGCTTGCTGCAAAGCGTTGCGTAAACCAGCTACCAATGTCGTATTGTTAGGATTCCTGCTTCCCGAAGATACGGACAGAGAATCCGCAGCTTCTAGCCACTGTTTAAACTTGTCATATTCGGACTGCAGCATCTTCAGCGCTGAATTCAAACTGGCGTGAACTAGAAAAAGGAAATAAGACCCTTACACAGCCAATATTAAGAAGAAACTTGCCATCTTTTGCAGTGCTGTACAAATCGTCGCTTTTCGTTGGTGTAAGGGGAAACGATTTATCACTAGGTGAACCCATGGCCTGGCTCATGATATCCACCGCTAAAGACAAGGATTGGGTGTTCTCTCCACTGTTAGAAGTCGTTAATGATGGTATGCTATTACTCAGTATAGATAGTCGCTCCAGGTTACCAGCGGCCTGCGATGAAAATATGTAAATTATATTATACAAAATCCATCGTTTCGGAAAACACAATACAATGATAGCACTATAACCCATGCAAGCAAAGCGAAAAAAAAAAACGGTGAATTTTCGTGTCGGTTACTTACGCTAGCAGCTCCCGAATCTGTTTCTGTCAAGGACACCGACATGGCTTGTGTAACTTCAGGTATATGGGTACTTTTGACTTTCTTGCGCCTCAACCCAAATTTCTTGCGATCTTTTTTAGCCGTGGTTGTTCCATCTATCAACTGTTTTAAAAGACGGAAAACGAGACCAAAGGCAGACGTTAGGACAAGCTCCCCCAAAAAGCCCAACTTTACGCTTATTCCACGTATACAAGGACGCCATACCATAGTACCATACGTTTTAACCAAAGCATGACCATACACAGATCAATGTCCACTTACGTCAACTCCGTGGACAGCGATGGTAGAACTGACAGATGCAGTTTGCTCAACGATGATTTGCAAACGAGCAAGCTTTTCCTGAGCCACGGTTAGTTCCTTTCCAAGTGATTCCAAAGCCACTGTATTCTCATTGGCCCACGTGACACCTCTTGCCTGAACGGAGCCGTTAATGCCTAACGCCATGCCTTTTAAGCCGCGCGGAAGCGAACTTTCTCTAGAAATGGGCTTTAAAGCCTCTAAACCGATATAACCTACAGAAAAAGACAAGAAAAATGTCATACTTTTAAAACGAAAAACCAGAAAGACTCGTTTACTTATATTATGTCCAGATGGAACAGCAGTTGGAGGGTCATCGGTGGACGACCCAGGGGAAGTAACATTCGAAGGGGAAGTTTGGCTCCCATTATTACTTAAGCCTATTTGTTGCCGATAGAGGCGGTGCACTTTAAGTTGGTCAACCCAGTGAACAAAAGTTTCACGCGATTTGACCTTGTAATAGAACGCAATGGAGTTACGAAAGGAAAGGTAGCAAGCCTTACTTTTATGTGATAAATAAAAACTTCCGCGTCGATATCAATTCTGCGACGCGACGTTTTCGCGGAAATGACGGATTGTCCTAGATCTACTGTACCGTGAGGTTTCCCACGCGTGATATCGACCGGTCGTTTCGCGTAAACTAAAATCCCTTTGTCAAGAATGAAATACCGCTGCAGAGGAAGAGCCAATGTTAATGACAAAGATTAGAAGGTAAAGTTAAGGTTTGCGTTACTTTATGCCAGCCTTTCAAGGGCCATTTCCTTTTCTTCAGAAGAAATCCTTCTGATTTGGGAGGATGTTGATCAACCGTTTCTGAATCCTTCAAGCCTCCAACGATTTCCCAATCCCTACCACGGTTTCGCCACTTGCTCTTTGAATTCTTTTGCCCTTCGAGCGGTGTCAATACAGGCTTTGAGGGGGAGTGACTGACGTCTATTATAGAATCCGCTGAAAGGCTATGACTGTCACCGCTTATTTCCTGTAGGTGCGAGCAATTAGTAGGTGCTCTACCAGTAATAAGGAAAAATGGGAACAGGAAACGTACCGAATCAGATAGTAAACCTGTTTGAGATTTTGATTTTTGCTTCAGTCGAGGGCTACGTTCCATCTTTTCTTTCAGCGAGTTGCTATAGCGCAGATCAAGGCTGGCCGGCTCTGTAGCAATATGTCGCAAACCTGTGCTTGTCATTCTACAAGACAGTGAATTTAAGCGTTTACATGGAACGACTTCGATTCGTTATTATTAATAGTCACGTCATGTGACTTCTAGAACTAACATTAGCTTACACTAACACTGCTTAGTGCTTTTACAGCAGGAAATTAAAAAATAATATGTACAATAACGAATAAGAATAACATCACCAAAGCGCAAAGGACATCCTTGTTTTAAACAGTGTCTTTTTGAAGCTTTTTGACCATTTCTGATAAAATATGACAAGGCAATACTGGTACATAGTAACGGCAAAACAAAAAACTAGCAACAAAACTTTCGAATCACGCCTTTTTTACATGAATGACAAGCGAACTATATTGTCCGAATCGTATTATGATCATCAGGATATGACAATAATTTTTCTTTACCTCAAATCCAGATTTGATGTCCAAGATGATGCATCCTGGCAAACGATAGACCAAGCTTCCGCCTCAGACAAAATTCATGTACGACTTTCGGTATTTAGTGTAATTTAACTACATTAAATGGGAAACAGCGAAAAGCAAAGAAATAACCACATCTCACATCAGCAAAACATTAGTATCGCTTTTCTTCCCACGATACAATCCTTCGAATCAAGATACAGAAATAGTACAATATAGCTTCTCTAGATGGCTGGACTGTCATCTATTCCAGTTTAAATTGTCAGAAAACGGAAAAATAGTTTATAAAATGATGAGTCATTGCACATCGCATCTACAGAACTTACGAAATCCGTAATGCATGATTTTTTTATTTATATATGTACGAAAAAAGTAATTCGTAATTGAAAGGAAGCATATTTGGAATCATTCCAATAAAAACAAAAAATTGTAGCATTCGCGCGCGCGTTTCCATGACAACAAGTGCTGCTGTTTAGTGCGTTTTCTGCGTAGTTTTCGCCTTGAATACGGTGAGTCGCAATTATTGAAAGAAGGTGCATAATTACTTCGTGTTATTCCCCTTGCAAATGGTCACTATTTCTTACCGACTGTGAGGGTAAGAGTGCAATAAAGAAACAACGGACATTTGGATTTGCATTAAGCATGGTTGGCAAACAAACTTTTAGTGGCTGGGAGTGGGCCGAACAAGTGGAGCCTTCGCAAGTAACTTTAGAACATGTTAGAGCTGCCTATAAATTGAATGGCAAAAGATGCAAACTTTTTTCGTGCAAGTAAGAAATTTACCGACATGATTAATGCAAACCGTAAGCTATTTTTAATTTGTTTGTTTTTTTTATCTTAGGCGAAATTGTACACAGAATCCACATTGTTTATGTGGCCTTGGAGAGAAGAGTTGGTTCGACGATACTACCGCAAAGGAAGATTCGGATGACGATCCCTGCAATAAAGTAAAAGAGGCGGGATCCTTTGTAGGCCTACGTAATTTGGGTGCTACCTGTTATGTGAATAGTTTTTTGCAGCTTTGGTACCATAACTATGCATTCCGGTAACCAAGTTTGAATTGGAATAAGTATGATAGTCTTTCTATCGGATCTGTCTAGGCATGCTCTCTACAGCTGGAAACCAAGCGTTATAGACGCAGAGAAGGAAGGTGGAACTTTTATTCCGCAAGATTGTGTGAGTCATTTACAAGTGTTGTTTGCTCTTATGCAATTCGGGGATCGCGCCTGCATCAATCCTTACGGTTTTATCCTGTCTTTGGGCTTGGATGCCATGATGCAACAAGATGCCCAGGAATTCGCAAAGTTATTTATTTCCATGCTTGAAGAAAAACTTGCCCAGTATCCTAATCCCCAAGTGCGTTCCATGATTCAAAAACAATTTATGGGCACTTACGTCTACGTCACAAAGTACGCACTCTAAAGATTGGCGTCTTACTACCAGTTATAGATAATCTTACATTATCCACAGGTGTGGTTTTTGTGGGACAGAATCATTTAGACCGTCTCAGTTTTACGAGTTAGACTTAAGCTTGGGACAAAAAGGGACGCGAACCATTCTGCAAAGCCTGAGTGAGTTCTTAGAGGAGGAGAAAATGGAAGGCACTGAGCAGTACTTCTGTAACCAGTGCCAAACCAAGCGCAACGCAAAGAGAGCCATTCAACTCAAGTCTTTGCCGCCAGTTCTAAACGTGCAGCTTTTGCGGTTTGTTTTCGACAGGTAATACTCAAAACATTTTTGCAAAATTAGGCGAAAGTTCTCACAGTCTGTTGAAAATCCCTTTTTCTTTGCACAGGAAAACTGGCCACAAGAGAAAAGTGAATTCTGTCGTCCAGTTTCCTGAAGTCTTGGACATGACACCTTACATGACCAAGAACGGAAAGTCCCTGAAGGAAGGATCTTCTCTTTACGACCTACGAGCTGTCCTAATTCACAAAGGTCCGAGTGCCTATTCCGGCCATTATGTTGGTAGGCATGAATTGTAACACTGCGTAATGCTTTTAGCTAATGCTTGACTTGTAGCACACATATGTGATATGGCGTCTGGTGACTGGTACCAATTTAATGATGAGCAGGTTCAGAAATTGGAAGGCAAGAAGCTCAGGTTAGGCGCCGAAGAAGACGTAACAAGTAAAATCCGCTTTATACATTTCCTGGTAAATGTGCTAACCAACGGTGTGATGTTGCAGGTTCCTCGAAGAAGGTCCGCCTTGAAAAAATTCCCAAAGGCTTTCATTCCTCTAATAATGCCTATATGTTGGTGTATCTTCGTCGTGCGGTGGGCGAAGCAAAGGAGACTTTCATCTGGGAGCTGCCTGATTACTTGCAAGAGACTGTTATGTGCGAAAATAGCAAGTTTGAGGAATGGCAAAGGCTACAAAGTGAAATCCAGGTAAAATACCAAAGAATTCTTTGCTTTGCTTTTATTTGTATTTCTCCTAATGCGTCCTATGACTTTCCAGGATGCAAAACGCTCTGATGAAGTTCAAATGAAGAAAGATATTCGTAGCCTATATGGGATTCTGCCCGCTGAAGAATCTCAGCCTTTTGAGATCGTCCCAACCGGTTGGCTGAGCGATTGGCTTGCTCGCAGAGATGGAGCTAAATCATTAGCAACTATTGACAATCGCAGCTTACTTTGCAAACACGGAAAAGTTCATCCTAATCGTGTAAAAGCGTTCAAGTGCATCAGCATAACAGGGGTAAGCATATCTGCACCAAATGTCTGCAGTGACATAAGTTTCGAGTTCACCTTTAGGCTGATAAACTTTACGAGCAACATCGTGGAGGACCAAGACTGACTGAGAGCAGTTTATGCTGGGATTGTGTAAAAGCCAAGTGCGAGTTTTTCAGGAGTACAGCTCGTTTAAATGAGGACGCCAAAACCGTTATTGCACAAGGCAAACTTAAGCTGGAAACGTAAACTAGTTCCTTTCATTTTTCCCCAAAAGTACCAGCGTTGTTTGATTAGGGAGCAAGATTGTGTCTGGGTGGGCAAAGAATCTTTGCGCTCTTGGAAGCGTTTGGTTACTGAGGCCTTGGAGGAGCGTTTGGAACTGCAGGGTGCAGTACTGGCCGCTTGCAAGGAAGATGCTTACAACGAGCGAGCGAAAGATTCGAAGGACTCGAGTAAGGAGCAGGTTGACACTGAAAACGAAGCCAAAGTCGCGACTGAGCGGTTGACTGGATCAAAAACCGAAATTGTCAGTATGGACAGTGACGGGGATCAGAAGCATCATGAGGTACCTTCTAAGAAAAGGAAGTTAGATGAGTCGCCCGTAAGCATGGAGGAAAGTGGGAAGGAAGAATCTGTAGGATTCAACGAAGACCTTTTGTGCGCCCACGGTAAGATCAAAGCGGTCACTCTTTTCTGTTTGATAAATCCTAATTTTTTCTTTTGGCATAGGTCAGTTATGTTGGGAAGATAACCTACGAAAGCTGGTATCAGCACCAACATGGACTGTGTTCGTGCGGTATTTCCCGAAGGCTCCAACGTTTCCAAGCACGGCCATCCCTTGTCAAACATGTCAGGTAAGCTTGAGCAAATCATTGATTCTATGCACAAAGAAACCTATTTTCACACATCCCCTTTAGAGCGCTGCTTCTGAAGAAGCTGCTGCCCGATTCATGTATAAGCAACAAGCTCTGGAACACAAGACGGCTCTGGGTGATCTGTATAGAGGCCGAAATCGTCCGTCATGGGAAAATGACAATCTCAGTATGGTCTATGTGCTTGGGAAGGATTTTCTGAGCAGGTGGCGGACTTTCGTTAGGTAAGTTGCAAACAATTTTTTTATTATTATTCTTTTTTTTACAGTACAGTAGAGTATTAATTCGCAAGCTTAGCACTTGGATTAGAAAGACAGGCTGAGGCATATCTTTAAATCATGATAACAAAATGACGCATACATTCGTAGACCGAAATTGAGATCCAGGACTTGAAACACATCGTTTTGCAGCGTGGTGTTTTTCCGCCTGGAAACAAGTATTTTGTAGGAAAAGCGAAACGTAAATTGTCACCTCGACACTCTTATTGTAGTTGGGTAATGAAGAAGCGTGACCTTATCAGACAAAATATGGTCACAGCAGACACGTTCACGCTGTAATTGGGTAATATCGTGGGGCTAGCGAAGAAAGGCACGCAAATTTGCAGCACACCACACTAATGACATTATAATGGCACACGGCGAGAGCTCCAGCATGCTAGCACGAGTGTGCTCAAGCACTTTGCATGCTCTACAGTATCACTATGCGACGGGATTTGAAAGGAAAAGAAATGTCTGAGTTAAGGACTCTTTAAAGAGACAAATTACCGAGGTCTGAGCAATTCCACGTTTTGCGTGCCCTACCCGCGTTTGAATTCCAAGCTGGAGCCAATCTACAGTACTTAGCCTTAATTAAACAGCAACAAACTGTATGTGGGTGCATACCACTCCATGCAAAGGGGGGAAATCGACCAGCGTTTTCGTGTTAATAAGTCAGGAGTGATTTTTAAGTTATTAAAACGCCTTTACAAGATAGAACGAAACGGCGGCGTAAGCCAAGGGTGAAAAACGGGCTTTCCCGGAACGCTTCAGCTCATCTTTTGCTCTGCTGGTGCTTTAGCAATGCGATTCTTTGCACCAAAGCCTCTCCTCTCGATGCGGCGACAAGCGTTGACGGATGAGACATCTTACCATTCTGGATTTGTTTTTTTTTACCCCAACGAACCATTTCCCGGCTTAAAATTCCGGGAAAAGATGCGCGAACTGAAGCGAAACTGCCACAAGAAGTGACGTTCTGATCCAGGCTGTTCTCGTACCCGACCCGAGATATTGCAGAAAAGAGATACAGACAAGGAAAGGTCATCAACCACCAACCAACAAGGCCAGGCTGTATATAAAGCCAAGAATTTTTTATACATTTTTTACACTCATCGGTGCATAGATTTGTACACACTGGTAGAGCAGAAACTCTTGCTTTGAAGTTCCTTTGTCTTGCAACTTTTTCTTTTTTTTCGTGGAAGTTGATTTCCCCGCGTCTCGTGATCTGACGGCAGAAAGACCGATGGGTCACTCCCGCAACTCTTTTGTCGTGATTCACGCTAGAGCAAGCTCTTCATCCAGTGGTTTTTAGACCCGAAGTTTTCCATCAAGGCATGCGGGATGTGGTCTCTCGCTGCTGCGGCATTAGCATGTGTTGAATATCCGTTAGAATCTGTCTTGTAATAGGTCTTTTCTCTGCCAATTTCCTCCGAGGAGCTTTTAAGGCTAAATAACTTGTTTTGTTGGGTTGCAATGTTCGGTTTCATTATGTCCCGGACAACATTCCCCCGACTCCTTTTTCCCCCGTGTCTGGCTGGGCTTACGCTAGTAAACGGTACCGGCATCTGAAAAACGTGTTCCCAACAACCTGATCGCTTATCTTTTAGTTAATATCCTGAACACTTCCAAGAGTTTTCCTTTTCTGTAACCCAAGAAACCGCCGTTCTGGCCTTATAAGCGGATCTGCCCCTTTGTGGTTCTTAACCTACGACAGGTTGAGGATTGTCGCTTCTAATTAGCCCGAACCTTGGCGTGCATATTTTTGCTCCACTGGGGACGCTCGCATTTTCTCGATGTTATGTGTGGCGTTTTTGCGTCGCACCGGATAAGAAAAGCGACCGGAATCTGGATTTCTTGTGGTTTCATGTCAAGCTGGTCCGAGTTCCGAACTCGAACGAAAAGACAGCTTGAAAGCTTGACGGAGTCCTTTTGCTGTTACCCTCTTACAGCTAAATCCTTGCCAAATGCAACTTTTGCTTTCGAAGGCTGTTTTTATTATGTTTTTTTTTCATCCTCCTGCTGTAATGCTGGACCTGGCGAATAAAGGGCAGCCGAAGGAGGTGGGAAATCTGGAGTACAGCAAGAGAGGAGTGGGTATGGTGATGGAGCGAGGTTTGCTCGCTGTGTGGTAGAGAAGATGGCATGGGCGCCCTGCTGGCGTCCGCGACGTCCTCCTCCTTCGCTTATCCGTTTTGGGTTTCGAACTGGAAGTTTTTTGTGGCCCTTGTCTTGAAGACCGCCCTTGATTTGATTACGCTTTTGCATTAGTAACCTCCAGCTGCAAGAAGATCCGTCTTGTCATGGGATAATTTTCTTGGTTCTTGCTCTTTGAGCTGTCTTCTTTCCCCAAGCGATGTGTACTGAGAAATTTAGGGTTCAGTATTGCGATAAAACTAAAGTAAAACATGGAAATAAAACAGTGAGACAATGGCTGGCTTAGTTCTTTGGGGTATTTTAATAACCTTTTGAATAGAACGCGGACTTGGGGAGTATGGAGAGAAATGGGAAAAGTATTTGAAAAAAGGCGGGTGGCGAAATCTCGGGTCGTGCTGAGAGCTTTCACGGGCTTAGAACGACTTCGACACCCACATCGTATAGTTATGACCATTCCCATAGGCAATTTCTGGCTGGGCTTCGGTAGGATTTTGTTTTCCCCGTACCTGGATTGATATAGCGACGTTTTTGTTGTATTAATAGCTCAGGCGTTCTTTAATATAACCTTTTGATTACTTGGGTAGTGGACGGAGCGGGAGGGAATTGATTTTAACTCGTAAGATTTTCTTTAAATTATACAGCGTGGGCTAGGGGCCGGGGCAGAGTGGGTTTTTCCGAGGCGAAGTACACTTTGTGAACGCGAACCTATGCATTGGGCAAGGAGATGAGGCCTTCCAAGTATTCAAATTGTCTGTGTGCTTGGAACGAACGGGCGTCTCGCACTTTTGATGAGTGCGAAGGGGATTAAGGCTCGTAAATCTTGGCAAGGCATTTGATTTGAAGGGCGATAGCCGACGCCGAGAAGAAGATTTACGGTGGTGGTGTTGCGTTCAGCGGACACACCACCACACAGCCTCCTAATTTGCATGTTATTTTGGTCGGGAGGTAAAGGCTTGAGTTATTTTCAGGCCAATGCATCTTTCTGATGATTTGAGCATGCCTCCCCGCTGGCTTCGTTGCTATTTCCTTCTGTCTGCCCTCGCCTGGGATAAATACGTGTGCTCGGCATTAGTTTCTTAAAATTAAATCGCTTTGCTTGAGTAGGTGAGACGAGTCTGAGTCGAGAAAATAAGATAAATTTTAAAAAAAGAGGACGAGGCAGTGCTCCAAATGAAGTATAAAAATAAAAGGAAACGTGAATTTCTAGGCTCAAACCCAAGATTGTCTACGTGTTAGGCCCTCATTTTTTTTCTTTTTTTGTCTGTCCGTGTTTCTCCGTGCATAGCTTAGGTTCTTTGCTTTAGTGTGTTCTTGCCGTATCCCGACAAGTTTTTCCGTTTCGCTGACAACTCTCTTTCGTGCTGATTGCACTTTTTTAACGACGACATTCATTAGGATATGCGCCATCAGACTCGCGAGCAAGGAGAGAGTCAGACTTTTGTCTTTGACAAGTCACCTCGATCGTCTAATGAGAAAGCAACCTTATTCGCTTGCACGAAGAAGTCATGTCAATGAGTAAAGTTGCCGGGAGAAAATATTCCTATTCCGAACGAGCCAACTTTAGTGTCGTCTTAACTAAATACTGGCCAACGCTATAGTCTCAAATCGTGACAACCAAAAATCACACCCATAATGACTATTGCGGAGCTTTTTTTTCTCTCGGCTGGTGATGTGTTCCTTTGTTCCTCGAGGCCTCCAAAAATGGAAGAAAAAATAAACATAACAACGCTGCTTTGGAAGGTCAGACGTTTCATAACACAAAGCGAAAATGAGCGCTACAAATGAGCTTTTTGTAGCCATCACGCCATTCGAGCTGAGTTAGTTCACTTAAGCAATAAGATATTAGCAACCTGCTGATTTTAACCATCCATCATTTCATTTCGTCGGGGTTTTTTTCCCCTTCGAAAATATAAAAGAACGCACTTGCTTTCCATTGTCGGCTCAATTAGGTTTTTTACATTCAGCTGCAGCAGATTCGCTTTTGTTAAACAATAAAAAATAAAATAAAAAACACGTCAAGGAAATAAAAAAAAATGATTTATGTGTTGTTGTGATATTGAAGCTGTGGTCTGTCTGTTGTCCTAATTTCTCATCGGTTAACAAAAAAGAAATTGGTGTTTGGGTGGCCACGTGGCCTTCTCCACGTGTACGAGGGGTAAACAGAACCTCTATAAAGCCTGATTGAAAAGGTCCGGTGTCTAGAAGGACCGTCCAAGGGGGCTTGTGTGTGAAAACGTTAGGGATAAGGAACCCCGAATAAGAACGAGCCATTTTGCTACTGTTACGTCAGCCACACTATTACCGTCGCCATATAACCACTGAGCCGGTGCGATAAAATGATCGTAAATGTCAGACCCCTATTTAGAGTGGTTCATTTTAACCGCCCCGAAGATTTCCATGACTGCGAACCTTGCAACACCAGACCATTTCAATTCCTTTCAGCTTCCCCAGCGCAAGACATTAACAAGTGTTAAGACAAACCTTCACCTAAATTACGAGCCTATCCCCCCCCCTTATCGTTAGTATTTTTTTTCCTTTTCCTTTTCCCCTCGTCGAGCCTAAAATTCTTAGCATATTTTGGACTGGGGAAGGAAGGGAGAGGTTAGTTTTCCCAATCGTAAAGATTTTAAGGAATCCATTCGAATATTTTACGAATTATAATTCGAATAAAATATTTTAGATCAAGACTATGTGGCGGACTGAAAGACGGACGTGTTCGAAACCGAAGAAACGGCATGGAAGAACATTTTTATCCCAGGCTCTGTGGCTTTATAGGACGCAAAAGGCTACTATAGTGCTGTGCTGCAATCGTCGTTATAGCGTCGGCTTGATCCTCTATTTTCCCATGTCCCCATTATAGGCATCTAGCTTATTTTGGAAACCCCACGTGAGGCTTTGTTGGATTGCAAAGCCATGAGCCATGAAGGCATCAGACTGCGTGCAGCTCTCGTTAGCATCACACCCCCATTTCTCTTGCTCGACAGACACAATCCCTCTTCTATACTGTCGGGAGCTTTAAGGCACCGTACCACACACTACACGAAAACGAGTCCCTCGGCCTACCATTTTAACACGGAATTTTTGTATCATTACGGCGACCAGAAGCCGTTCTACTGACACTTGATTTCTCCCATTAAAAAAAGGAAAATAATCATAGCAAAAGGAAAATCGTAATAAAAAAGGAGTTTTTTGTCACGGCAATGTTGCTTCTTAGGATGCCGAAAGCCCCGCATTGTTAATCGAGTTGACTATCGCATGCAAGTGAGTTTTTTCGTGAGGGAGGATTTTGGAGAGTCTCCCGGGCACGTGGGCAGCTTGAAAACTAAGGAGTGAAAGGGGGAGGAACGTATATATTTGGGTATTTTCCTCGTGCCAAAATTTTGGACTGCATAACGAACGGCGCCGAACGGGATGACCTCTCTTGGAATTGATTCTTGCTGTGCACAGGGCTGGGTTGGTCGCAACAAAGTCGTACGTCCTAACAGGAAATGCAGGGCTTGATTTATGAGCGTGAATTTTTTGGCAGCCCCATTCCCTGCTGTGCTAATGGCCCGTATGAGCCTTTTGGCCCATCCACGGGCTTAAAGCTCCCTGTGATGCTTTGCTGCAAGACTTACGCCAGAAATGGATTCTAGATTCCAAAACGATGGTCTTTGGGCTTTATTAGGAAAGACTTTTACCTTTTAAGAAAAGGAGACATTTTATCTATCAAGAGGAGAAATGCATATTGGAAACAGCTCTACTGGATAAAGTAAAAAAAAAGAAATTAAAAAAGGCCAAGAAATACTTATATATCTTTTTTGGGTTCGTTTCTATGATGAGCTTTTTCCGAGAAAAGTTTCATTTATTGTCTTTCCGGAGATCCGTGAAAGGGAGGCGTCCGTCCGGAGCCTAAAACCATGGAATATACTCTCACAATTAGTTATCGCAACCCGGTGAAGGCCACAACCGCATTTTTCTGCCTCTTTTCGAGACGGATCTGAATTTTTTTCAGAATTGATCGATGAATCTAGTACCGATAAGTTTTTTTTTCTTGTTTTACTATTATTTATTTCACGGCAAACTAACTTATAGCTGGGCAATATTGCGTTATTGCGTTGCAATGGGAGGGTAAAGAATTTTTTTTTTTGCGAGCGTAGGCAAGTGACCTGTTAATGGTCACAGGTTCCACGAACACTTTAGGTGAGCATATGAGGGTCACTGCACTGGGAATCATCAATTGTAGCGTTTTTTTTGTTTTGTTTTTTCACGTCTGACTCTTGTTTGATGGGTCTCCATCATTAATCCGTATGGCCACATTGTGCGCACCCACCTCTTTTTCGCTTTGTCTGCATTTCGAGGAAAACCGCCTCCCCAGACATGAAGAAATGCTGATGAGTGTGGCGAAGTGTATAATGTACTGCAGATAAAAGATAACGCCGACTTACAACAGAGTAATTTGGCTGAGGTAAAGTAAAACAGACCAAGAGTGAGAAAAAAAGGTCCACTTACAGAGGAATGAAATAAGGACAGCAAATTGATTTGGGCCGTGTGATCTCAGTTAATTTGGAAGAAGCCAAGATCAACACTAGCGCTAGTTAAGGTACTTAGAAGAAGGAGCGACATACGAAGAGGGAAAAAGTAAATAAAAAATCGATACACTTTTATAAAGAATGAGCAAGACAAAGCTTTTACCCCTTGGACAGGAAATGGCCAGCTGAAAAGAGGTCGTTCCTCCTTTTCGGGCATCTTGACCTATCTGATACATAGTTACTGCTGGGGTTCGGTGGCTGGATGGGATTTGCCGACATTCCAATCAGCCAAAATCACCCACAAACGCCGATTTGGCTTTGATCCCCTCTGTTTTTATTTGTTTTTAACCTCACATCCCCACAAATCCTAGAGCCCGGCTTGTAGTACCAAAGAGCTGTGTTATCTGACGGTTACTAGCAGTGTTATCTGACGGTTAAAAGCCAACAATGTACTTAAGCTACATCAGCACATAGTCGCTCTCGCCCTTGTCACCGCCGCCTCGCCACCAGCAAAGACAAATAGCATGAGCAAACATACCGTTCGGGCTCATTCAAAAGGGTCTTAATTGCTTACACCATAGCTTGTTATAATTTCGAATGCCGGGAGCTTTTTGCTAAGGCCAAGTTTCTGTTCTGCTCTGCTTCTTTCGGTTTCATTTCATCGGTTTGAGGTTTGTACGGAGAGAGAAAAAGCTCGCAGACAGTTGCCAATGAATAAGTGATGGCATAGCGACTGTTTTCGCCAGGAAAAGCATGAGACGACCGTTGGCCTGGTTAACCTCATTCATTTTAAGTACATCAAGGAGCAACGAGCATGACATTGTGTCATTTGAAGCGTTATGGTAGAACGTTTGCAAGCCTGGTGACTAATTGTGTGGTTTTCACATCGTTAACAGAGATCCTGCTCGGAGAGACCCCGTTGTTTCCGTTACCAGCGCCGCTTTATTGTGTACACATGGATTATTGTTGCGTCGACCCGAGAGCACTCTTCAAAACGACTCCCCGTAAGTACGAGCATGTCTTCTAAATTTCATCTTCATGTCTTCTTCGCGTTACCAACTTACCCAAGACACAGGTAGAGTAATGTCGTCATCCGAAATTGGGGATCCCAAGCTAATAGATTGTCTTACCTTTTACGGCGGCCTACGCGTCAGTAGTGGTCCGGTCATATTGCTGGACCCCAGAAGTGAAAAAAAGAGTTGCTCTATTATAGGAGTAAGAGGACAGGTACTTTATGGCTGACAAGCTCATGTGATATTTCTTTGTTTAGCGCCATGAATTAATTCGGTAATGTTCAGGGACGACCTCTTGTAAATACTTAAATAATGGCGCCCTTTGTGCTAGCAGTGGGAATGACCACCGAAAGTATTGTAACCATAGCGGGGTTATGAAGCAATCAAAAAACGGATGCTTTAAGGAAGAATGGTGTGGCTGTTCAGACAGACAGTAGCGGTTTAAGGCTCCCGTATATCTTAGCTCTATATAGGCGGTTAGCATAGGACATTTCGGAACTACTTGTCGTTAAAACAGCACATTTCCTTGAAGAACCTCTTTGACAGTTAGGTTTGGGCATACTAACAGCTAGTGTGCCACCAATCCACCTTTTCCCAATGAATAATAAACTTAGTAACGTGCAAATGAAGTTTGTAACTATATGTGAAATACTTTGCCTGAAAACATGTCCTTGGTTGTGCACTAGCTGCTAAAAAATAAGCAAAACCAACCGGCAATGAGCTATTTATTTACTGATTACTTTCTTATGCAAGGCTTTCGCATACCAATAACAAACATCAGCGCCATCTGTGACCGTTCCGCATCAATGAGCTAAGGTAGACGGGAGCCTTAAGAATAGAGTAGAAGCTTTAGGATCTCAGGAAGGTTTATGTTTACATCGCTGTAATTAAAGCGAGTTGACTTGTTCTTAGCTTTTGATGTCAAGTATATCTAAATATTTCTCGGCAGTAATGAGTGAATTCTCGGAAATTTTGACGGGCTTAAGCCGGAAAGAGGATTGTATTGCTGACTAACATGCATCGTGATTTTCCGAGCTAAAAATTGATCAAGAAGGATAGCCGGCTGACGTATCAAATCGGTGTCAGAACCGGTTGGCCTTTGGCTTTTTCGGGGAACCATGGA
The DNA here is from genome assembly GCA_003724045.1 of Lepidurus arcticus. Classification (NCBI taxonomy): domain Eukaryota; kingdom Metazoa; phylum Arthropoda; class Branchiopoda; order Notostraca; family Triopsidae; genus Lepidurus; species Lepidurus arcticus. The sequence goes on from RJJA01000178.1 coordinate 27,221, forward strand.
CGAGTTTCTTATTGTCCGTAATCTTTGTCTGATTGGCAGAGTTTCTTCCCTCGATAACGTCGTCCGTGTCGATACCAGTGAGAGAATGACAAGCGAACTCTCGTGAAATCTCGTTCAGAAATAGCCTTTAGCACAGTATGAAAAGAAGTCGAAACTTTTTTTTTCATTGTTTATTTTTTTATCCCGAGTTTTTTGGAAGATGCTACTTTGCCTTTTCAGTCTCCTGGAAGCAGGGAAAAGCTTTGCCTTTATTTGGTAAACGCGCATCCCCCTTGATACCCAAATGGAGGAATAAATATATCGCCTGATACTTAAAAAGCTGGGGAAGGGCGACAAAAAATAAAAGCCCAGAGGGGGGAACTTTTCCAGTGATAAAAAAAGGACTGCTCTTTTCTTTCACTAAAAAGACATGGTAAATGGACCTGTATACTATTTGTTTAAAAGTGTTGCTGTTATGCTGTTGGCTTCCACATATTTACGATCACCTAAGAGAATTTATTAGTCTCACGTGGTTCAACAGCTTGAAAAGCACTACAGAACAATTTTACTTAAATTGTAGCGGCGCTTTCTTCTAACAAGGAGGTACAAAAACGAGAGTTTTATTGAGCTCTTTCTGGAATAGTCATAGTGTTGATGGAAACTGCGGAAACGCTGTGGCGTCTTCCTGTTCCGGAAGCTGTAGCACCGAAAGAAAGTGCTTTCATTCACTGATAGAAAAGTAACTCCGGGAGGGGACCTACGGCTCCGGATTGTTCTTATTCCATGATTTTTTGTATCCTTTAACTTTTTTTAAAAAAGGCGGGAATTTATAGCGTCTTGGGCAATTCGTATGTTATCTGTTTCGCTTTTTTGTGTTATGACTTAAAGATGGTTCCTAATTGGGATAGTTTTGAAAGGTCTGTTGGCATATTTTGAGCCAACGAAATTTGAGCTCCAGGAAAAAAGAGGCATCATAAAAGCGGATGCAAATAGAATAAAGAAGGTCGTGGAATCAGCAAACAGCAGTGAAAAGCCTTGCCAGTTTTGTCCCTTTTGTCTTTCTGTTATCTAGGATTTATTCCCTTGTTGCAGTCATCTGTTTCACTCAAGAAATAGCGGTGCAAAAGTGTAAAGAAGGCGAGAAAAGTAGTGGGTTTCCTTTCCGAGCACTACCCCAAGTTATGAAAACCACATGAGGATGAGAAAGAAGCGTTTTGCTATTTTAGCCCCCCTCGATTAATTTCCCAGAGGTCTGTTGTTGAGGAAATTGCGTTTTAGACGAAAGCGAGTTATAGGATGAGGCGTAAAAATTATGGCTAATTGGGATCGTAAATTGGGAGCTGGAATGTATTCGCGACTAGCTATTATGCCAGAGCGCTTCTAGACGAGCCAAAAGTTGAGTTATATGTGACCACGAATACCCTGTCCGTTTCATGCTGCAGTGTGAACCGAGTCTTATAAGGCTTTTCGTCAAGCACCTGCCAGCTTGCGCCCAGAGGTAATTACATGGCGCTATACATTACCTTTTGCGGCGTCTCGACCGTCACAGGAAATACCCAACGGGCATAACACTCGTATATGAGTCTTAGGAAAATTGATAACTCGACCCATTCTGAAAAGAAAGTCAAGTCTGGGTGCCCAGCCATTTTTTTCTCCATTAAAAAGAAATCAAACGCCAAACCTTGGACTGAGAAATGCTCGGGATTTAAAGGGAGAGACATATCAGAAACCACCATAAAACTTTTTCTGACCCTTTTTTTCTCCTTTTTTTCAAGGCGCCCATAGAAAAGAAATGCCCCATGTGTGTATGGGTCCTCTGGTACTCATGTATATAGGGTCGCATTCATCTCCAGAGAGTCGTCTTCGTCTTGCATCACGTCCTCGGATCCGAGGCTGTCTTAACTCGGATCGGTACCAAGGATCACTAGTCCTGAAAAGTCGAAGCTCGGATTCGTTTCTGGCCTCGTGGTGTAGCTTGACTGCTCTGCAGCTAAATGCTGATACTGCCGGGAAAAGTCCAATCCGTCGCCCGCCGAACGTTCCGAGTTCTGCGTTGAGGCGTCAGGGAAAGTTCTCTTGAAGGTCTTGTAGTGGCTCCACGGAACACCCGAGCTTTACCCAGCTTTTCGGGGTAGGAAGGCGGTAGTTAGATTTTTTTTTTATTTAGAGCCAGGAAAATGAGTCTTAGCTGAGGTCACGGCTAGCTTTGATGGCTGTCGCAGATGGGAAAACGGGCCACGTTGCCATACGCTTTTTGGCTTGGAAAAATCGTAGGCGAAAATAACTCGGTCATAATCGTGTGACGAGGTCTCGAGTTCCCTAGGCTCTTTAGAGTATACTATAGACCCGAAAAAAAAGAGGAAAGTAGCAGCTTGAATGAGCTAATCAGAAAAACTGAATCCTGACAAACTAATGTGATCTTTTTTTTCGTTCTTTTTTTTCCTTTTGGAATTCCAGCTTGGTGATGCTCTGGCCCGGCGAGTGGGAAGCCTTGCAAAAGTTATTGCCCGTCGAAGGCACAGGAGTTGTAATCAAGCGAGCTAAGGATGACTTGGGATCGAGTTTTATCAGCGAGCCAGGTAAGTGCAACCGGTATTCGGTTTCGTTGCTTTCAAGTGGTTACATATGTATGCGAGAGAGAATTCTCTCTTGGAATTCGTTTGGAAGCCCATGTCGTGAATTTCCGAACGCTTGAGCTCTAGCACAGTCAAAAAACTCAGTCTCCTTTATAGCAACTGACTCTTTAATACCAAAGGTGAACCTGAACCTTCCACAAGCTTAAGTATGTAGCTCTCAGAATCTCGTTCCAATCATCAGGACAGAAATAGAAGGTGGAATTTGAGGCTGGATGGTTGCGTAACCCATATACGGTAACGAGGCGACATATGGACCGAATGAACGATATGAGAATGACACACACCTATATCAAACACACGAGAAAGGGAATCTCGGGCATGTCTCTTCGCGTTCTTGGTCATGTTTTCAAAAGAGTGGACTTTCCTTTTACTTAAGCTAAAGAGGGAGATTACTTGGACAGGGCAGATAGAAAATGCCTACAAAAGGCTTGATATTGTAAAGGAAAAGCCTGGCTTGCTTGTCACCGTGAGTGTAACCATAAAGCAGAAAACCTCTCACACCCTTGTGATTATGAGAAGGTAAAAAATAAATAAAAAAATAACACGGCCGTTCCAAAAAGGCTTGTCACTTTTCTTTCTCTCTCGAAAAAGTATCGGGCGCGTATAGGACCTTAGCCTCCCCTTCGTGCCTTCCTTTATAGAAATATCATGTAATATTGTAACGTTCGGGCAGAAATCTATTGCGGCTCTTTGCCAGATACGTTTGACTGGATGTAAACGCACTCTTATCTTTTCTTGTATTGCACGTTCGATGTATGCTTGAAAAGGCGGCCGGCGCCTTTAGGTCGCAGTCTTTTACCGGTTCTCTCGTTGGCTTCTTTGACAGGTAGGCAGAGGCGGAGAGACGTATTCCGGCATCAACCTTTTTTCAAGAAATGAGACAAGCCTAAAAAGGGTTATCATGTAAATGCACACGAGGCTTTGTGGATTGGAAAGACTTGTCTTTTATGCCCCCAAATGCTGGCCCAAATGTCCGTTGTGGGCCTTTCTACAAAATAAAATTACCAAAAAATTAACCTCGTCCCAAAAGATCTGAACTGAAGCTATACATGCGGTGGATAGCCTCCGTTATCCTTTTAAATCACCGGACCGGGATTGTAGACTGCTCATTCCGACGCAATCTTGTACTTGTTTAAGTTTCCCGTTTTCTTTGGTCTTTTTTCGGGATTTCTCAGATTGCGAGATCAAATAAATGTCCTATTAGTTGTTGTACAGTGTTATTTAGGCTGCTACGCATGGCATTCTGTCTGAGAAAACTGTAATCAAGAGGGGAAGTCATTTGAAGACTTGTCACGGTGATCTTTAGATTCTTTGGAATTCTTTGGATGGAACAGGAAGTCTTTTAATTTATCTGGCAAATGGCTTTGTGGTTTCCTTACGGCAAAAGGAAAGTTGTTTGACGAGAGACTTTTCTTTTTCTTTTATTGTCGTTATTTTAGCCGGCACCAGGCAGAGGTGGAAAGTGTGCTTCACGAGGTCAAAGGTCACTCACGGGTGGTATAACATGCAAGTCAAGTTGCACGCAATCATTGTCCCGCAACAATGGAGTCACGCCACGCATATCTTCCTACGGATCCAGCGGTATGGGAGTTATCCCGACTCTTAAGTTATCATAGCTAGTAGAATGTTCAGAAACCCCAACTTGTACGGTGAACCTAAAGCAATCCGAAAAGGTTAGGCAGGAAAAAAGTCGTATTTCTTAGCCTCTGGTGAAACTTTAAAGCTCCTTCTTCGACAGAAAGAAGGCTTCGTTAGTGAATAATTGCTGGCAATACCGAGAGAAGTTTTCCTTCCTACTCGAAGTAAAGCGCGTTCAGAGCCTTACTCGCGTGGGCTGTGATGAAAAATTCAAAAATGGGTCGATTGGCACCACCAGTTTTTCTTTAACGCGGAAAAGCTCATTAGTTGAGCCATATAGCCTCAGTAGGTTTTACTTGCGCTGCTCCCCGAACGCGATAACTTGGCCTTTTATGCGGAAGGACAAAGTAAAATGCAAGAGACAGGAGAAAAAAATGTAAAGAAAAACCAGTCCACGCGATCTTAACTCTCCTAGCCCTTGATCAATTTATGGTCACCCTGGTCCACGGTTTCTCTATAAAGCGCGGACTGATTCACGGGCTTGCTCCTGATCAGCCCCATTGATTCCAGGCGACATGGCCATCAAGTTGCGGTGCAGGTGAAGGTGTACGGCAGTGCAGGTGCCTAGGGGGCCTCTCTATTCTATCTAGCTGGAGCAGAATTATGGACGCACGCAGAATTTACTGTTATGGGCCAAGCGAGAGGTGAGATTTACGCTGAAACCCAAGCTGGGGCTACATCGTAGCAACACTAACAACAACCAACATCCAATATATGCTCCGTGCGCTCCTTTTGGAATCGACCTTATATAGCCGCTGCCTCTCGGGTTTACACCAGATTTGGGGTGCATTGCAGAACTTTTCAAAGTAAACAGATTGAAAGATTCGGGCGCCGTACGCTCCGTTTTTTTTGTGACTGCCTCGTTTATTTGTAATTAACTTATTTTTATGGGGGTTATTTTTGTACATTCTTGGGGCTTGGGTTGCGAATCTTGATGGACGCTAGGCGCATTGCTCCATGGGTTATGCAATGCCTGAAATCCTTTCCTTCAGATCCCCAGATGTCAGTTTTGGGAAATGCTGGCATAGCGTCGCGAGGGAGACAAAGTGATACGAAGTTGGCCAGCCAGTTTTCTAAAATTCTATCTTGTGCCGAAGATCTCGGAGTGGGTTTCATAGCTTGACGTCGGGATTAGCACAGTGCACTGCTGACTGGATGGTAAGGATATCCAAAATGCGACGAGGGCTTGGCTTTTTGAATGCATAATGAGTACTCAACTGGTAGTATTGTCCGCAAATGCAAGGGGAGATTAATGAGCCGACAGGATGGCGGTTTGCTTTGAGTCGGACGAGAAGGGTTTCGAGTCAGAAGTCTCAACCTTCATCTCGCGTTCGCAATGACAAATCAACTCGCTGTAGGGTGTAGCAGCGCAGGAAAATTCCGTAAGACATCCAGCAGAACCGCCAAGAAAAATAAGGAAAGCGTGGTGGAATAACAACAGTATCCTGTTGGTTCTTTCGTTGGGTAAAAAAGGCGGGAAAGCGCTCATAAATAACGCTGACGTTTTGTTGAATAAAAATGACAACATTACGGGTTTTGGCGTTTAATGTTTAAGTAAAAGCATGTTAAAGATCGGTCGTCCGTTCAAGCGGAAGTTGACGACTTTAATGGCGATTAGCCTGTCGTGATTGCAGTCCTAAATAGGACGGGGTAAAAGTTATTGACTGTTTGGGGCCAGTGACATGGCAAGTTACCGGTTGCTGTCGTGTCTCGATGTCCAAGGTTGTAAACTCGTAAGACCAGTAGCAGTGAAAATTTATTTGGCCACTTCTTTGTATGCAGATTAGCTCATACAAACAAAACACGCGTTCAAGAGAGAAAAATGTCCTGCTGGGAAAAAAGTAAAAGGAGTTCCTTGTTTGCTAGCACCTTTTTTGTCCAATGGCGCTTTGCCTTTTAATCTAGCCCGTCTTTGTGTCGCTACTTTATATGCTGTGCAATCACATCCATCGCTTGTTCTCTACTTTTTTTCTGTATTTTTTTAAAGAAAATCTTGACTGACGTTATTATACGTATCGTCACTGAATCTACCCATAAGCTTCCGTGAAAAGCACTAGCAGATAGTTTACTTATCAGAGACGACGGTTGCCTCGTTTGTTCCCTGTCAAAGCCTTTTCAGATAGCCATTTGGAAGCTTACACCTGCGTATGCATCTCGTAAGAAAAACAATGGCTTTCAAATTACGCACGGAATGTCAAAGACTCACTACAAGCGTAAGACTCGTTGTCCAGAGATGATAGGGCGGATAGCCAGCCGTTTCTGCGTCGTTTGCCCCACTCATACTTATATAAGGCGTTCGAGGAATTTTGATGACTCTTAAAACAATTGCGCATTTAATGCAAAGGACTGAGCATAAGACTAGTTGCAAAGAGATGACAGGGCAGATTGCCAACAATTAGCCCCACTCATAAGACGTTCGAGGAAATTCGAATTTTTCCACCAGACTCTTAAAACAACTGCGCCTGGATGCAAAAGACTCACTAGAAGCGTCAGACTGGTTGCAAAGAGATGATAGGGAGGATAGCCCACTCCTACTTATATAAGGCGTTTGAGGAATTTCGAATTTCTCCGTCAGACTTAGACGAAGGGCATTGTACGTGTACAAACAAGGCGAAGACAAAAAACCAAACCAGAGAGAAAGTAACTCAGCTTAAGCGGCATCGATGTCCTTGCAGGTATGGGTTATGAAAAGAACCGACTCAGCTTCTAATTGGAGTACGACAGGTGTAAATGCCAAGGCCGGTGAACAAATAAAGATGAAATAATAATAAAAAAGATAAAATTAAAAAAAGTACTAGAAATCATAAAGGACTTGACAAAGCTAAGAGAAAAAAACTTACGCGCCAAAGGACATTTTTAACAAGACATGTTTTTTTAGGTTTAATTATACCTAAAGCCTGAAGGCGCACAGTCCATAGAGTGGGAGGGAAAGAGATTGTCTTTCATTTTTTTTTTTTTTCCCAAGTCCCGCGAAGTCTTAATGATATCCTTTCTGGCTGTGTGATGGACGACGGCAATCGGCAAGGGCTTCTACTCCTCGCCTGGCCCCACTGCGTCCGTTTTTCTGGGAAATGCAACGCCCCCCCCCCCCCCCGAAAAAAATGTTTGCGTTAGCGGGTTAGCCTATATATGCATGCTAGACTAGACTGCGGAGCGGAAGAACCTAGGTGGCGTCGGTAGCGTCGATCCCTGGTACAGATATTCAGTATACCGGCCTAAGTCAGATTCGTCTCTTTTTTTCTCCTTTTCCTCCTTTTTTTCTAAGGAGAGCGCGTCAGAGGCCGTTGGTCCCATTTTTTTCTCACGATCTTTTTTTATATACCAATTCCGGGAAAACGCTTGGTTTTCGGTGGGATCGGTCCATCGGGAGGAGTAGAAAGATTCTTCTTTTTTTCTTTCTCTTCTCCGGGCTGTAGGTCTATCTATACCTTGGCGACGCCAGAGCCTCGTTATTCCCTCGCACTTCCTTTTTGTCCGTCACCGTCATGTAATATGTGTACAGCCCTACGGACGGAAAAGAAAAGGACTATAGGCTCAACCCTTTCGTTGCATAGAACCTTTTCGTACAGTCAAAGGCCCTTTGCCTGCGTGCGTTATACTTTCTGGATATCTCGCGGAGGATGAGTTGAGGTGGGCCCCATATGGACTAATACGTGCCATGCAATGGGGAATAGCTTCCAGCCCGAGGAAACTTAATTGAGAAAAAAAGTCAGGTCTTCTCGCTGGCTTATAAGTCTAAGGTTTTTCCTATTCCATGTCAATATGACACCAAGAATTTTTTTTATATATTTTTTTTTGCTCCTTGGGTATACTTGATGGGTAACTGGAATCCCTTTGTTGCAGGCACCGGATCAGTGAAACTTGTTTTTTTTCTCGATCTTTCTCCCATCCAGAACTGGGTACGTGTGTGGTTTTAGGTCACTAATGAGTGCTGACGTTATTAACCATTATTGGTCACGCAACCATCGTGCAATAAGGTCTTCATCACACCTTCTGGAAATCTATAGGGGAAATGCCGCTGGGGTAGTGTATAGGTGCTGAAACGGAAAAGGTTGCTGATGTTCGGAAGAGATCCAAAACCTTAAGCCAACTTTTATGGCTCTGCCTTTAATGCATCGGTCCTAAAACGTCAATGGGCTCTTCGCAGTCAATCCCGTTAGACAATCACAAGCTTTTATGTCGTCATATAAACTCCACTTAACCGTTTTTCCTGCACTTTTACTTGCTGTCCATGCATGGGCAGATTAGGAGAAGTAACATACAGACACAATCGAAATCGGTCCGATTAGAAAAGCTCAGTACATGGAACCAAGCCAAAAGGTCAGGTACATTTGGTTAAGTCGAGCGTTATTGGGAGCAAATTATCCACGTTTAGACCAGTTTTCCTAGCTAGAAAGAAATTAGACGGAGAGGCCGGGCAAAAGAATTAAGTGTGCACAAGGATGCTTTGTCACGCATATACCCGTTCGCTGCTGACACTGACGAAGCATTGTAAAGGCCACAAAAAACCTCTTGCGTAAGCAGCAACCGTGAAAAAAATCCAAATAGCTTTATTTGCTGGTGGATTTGGTTAAACCATGATCAAGCACAGGCCTCGAGGTGCAGCAACTTGTGAAAATATTCGAGCAGCTAACGCAATTAATTAGAACTCACATTTTTAGGTTCAAGTTACTTTCCCTGTTTGAGTCGTGGCCAGCCAACTTTTTTTAGCCCATTTTTTTAGGGGGAAACTTAGTCTATGTTTTCTGGCTGGCCCAGTAAGAGTTGTTGTAATGCACTGGATCTTAATCAGACAAATGAAAATGAATAGTATGTCTCTCTTGACAGGATTGTGCGAATCGTGTTTGCAAGACAAGGAAGAAATCGAACAGCAAGAAAAACTGTTTTACGACAACGCAGTAATTTATGTGCGACAGATCACATCAGACAACGAAGACCCAACCGAGTGCGATGCTCCACAGCAGCCAGATCTTTCTGACGCAAAGGCATCTCCTATGGTAGTAGACGATGACGCCGAGTTTGTGGTAAGATAAACAAAAATGGGCCTCATTATGAATTGGAATCTGGACATTGCCACTTTGGCTCATCCCGCCCCGTTTTGCTCTGTATCTCTGTATCTGTAGGAAAAAGTGGACAAGAATAAAAAGGCCAAGACAGAAGCAGCTCCGACAGCGACCACCACATCAGCAGCAGCGAGTTTTCGACGAAGTCAACGCCAAAGAAACACCCGTGGGATGAAGCAAGTTGTCGTTTCCTGTGACACTACCGTCCGCCAGCTGAAGATAGATGTAATGTCTGTCAAGATATGGTTATTGTAATTTGAATTCCTCTTTTGCTTTCCCCACTTGATTCTTTCGGGGGAGGTTAGCTCTTGGAAAAGTTTTGCGTGGCGCCGTATGACCAGCATCTCAGCTTCGAAGGCAAAGCGCTGGCTGACAACGACGCATCTTTAGCCTCACTTGGAATCATTCCAGGCAGCATCATTCTGCTACAGGTAAAGACTGTCACACTAAATTTACATCGTTTTCAGTAGCCGCGTATCTTGTGTTTAGGAGCCATGGTAGAAATGTATTAATTGTGCATTAATGTCATTCTTTTCTTATCGATTCCATTCCATTTCCATCGATTCCATTTAGTTTCACACTGGCTAGGAATAAGCTAGTTCTGGGTAGAAGCGGGGAAAAGTTATGATAGAGAGTGAATAGGCCGAACGGAAAAAGGGCAAAGTCATATTAGATCGCGTGTGCATGCACGCAAGGTATGCATGACGCTAGCCAAGAAGCCGGTGGATTGCCAGCCCGCTGACACTTTATGGGTACTTAATTAGTTGACTTGATTTAAGGTCTTCCGGAGTTAGTGTGGGGTTTTTAGTACCGAGGCGGAATTTGAGACCATGAAGTATATATAAGTATAGTCTTTAGGATCTTTAATCGACGCTTTCAAAGATTATCAATTTGGCTCTGCGCGGGTTTTCAAGGAAGGGGCTGCTCCTTTTTATGTAAACCATGTGGAATATCATGTGATTTGAACTCGAAAATTCCAAAATGAAAAGCACAAGACTCGCTGGGGGAAGAAGCTCCGCTGACTTAAAGACTAACAGCTCCTGAACAGCCAAGGTAGCTTTTTAGGTCGGGAGTTGAAAAAGGGAGCTTAACTGCTTGAATAAACCCCCTTCATTAAACGCAGCCCGTACGGTGCATTTAATTAAGAGTGGAACTCAGCTCACGACAGATGATTAAAGGTATAATATTCGCCACGTGCATTGGATGCTGCATAGAGCGGAAAAGACGTTTTAGGCAGGCAAAGTCTGTTTTCCTATGAATTGAAATCTTCTCAAATTAATTGTTGTTACAATATTCAGATGTTTATCTTATTCAACAGAGGTCGTGTATTGCCTGCCGCTTGCTTATTGACAGACTTTGTTTTTTCACGGTATTTTATCGTTTTCAGGCTGATGAGCCGAGTGATGCGCCCTTAATGGAAGATTTTAGCAACGCCGTTCCCGAAGAAGGTTTCAAAGGTAAGGTTGACTTTGTTCCTTTGGCCCCTGTGGTCGCTATTATAGCTGGTGATTACGGTTATACGCGAGGAGTGCGTGTATAGTGTTGTTCAACACGATATATATGGCTTAATTGGACAACCGAAGATGTGCTGACCGAAAAGTCACTGCAATTGACATGACAGCAAAAGGGATCATGGCCCCCAGGGGGTAATATAGGAGATTGTTTTGCTATTTGAGCGTAGTTAGACGAGATCTAAAGAGAATTGGCTCTCCTTTGCTCTCCTGTGCTGTGCTTGATAGTATAAGTTTGCAAAAGCTAGGGAACAAACCTGTGGAAGGAAAAATGAGTTGTTCGAAGACGGCAAATGTTTGTGCGAGTGTTCCTTGTCATTTCCACGGTTTATACGGGTTTATTTTTTTTTCGTATTGCCCAAGGGCTCTTAATTGAATACTTACTGTGCTTATGTATCGTTATTTTACTGTTAATATCATTATTTTCTCTTTTTATTTTTGCAGGGACTGAATTGATGGGAAAGTAAACCTGGACTGGCCGAGTTTTGTCTCTAATATGCCTTGGATTGATTCAAAAGACGTGTTCCTTCGATTGAAATTGTGGTTTGCTGCCTTTTGGTACCTGATCCGGTGAGCAGTAAGTTTATCAAGCAAAGTGTAAGTCGAGACTTCAATATTCCGCCATTTGAGGTGAGAATTTCGTTGTATTCATGCGCCGTTTGATGATGAATCTCGAGTTATGCTTCGAAACATACAGCATTAATATGTAAAACATCATCTGTCGTATTCTAATTTAATATGACGGCTCAGCCTTTCTTAGAGTTTATTTCACCGGACATAATAAGACCAAGTGCATGATGCAGAGTTATTTGAAGGGTCAAAGAGTACAAAAGATTCAGCTTGTTCCTTTCGTGTAAGTTCTCAAGGCTTTTGTTGTCTCTTTCGCTATTTCTGCGTGGAAGTATTTTGTTTTTCAAATGTGACAAGAAATTCTTTCAAGGCACACTAATCTTGGGGAGCTTTTCGAGTAGTCAAGCAGCATTAACTTTCCCGACTTTGTCATTTCAGTTGTTCCAAACTCCTCGGAATAGTCCAAACAAGTCCAAGGAACGAGTTAAAGTGTTTTGAGGCCCAGTTGACAGTGTAGGTCCTTAAAGGGGCGGAACCAACTGATAAAAGCGGCATTATTATCCAAATGGATTGAAGCCCCGAGAGAGTCTAGGCAATGGGCCTTACTGGACCGAGATTTGTTACAAAATCCTGTTCCACCCGAGCCTAGGTTTCCATGCGAGCTGGACTTGATACGGAACCAACTTTCTGTGCCTTGGACAACCTATAGGTTGCGTGTGGCTGGACCTTTGCAGCAAGAAGTTCGTTAATGTATTTCTCGTTTAGCCCTAGTCGGCATGGCGCAGCTTTGTGGTAAGAAGTGGAGCTGAATTCCACAGAACCAAAACGCTAAAAGGGTGTGTTTTATTCTCAACAAACACGCACTAACCTTGGCACCTTTTATTAACCTGGGAAATTAGTTGGGTTGCTGTTTAAGAAAAGCGGGAGAAATGCCCAGTAGGCATTATCCCACGCGGATGTAAGAAGCAGCATGACGAAATTGGTGTATCAGAAAAGTTAACTGTTTAAGGTCAGCAGCTTTTTCTTGCAGAGTCTTTCCATGCACTTTTTTTTCGTACCTCCCACCTCCTTCTTCGTGGCCTATATCCCGTATTTTCTTGGCTAGATTTGCACTTGGCTGGATTTCAAATGTCCTTTCCAATGCCCATCCATCAGCCAAGATGTCAAAAAGATGCTTTTTTAGCCAGTGGGGTCTCCCGCGTGAAGTATTTTTTAGTTCCATGCCCCTCCAGCTTTGCCAACAACTTTTTCATAACCCCAGTTCATCCCCCCATACTTTTGCCGATGTCAGATTTGGCAATATTCTGGCCTTTAAAAGTTCGCGAGACAACGAATTGATTTACTATAATGTCAACTCTATTTTTTTGCGGTAATTCTTTTGGCGCGCTTTTTTTCCAGCGTTGCCCTTGCCGTTATTTGTCGTACTTCCAGTACGCCAATATTGTGTTTTTCCTAGTATTCAAGTGATTCTATAAATGTATTAATTTCTTGGAGAGGTTTTTGAACTTGTGCGAACTCTTTGAACTTTGCGAATAGTCCTAAATAAAGAGTTTGGCCGAGGAACGCGATTTATGCCAGAAACATAATTTAGGATTTGGCAACGTTTACCGAGGGACGCCAAAAGTATGAAGGATGGTCACGGCTGCAACATGTGTTCGTGGAATTGTGAAGAGAAAAAAAAGTTCTAGTGTAATTACCGTCATGCAATTTCAACCTTTCATGAGTCCATGCATCTGAGCTGTGGCGAAAATTACAGTGACTTTAATAGGTGCGGAGAAGGCGGAAAATGCGAGTCTGAAATTTTCATTCTTGTCGGCTCAGGTTTCCGTTGGGCGGCAAACATGGCCGCTGTTGATGTTGTACCGTACCACGTCTCGTCCCAAGCCGGGACGCCATCAGGGACAGCGAATGGTTGGACGGCGGTTTCGCTCGACACCCCCAGCGTTTGATGTAAGTATTTTTCTTGCATACTTATTGGCAGTATAATACGAATAGGTGTGTTGGGAAATAATTACTGTATGCTCATATGAAGCGTTAGTGCTGTTGGAAAGGCAGGAAACAAAGAACGGTATTTATAGACGTAGTTAATATCCAAAATTGTGAACGTCAGTGAACAAAAGAGAGTAATATTCGATTTAGAGTACGCCAGTTAGCCGGTCTCTGGTCTTTGTGGCGTTAATTTGAAGCGAATGTTGTTGCTAAGTTATATTGGAACATTATATCGGACATGACGAAGTATACAATGTTAGATATGAGCGTGAGAAGTAGCAGTAGGCCTGCTCTTCGAGTTAAGTATTCATGTGCACTCGTTTTCCAAAAAACAGATCCATATTGCCCATATATTTTAACCCTTTTGTTCTGTCACCCATACTTCGTTGCGAAGGGTCTTTCTTCCAGGCCCTTCTCCCCCACACACGAATTATATGCACCTAACCGAGAACAAAATGACTTAAATGATCGTCGTTTTCAATTTTAAGCCCCAACTTACAAATCTTTTAAGTTAATCCTTTGCTAAGCTGATAGGCAAGTAATTAATCTTGTCCTACAGTCTTTTCAGCCTTTACGCTTAGCCGAACTTCTGTTATGCCTGCCTCGTTGGCTATAACTGTAGCACATCAAGTATTTACCACCAAGCATTATGGATAAGAGTCTCTGGGAATCAACGTTAATTTCTTCTGGTAGGGCCTTCCGTGTTTTCCTCTTTGTGTACTATCAAGGCCGTTTTTTCCGAATACCCGTTAAGGTTGATCTATTGCCATATAGATTATTTCCCATAACTGCGATGTAGTTTTGGTTATTTGCCCTTATGTTTTGCCCTCTCCAGTCGGACTTACTTAGGGCTACTCATGTAAGTTATAGACTGGTTATTATTTAGCTAGTGCTGTGACGTCAAATGTGCAGCCTAGTTGTTTGGTGAAGCCGGAGTTGACACTTTTTTGCTCTAGTTATTTTCTAGCTCTTATATGCTAATATAATTCGTTAGTATTATACGGATGGAGTGGTCAAACCCATGAAAAAAATTAAGAACATTAATTTTATTTGTCGTTGAAATTCAGTGGAGTATTCATGAAGACTCAACAATGCACACAGGTCCACTTATTGTCTTTCAATTTTCAATAATACAATAGGGGGAAAAGTAGAAATATCCTGAAAGAGATAGGGGTTGAAACCCATGGAATCTGTTTTTAAATTCTATATTTGCCCATTGAAAACTTTAGGCCGAACAAAAAAAATTGGCTTTCCCGGTTTGCCTGACTGTCCTTCGGCTATGGAAGGTAAACAAAGCAGGCAGAAAGGTTTTTCCCCTTGCCTTGCCTTTCGAACTTGGATTTTGTGTGTCGAGAAATTGACGTAGGTCAGTGGGATTCTTTGTTTCAATTTTTTCTACTTGGAAGACAATGGATTGTTACGTTGCCTTGAGGTGCGAAGCTAGCGCATGGTAGGCGGATAAGCCTATTCAATTCTCTCATTCCTGGTCATTCCCGCTTTTCTGGTTGACCTTTCTTGTTTCTTTCGAGTGGCATCCTGGTTCCGTTGCTGCATCTCAATGCGGTCTGGATCCATTTTTTAACAGAAAAGTAGAGTCGGTCGTGGGTAATGAATAGTTTATAAAAAGAAGAGGAATAGGATCGCTACATTATTATATTGTACCTGTTCCCATGGTCAATGATTCAGATCCCTCTCCCCGAAAGAAATCATCTTGTTTAACGCAAGAATATTTAGGTATCCATCGGAACTTACGCAATGTGTTTAGTAAAGGCCGCGGCCTGCTTAGGAGGGTTGTTCGTGCGTGATTGACGTGATTCTGATAGGCAAACGACCGCACTCGTAGCTTTCATTTCGTCCTCCTGGAAAATGAGACACTATGCCCCATGGCCTTGTAAAGCAATCTGGTCAGCATGTGCTTTCCGTAGATCCACGCAGTGCGATTTGTGCCTATCCATCGAAAAAGGGGGCCAAGTGGGCATATTTTCGAGCCAACTTCCCATGTCAGGTCTTTCTGACAGTGAAGCGGGAAGAAAATGACCCGTTTGCATCTCAAGCCCAAGTTCCTTTTCAACAAGAAATTGATTTCGCCCCCTTTTCTTCGAGAGGTTGATGCCTGTCCTGGACATGAGCGTTTTCCATTTCAAAGTTGGCGTACTCCTCATATGGGGGGCTACACTTGGACTCAACTATTTTCGAATTGACGTGCCCCGCATTGACCATTGTTTAGCAAGTTTGCACAGGTTTAAAAACGTTTCCTTTCCTTTCTTTCTTTTCAAAAAGTAAATAAAGTAAACGAAACGTTCCGTTTCCTCGACGTCGACAACGTTTGGTCTTGTGATCACTGTTGGAAGCATATGAATTAGTTAAGGTAAGCAATCGGAATGCCATAGAGGTTTATGAGATCTCTCATGCGACTAATTTACATATGTCTTTTGTGCCGAGTTCCGAGAAACAGCTTATCTGTTTTGCTCGGTTTATTTCTTGGCTACTGTTTCTGCTCTCACTTGCAAATTTCCAAAGTGCAGGTTGAATTTTGCCAGGCGGCCTTGCTTTGCCTCACGTTAAGAATGCGATGTGGTTTGGTTGCTAAGTCAGCATTGTTACCAAGTTAGCCTATAGCTCGCATGTTGGTCGTTTTTGCAAGGCGAGCTGCTGTCCAATGCCCGGCTTGGGAACTCGGGCGCGAGGCAAAGGCACAAACTTTTGCCGTTATTCCCCCGTTGCAAAGGCTCCCAATAGTCTAGCGTGAGTTTTAGCGGTGGGGGGACCAGGCAAGCAACGGCGTGTAGCACCGAGGCGAAAACGCGCGGGAGTCCCTGCCATCGTCATTTGGTCGACAGTCAGAGAGATTCCGAGACCCGGACGGGCCACACAACTCACGACCCACGTGGTCTTTGTCAAAAGATCATTTACTGCCTAGACTATCAGTGACCCGCAGTCGTCTTGCTGTTGAGAGCTTGCAGGTGAAAAGTTTACCGTCCAGCAAAAGGCCCAAAAACTATCGGCTACTCCCCCCCCCCAACCTGACCCTTGTAAGACCCATAATTATCACCAACACCCAATAGAAGAAGCTAAATTTCTTCTAACGTTCCTTCGACAGACTTGGGACTAGGTGGTAGCCAGTTTAGGGGGTTTTCGTGAATCAATCATCGTTGTCTTATCGTAGGGTAGGCTTAGCGCGCTAGAACATCTCGATTCCTTGTACTCTCGGCAGATTCATACCGAGAACACGTGACCTCTCACCCACGTGACGTGGAACTTTCACCCCAGACCCTGCACTAAAAAGCCCTAGTATTGTCTCAAGTGAACATTGCTGGTGGAAGTGAATTCCATCGACTTGTAAGGCGGCCGTCGTTGAACCTGAAATTGAGTAGACTGATTTGATGGGCGAAGCGTGCGATCTTTAACCCGCGTAGTGATCTTTGACCTTTTTGACTCGACCACGAAGTGACTCGCTGACTCTTTGAAACTTGGCTAGCCCTCTCCCACCCGTTTTAGAAAAACAAAACAAATAAGAAAAAAGCTGCTGTAGCACCACATGACCATGTATCCCTGGTACCCTGATTCCATGACCCAGTTGGGTCAATTTTGTGCTGGAACTCCCGTGGGTATGGGAATGGCAATGTCTCCAGCCATCAAGACGGAAGTGGGCTACAACGACTGTATGTTGGCTATCGACTACATGACGCCATCCAAGGTAAGCTCCGTTTTCTTTCCAAGTTACCGTGGAGCATTAGCTTGGAATCACCCCAAAAAACATTTTTTTTTTACAAAATATATTAAATATTAACCTAAGAGAGCGGTCACTGCTCTGGATGCAGTTACGCCCTCTTCCAATCGTGTGAACAAAAGATCCTTTAACTTTCTTCAAAAAGTTATCGAAGCTTGAGGCGTGTGCGCCAGAAACGTCACATTATGACGCCCGTGGTGCGATCTTTGGCTTGTTTTAGTCAAGTTAAATAAGACGATTGGCAAAAAGAGCTGTAGGTTTGCAACGTATTCTCGTTACATGGATGAGAGTTGAGGAGAACTGGCTTCGTTCTTTGGAAAGCAAAATAGCAATGATGACGAGGAGGAGTGTTTCTGCAGCGTTAGAGCCAATTTCAGGCTTACATGACGATGCGAGATGGAAGTCTCTAAGGGACGGCAGTTTTTTTTTCTTCTTCTAAGGTTTTTTTGTCGTGTACATAGTAGCACTCGTTTAGCCGTGTTTTCTCGAATTTTCGTATGTTTCCGAGTTTATAATTAAAGTAGCATAGAAATTACGCTGATGGAAAACCTTAAGGGTGGTCCCTGGTCCACCATAGCAATAAGGGGATACCCGTGTTGCTCACGAGCATGAGGTTTGGGGTCCGAGTTGCTGGGGCAAAGTAAAAATATGGAACTTTTCGAAGCCAGCCAAAAGAGGGGCTGTGCGGTGTCGTAAAGCAAACCTCGTGTCGATTCCAGGTGCAGTAGGAAAGCCATTAAGAGAAGATATTCATCCCAAGCCGCATATTATTTGGATGCCTTTTTTTTCATCCCTTTTTTTGTCGTTCGTTAAAAAAACGAACGAGTAGCAGCGCTTGGACGAGACCCCGGGACCCGGTTGACTCCATTGCTATGCTACGACCTTAAAAGCGCGAGTTGGAGCGAAAAGGACTGAGGGTGGAATGCCTTTTGCTGTATATGCTTTTTGCCTTTCAAATTTTAAGACCTTTTCCGTTGATAGACTGCCAAGGAAATGTAAAGCTTTCAGTGAAAGGTGGATCAGTTTTTAGGACGACTCAATCGTCCCTCGTTTTAGAGTCATTAGTCTCTTTAAGATGGAAGGCATTCCCGCACAACAAGTTTAAGCATAGCTGCGGATAATGTCGTTCCGAGACGAGTCCATTCGGTATTTTAACGAGGACAATACCCTTCTGTTTAGCTATAGTTACCCGCCAATGTAATAAAGTAGCGTGAAGAAACAAAGGCCCAACATTCTTAAAGGATGGGTGTCCCAAACTGTGGAATAGTTAAGCTCGAAAATAGTTTTTAACTTGGACTCGAATGTAAGTTTAAAGTGCAGAATATGCTCAAGGAACCCCGAACCTCGGGGATAGTGACCAATGCCCATTTTTTGCTAACAGATCTGACCTATTTTTTAACCCGCGTTTAAAAATGTCCACAACATTCTTGAAAGGGTAAGGTTGGTAAGTTTCAGAAGCTTTTTTTCGCCCTAACAGAATTACTTGTGCAACTTGACGCTGAGCAAAAGCTTTTCAGTAAATAAGTTTAAAGCTCCTTGCTAATAAATAAAGTTCGCTTGCGTCACTTGTGTGTCCTCTATAGACTATCATGGTCTTGGTCGGTTGTAACCAGCTTGGTAATAAAAAATGTACAAGAGGAAAGAAATAGAAGAGAACGTACCTCCCAAAGTCACAAACCGCACACAACGTCGTTTCGTTGCTCGGTTGAAGTTGATTAGAGAGTTTGCCTGCTAGTTACCTTAGATAACAGGGGCTGTTTTCAACGGAAATTAGGCCTGTTTTCAACGTTACGCAAGAAATCTGTCTTTCCTTTCATTGTTTTGTGGTTCATGTCTCTGAATCGCAGTTTTCTTTCCATTTGTGTCAAAATTGGCTTTCTTGGGGTCTTCAATACAGATCCAGATCCAGATTGGCAACCGAAATTTAGCATTTGGAGGCCTAATATCGTGAATTAAACCCATCCAAGACGATGTAAGCGTAAGGGCTGTTTCAGATGCGCCATTCCATGGGATTCCGTGGGATTTCAGTGCTTGCAAGTAAATTTCGTAGCGGGTTCAACTCGCGAAACTGGCAGCATTTCCGATCCTCACAGATTGAAACTCCCCCGCCTCCTTTTTCTTCGAGCGCCATGTAATGGCGAACGCGACGAGGTGAGGGAGCTCGCGTAGTTTCTTTTGTAAGCTCTTTGTAGCCCCTGTTCCATGCCCCGTGCTAGGATTTATCTGTTCACTTGCCTCAATAGGCTCAATGGGTTGCATGCACGCAATTTGAACGTATCGGTTGCCATTGCCAAGCGGGCCTTGGACGAAAAACAAGAGGGCGTGGATGAACCAGAGGAACGAGAAGAAGCATTGTTGCAATTGAAAGACCCATGTTTCATAACAAACGAGAGAAACTTTCTTTTTTCTTTTGCTTTCCAGCCCGAGTTTCTCTATGGCCCTATAGAGGTATATCCATGTGTGCGTATTCCGGCAAACGTAACAATGTGTTCGGACTTGGGGTGTTGCTAAGTCGTACCAAATAGACCCCCACCCGTTTCCGTGTCAAGTGACCATCCAGTGCAACCTAGCTGGTGTATAGCCTATATAGATTCCATAGCATTTATTGCTGGTTGGTGAAACCCGTACTTGATCATTCTTGTGACTAAAATTCGCTTGGCGTGTCTTGAGTAATTTCGTGCAATCAAGGAACGCTCGTGCTAGCAGCAAAGCAATTTCTTAGCGGAGGGATGTGTGTGCATAAGGTTGGAAGGCTGTGACAATTGCCGAAAGAAGATGGGGCGTGGTTAACGCGCTGTGAAATATTCCGAAAGTATTTGGACATGTGTTGCTTTGTGTGCTCAAAACGAGCGCCATAAGTATTCGGTCCACGTCGCTTTATGAGGGTTTAAGTTTCTATAAAGGTCCTGATCGAGCTCGGAAATGTGTGTCCCACTGATGGCGATTGGTTTTGCATTGAGCCGGCTATCAAGAGCCCCGTTCACGCTAAGGTTTCTTATAGTTTCTCCGTTTTTTCTATATTTTTTTATCTCACTTGACGCATAATCTAGCGTTGGCAAGGCATTATAGCGTACCCTGAACAAGGAAGGAAAAACCAGAGCGTATCGGTAATGAGCTGCACGTCTACAAACGTATACGATTTCCGTGAGGTTATAAAAGCAGTGGGGCGTGGTAGGTGGCAGTCTATTTTTTGGGTAGCACGGTCTTTCTTTGTGAGGTATCCCAAGTCAAATGATCCATTTCCAACAGTCATAAGCGGGTGTTTGGTGTTTCTTTCGTCGAAGAAGATGCTCTGTTAGTATTATGGGTCACACACTCTAGTGCCGTGTTTGCCATTTGCTTTTTGCAGTGCATTTGTATTGATACAGACTTGTAAATGACAAGTTTTTATAGTGGCCTGTCTGAGGAAGAGTAGCGACTCATTGTATAGGCAATGTTTGCTGTAAGAGCCGGGGGATTATCGTGAATATTTGATTAATTGCGCCGTTTCGGAAGCTTAGTTTTGGAGGTTTTCTCGGTATAGGTGGTCCGAGCCTGTATAGTTTTGGGTTATCTACCGGTAGGAATAGTATAAGACACAGAGGGTGGGTGGAGTGGTAAGGTGCCCCCGACTCTCATTATGGGGAGCGGAGATAAGAGGAAAAGAAAAGAAAAAGAGGTGCTTGTTTTTGGTTTTCCGTCGTTGACATCAAGGGACATTTAGAACAGCCCGGAGGGGTTGTGTCGATATGTACGGGAAAAGTCCGGGGTCATCGTAAATTGCGTAGAGACCTTCTGGATGCCGGGGATTTACGGCAACGATTCAAGATCGCCTGCATTGGTCGTTGGCCGTGTCTCTTAGACTGAAATGGCACCCAAGCTCTCCATCCATTTTCTATAGTGGGCTAGTGTACAACTACACGATAATGGCAAGTGTGCTGAGGGTGAGTGGGTGGGCCGGTCTTAGAGATGAATTGAAAAAAAAGAAAGCGAGAAGGGACTCGATTGTTGAGTCCTGGAAATGGGATAGTATGTGAAGCCCATATTTTTTCCCCGCTTATTTTTTACTATGTTTTAATTCTTACTTGGGTACAGTGGCGAGTATTAAAAGTGTAAAACGTTCGTGTCAGGCCTTCGCTTGAGTAAATTTAGAACGTTAGGAGCAACACTGCCTAATGAGTTAATTGCTGAGAGCATTCAGCTTGCTGTTTACCGAAACAAGTTTCCCTGGGTTTATGCTCTAATGAGGAGCGGTCTGTTGCTGCGAGGAACTTGGGATTCGTGTAGCTTTTCCTTTCGTGCTCCCCTTCCATCTTATTCTAGTTTTGTGATACATACACGACACGATACCACCTAAGCAACGCCGGGTGGTACTTTAAATAGGTGAAATTTGGTTGGGAAAAATGTCTTTCTTTAGGGGGAAAGAGGGGGGGGACTAAAACTCTCGTCCAAGTCGCATTTTGCTTTTGCGGGGGGATGGGATGAAAAGGTGTTGCACGAAGGAGAAAAGATCCACAGGAGTTGATAAAGAGGGAGGGGGATTGTGCCTTGAAACGTATCCCGGAGCCACAGCATCCACTCGCCATAATTTTCTGTACGCTATGCACGGCATGCTCGTCGCAGGCAAATGGGCCATTTGCACCTTTGCCTCATTAACGAGGGCGCACCACAGCACATACAACCCTAGAACTCACTCCCATGCCGCCCATCTAAGCAGCCACACTGCTACTGCATGCTAATTAAACTAGCTGCATACTCGCATGCATTACAAGTACCTTCCCCTTTTTTATTTAGAAGGGTTTCAAACATTTATAACTTTTTCACAGGCGCCGTCTTTTTTTTCGTCTTTTCTTAGGCAATTTCGGGGCAGAAAAAAGGGGGGACAATGTTGACACTTTTACTCACCATTCAGTTATTCATTTCGGAAAATCGGATTCGGAAAAGAAATCCGTTTACGGATTTTAAAAAGTTTTCTAAATCTGGACAAGATTATGTAAGCTGCGTTGGAAAGGTTGGGAAAGGCAAGCTATATTTTTGGCTGGGGATGCCGCCGACTGTTGGAAGAAACTGATGACTTCTTAATTCATAAGAAGAACGACTCGCAGGGACAACGATTTATGAGTCCTGCATTTTTCTACTACGCGGGCTTATTTCCTTGAAAAAATGGAGTGGGTGACTTGGGATAAGGCCACAATGGGAGATGCATATGGGCGACAAGACAGTTTTCCATGTTGCCGGCTTAAAGAGGCTTAACTCGTGCGTTTTTATTAAGGGTATTCCTGTCAGCCGTGTGCAACCGAGGGAGGAACGCTGTTTACGGGGGTTGAAAAGGGGTTTCCTAAGTCTACATTTTTGCGACGGAAATTATAGCCCGTGTCAAGTGCCTGCCACGATGCCAGTTTCTCATTCATCTTAACACTACTTAAACTTTCAAAGTAAACCATTTTAAGTAAATAATTCTTTCGAGTTATCCAAAGGGGAATTTTCATTTGTCCTATTGCTGTTCTATTTCTACAGGCGTATGTTTTTAAATCCTACAATTTCATTAGATTTAAAAATTTGTTGGTAATGAAACTAATAGTTGTTGACAAAATGGACTTAATTGCATTTATACTTAAATATGTATAGCTTTATACTTAATTGCATGACTTTACTGTTGCATGACTATTTTTGGGGGTTAGTGAACTGGGTTATTAGGGTTAAATTGACTTGTATAGGGGAGGGGAGAAATGGCGTTTCATGGCGCTCTTGAACCTACTGTTAACTCGAAATTAAGATGGCATTTACGAGCCGGAAACGTGCGGAGTCGATTGCCTGGTGTTACCAATAGCATACCACGGACTAAAAACGTCTCCCATAAACAGCGTCCCTTAACCAAACCGCAACGTCTACGAAGAACGGCGTCTGTGTCTGTATATGGATTACCGAGACGGGTATAATAACGGCGAAGAGTAGGGGAACTGGAGAGGGAGTGAAGAGCGGAAAAGAGATACGAATATTACGAGGGCTGGAAGACGCTCCTCCAAAAAATCTTAATGAGCCCATCATCGTCCCTGAAGTGGGAAATATGCACAGAAATGAAACAAACGAGCCTTGAAAACTTGATGGGTAGGCAAGGGTATCATAGCGAATGCGAATTTGGCCAGTTAAATTTGGGTAATTTTCTATTCTCCCCAACTTTGCGGTGGAAAACCATTTTCTTATTTTTAAATAGGAAAAGAATTGATTTGAAAGGGAACATGCTGTTGATGCCGTGAAAATGTGAAAATGAGATGGAGAGCAGCAGAGGGCCATAAGATGAAACCGCCCTCGTGAATAAAAGCCCAAGGAGCGGGGTGGTATCCCTCCGAAAAATCGAACTCCATTTCATAAAGCTGTCTTCACGAGTGCGAATTATTTGCCTTGTCCCTCGCACTCGCTGGCGTATCAATAGACACAGCAGTAGGTCTCCACGGCTTTTGGAGCACTCGAAAAACCCAACGGGCTCATGGCATGCCAGCTAAAGGTGTCGTAGGAAGGCAAAATTTATTTTGCTTCCATAGCAGAACGTACGACAGCTCATAGCAAGACCCGGGGAAAAGGGGGAAAAAATGCTACCGCGCCTGTGGGGCTCTATCTTGTGCCTTTAGTAAAGGTATTGGGGGTAAAAAAAAGTGATATGACGGTGGAGGACTTTTTTTCTTTGTTTTCTTTTTTTGGCGGGCACCATTTAGCGGTTCTTCCTGTTGGTCAACTATTTCGCTCTCCTTTTATGATGAGAGTGCTTTGCCAGGGAGGTTCGTGGGTTGGGGGAAGACTTGGCCGCTCTTGGTAGGGGAACACAGGCGAGTTAGTCCACAGTATAAGGGGACAGGACATCTTAAATGCGGTTTTATTATCCACAATTGCTCTGAGCCCAGAGGGGCCACCAGCAGTTTACTGGCTGTCCCGCAGCAAAACTATAGCGAACCTCCGGCACAGGCGACACCGTCCTCGTGAGTCGAATATGCCAAAACACCACTCGTCAGAAACCAAGGACCAAATTAAGCGTCGTTCGCGCCGAACTCGGGCCGTTTGGACAGGGCAATGCGGGCTTCTGATACCTGCTTTTAGCGGGGAAGGAAACGGGAACCATTTGTCCCGACGTGGAAGTTTCCGCGACTCTGTTCTTCCCCCTTACACGTGGAAAATATCAAGTCTTTTTGGATATGCTCCTATGTTTTTTGGATGCCGTTTTCCGAGAGCAAGTGGGGGTCACTGCAGTTGAAAAGAGACCACCGATGCGGTCGTGGGTAGCAAAAAGGGGACTAGATGCCGCTCGGCAAGTGACATTCATGCAGCAGTCTTAACAGTGTGTAATGCTCACTTTTTGGGGATAAGCGTATCATGTTATGTAGATTCTTGTGAGGTTTTGTTGTTCCTGGTGAACGCGGTAATTTCAAAGCACTCACCTTATTCATCCTTTTCGTGTGGCAACGCAATACGAGACAGACATGTTGGTGCCAAAAGTCCATTTGAGTAAAAAAAATCATAAAAACAACCCCGTATGTATTTGATCGAAATAAGTGTGGCTTGATCCGGTCAGCCATGGTAGATAAGGGAAGTGAGATCTATATATGAAGGCGGATCAATACTATCAGCATGGGTCATTCTTTGCCCTTTTTTTAGGGATAGCGAAAGAGTTAATGAAATGTCGCGCTATTATTTGTGTTGGGGACAATCAAGTATTCGGGGTCGTGTCTTGGGGAAAGATAAGGTGGCTCTTGTGGTGGTTGTTTCCAATACAAAGAAGTATGCCTGTAAGGGACTTGATGGAATTTACGATATGCTAGCTTCGTGCTGTTCCATGCGTATTACTTCCAGTGACCTCCATTAGCTTTATACCAAAGCAGCTAAAGCTTTCTTTTATAGAAAATTTGGAACGTATTTATAATTTTATTTTGGAATTGAATTCTTTTGAAACCAGCTGCATTGGAACATAGTTCCGATAGTTTTTCCGTTGTCAGTAGCTTTTCTTCACATCCAAATAGTTTTCGGCATTCTTCTCCAGCTTTTCGTTGGAATTGCTTGTAGCTGTTTTTCTGTATACCGGAATCGTTGAAGGCTTATAGAGTTAGAGGTACTAAGTTATGGCTGTTGACTTGCAAATTGGAGAAGGATAGAACAGTTTTAAGTGTCGAAGAAAATATTCCTGCAATGTCTGATTTTTTTTAATTTAAAAAAAAGAAAGGGGGACATAAATTAGAGTTGATGCTTCAGTTACCCTTGCTTTGGAAAGAGTTTACCACGGACAAGGAACAGGAAAAGTTGTGAGCGAGATGAGGGTTTGCGTGAAACTCTCATTATAGATTGTAGCATAGCCGAGAAAAGGGTTATATCATGTACGTCTGACGTTGCGCATTATTATATGCCTAAGCTTTTGAAAGCCTCATATGGCTGGAGGGAAAGAACCACTTGAGCGAGCACCTGCGTTTGCATTTATCATATAGATAGGGTAGAGACAGAGCAAAAAGCCCATGTATTTGGCCTGGGCCCCGGTAGGACCAAGGTCCCTCTCGTGCTTTTGACTTATGCACCTTTGCGTTCGGCCGGCGTGATCTTCCTCCTTTTGGGCTTTGGGTGAACGATGGGTTACCGGGTCAGCACCTTCCAATGCCAGGTCTTTCCGAGTTAAAGCGAAAAAATGAGTAAGGAGCAGTGCGAGCAATCTCCATTTTTGGACTTTGCAGTTTCGTTTCGTGAAGGGGGTTGTTACACGTTGTGAAAGGTAGGAAAGGTATACCGTTGCTCAGTCTTGTCGACTCGTGTCTAGCCGGACTTGATGGATGGCTCTCTCCTTAGGAGCCCCGAGGAGCACGCAATAGACAAGAAGGGTTTCTTATTTCTTAGTTCGTATGGATTCTATTCCTCGAAGTGAGCGTGTGTTGGAAACGAGCCCTGGGTTTGCATATATTCGATACAATGTTTTGTAAAGCGATCGGTCAGAAAAGATTGCGACTTTTTCAACTTTTTCAGGAGGACTAGGAAAAGGCGGTGAAAAGGCTAGCGAAAAGGCGGTGAGTTTGGGCTCAGACAGCCGTCTTTTCTCTAGCTCCCTCTCGGTCTTTCTCTTTTCGCGTATTGACTTATTCAATTATATATAGCACACAACATTGAGGAAGAAAAAAACGATCAATATATTACGTCTACGACAACTATTCACATGTCTTGACCCATGTGGACTCACAAGTCACACACCCGTTGCTTTCCAGTAATGCCTTTTGTAGCCGACCGTATGCTGATACGAGTACGACGTTACGGACATTGCCACCACAATTACAAGCTAATTTCCCTGGCAGGGAAAGTAAAGAAGGACAGTTTTTTTGCGTTTTTCTTTTACTGTAACGTCTATTTGAAGTCGGTACACCGCCAGGCGCTCTCGTCTTTATTCGAGCATGAAATTCGAAGCTAAAACTGTAGCAGAGGCTCATAGGGGTTAATGAAAATTAGCGTACGTGGAGCAACCTGGACTGTGATTTGTTACGGTGTTGCAACCCTTTTCCTTGCCGCTACTCGCCGATTATCCCACTGCCCCATACGACGTTCATTGTTCGGCAGTCTTCGTAAAAATACAGTGCATGTACCGTATACTGTCTCGCGCTTCGGTTTCGTTCATGTTCCCAGTCGCCGGCTTGATCTAAAGCCTTATTATAAAATTGTATTAAGCTAGGTATTGTATCCTAGTTTGATGAGCCCCGCAACTCAGGGTTTCATTTTCCGTCCCAAGTAACCGCAATAAAAATAACGGAAAAAAACAAAGACTATCCTTCCTGGCTTTAATTATAAACTCGCCATGCGCTAGTTTGTCAGCGTGAAAAGCTGGTTGCTATTCTCCGTGTATACCGCGCTTGTACATATGCTGCGACAGGCTGAAGGAAAAGCGGGTATAGAAATGTGTAATGGGAGATAGGTGGGGTTTTGTCTATTGCCAAAGACCCCGTGGAAGTCCCCATGGCAACGGCTATCTCATTTGCCAATGGGTCCGTCGTGCAAATTATGTAGGCGGTTACAAAGGAAGCCATTAGCGCCAAGTGTATAGAGCTAAGTCGTTATGTCCGTTTGGTTTGCCCCGCTTCTGTCTCCGTGGCTGTTTCTGTTCGGGCCATCATTCTATTGCCTTGGCAAAGCTTGCCGTTAAACTTTTAAAATGTGTCTCGATTTCAAGAAAGGAACGTCGTTATCGTGCCGAAATCTTCCAACCAAAAAACAGGACAAAACTGTGGCTCGTTTTACCTAGCATTTCGCCCCAATTTTTTTAGATATATATTTTTTCTTGGAGGGGGGAGGGGGCAAACCGCCTAGATTTGGATTTGACACAAGCAAGAAAAGCTGGAATGCGAATACACTTCCTTGGAAATTGCGTCTTGGCAAGACATTCTAGTTGGGGGGGCTATTTTTGTTCTTTTTATTCAAGGTTGCATATGTGCCTTACAGTGGATTCGAGCAAATTGTCAAGACATTCTACAACACACTAGACATAGACACAGACACAACAGTGTGCATTACACGATTAGAATTACGGGAATCAGCCTTAATGGCTTTTCCTAAGAATAAAATATCTAAAGTATCTAATTAGGCTTTCGTGCATGAGAACCTGATCCTCCCACAGGTCTTCAAATGTAAATATACCCCACTAGGCGTCGGTTTCTGGCTGCATCTTCAGCAGGCATGGAAATAAAACGGAAAAAAACTTTATGAAGTAGACCTTGAATCCCACTTTGTTTCAAGTAACGTAATTTCAGCGTTTCACGTGTAGTCTGCTTTGTTCCTTGCTGTCATCTCGTCCTTTTGACGTCCCCTAAGAATGGAAAGTACCTATAAAGTAGGTTAGGGATCGTTAGAATTCTTGAAACGTCATCCAGACAGGTTATGACTCGGATTAATCAATCTGTGGTGAATTGGCCTTCCGTCAATTTGGAAACTAAAACTTTACGAGCCATACATATTCATAAAAATTTAAAAAATTCATATCATGAAGCAGAGGGTGAGTTCGAGGCATTTTTTTATTCGTGACTTTCGTATTTTTTATCGACATTTTTCTCGGAAAACCTTCACTGCCAAGTTAGGCACATGACTTCGAGTTCGCCTCTTCTCGCTGGCTGCTCTTCCAAAAATCCGGCTGCTTCTTGTTCTGGCATTTGGGGGCGCGAGAGAAAAAAAAATAACGGATCCATTTTTATTTTTTTTAGTATCATTGGGCATTGGAGCTTGAACGTGTTAGGCCGCTCTTATCGGAAATGCGAGTACGAGTCCAGACCGGATACGCTAATGTTCTGTACTATGTAAAACCCCTGTCTTATTGTTGGACGATTCCGGGAAAATGGGCTTGGGGATTGCGGATGAGTGGCTGTCATTACCTGCTAAGTATAGTCGAGGAATATGCCACCAAAAGTACAAGTCCCGACGATCCCAAGGATTCACGGTTGTCGTGTCCAACCAGGATTGACCGGCCAATGCAGTACAGCGGCGCCATAAGTCAGACGTCTCTCTTCTGTTAAGAGTTGATACAGTTTGGGGTTTCGCACAGGGATTCTTAACGATCTCCCTGATATCTAGCTGGTGTACGAGGTTGATCTAGAGTATTCTGTTTTATAGTTTGCGTGTGGTCTCTGACTTAAATCACAATTACAGTCCCATTTTCCTTGATTTGATGCGTCTGAATGCTCCACTGGCGCCCAAGTTTTGATGGTCCCATTGCAAGCTTTATCGCAATATTATATCCTGCCATTCGCGATGTTATACAGGGCAGGGCGTAACAACAAACCAATTTAGACCCAGTTCCTGTATATGCAGTCATATAATAAAACCAGCCGGAGCATTTGAATTTACGCTCCGCTCTTTACGTTGATGCCTTTGCTTAAAAATCCTTCCATTTCATTTTTTTTAAATATTTCCAATGGCCTTTCCAATGTCCTTTCCAAATTTCCAATGGCCTTTCCAAAAAATTTCCAATGGCCAATGTGTGAGGGGCAGACTATTTTGGGTTACAAGCTGGTTTTGGGGATTGTTATAATAGCCAACCAACCCCAAACGTTTAACTGGATTGCTTTGTTTCTTACGCTGTCTGTGTGGCTTCAGATAATGGTTGCACTACAAAAGGTGTGAGGATAAAAAGTAGGGGAGAAGTGGCGCGTTACGCATCAGACATGTGCACTGAAGCTAAACGTTTGTCAATTTAAGTTTCCTTTTCAAACCGATTTGCAAATGCATTCCATCCGAAGCATTTGCTAAGTACTCGCACTATGCGTGTCCAAACTTGATCAAACCGGTATAGAGTCGCTTATTTGTGACGCAATAGCTGATATTTCGGTACGACCCAAAGCCTTGTCGAGTTCAGAAGCAACGTGCTTGGCTATCTTAAAGACGTTTTCGGAAATGTCCAAAGGGCCCCGCAGCAGCGTTTTCGTGTGGTATGTGTGTGACTTTTGGCTTCGGTAGGGGGGCTTCCTTCAACTTCTTTACGCTAAGTTGGAAACCCCTTTGAGGTCTTCCTGAAGTCTCCATGGACTCCTCATTTTAAGCTTTGGCGTCAAATTTAGGCTTCCCCCTTTTCATTTTTTATTATTAGTTTTTTGGGGTTTGGCGTCATGTTTGGGATCGTGCGGTGGATGTAGCAAGGAACCGCGGAGAAACGAAAAACTTTTTTTTCTCAAAAGTAATATTCTTTTCTTTATTTTATGCCTTCCTTATAACTACGTTGCGTCCCTGGGCTGAATTCGGTCGAGAGAGAGAGCTCTTGAGCGTGGATGTTGAGGCATACATTTTCATGCTGAGGAGCGTCGAGGATGGGCTGTCGTCTTATAGAACATCCTCGGTCATTATCGTCGCCAACGTAATGGCACCTTAGTGCGGACCGGTGAAAGCCTCGCAGCTTTTTGTGCCTTGTACCCACGTAGGCATATGCGATCAAAGACCACAAGCAGGTGTAAAGAGAGGGTCTGCTGAAGAAGACGCTTTTGAAAAACCCACAACGCGATAAAACAGTCCTCCTGATGGGTCATAGTGTCCCATCATCACTCGTCTTGCATAATTACAGTGCCGTCCATAGTACCCGCACCTCTATACTTTCCTCGTCTTCACTCCTTTCTGTCTATTATTGGAGACATCCCGCCGCAAGACTGGCAGGTTTAGCGAGTTGAGCGTTTTTATTATGCTTGAAAAACCGGGCAAGTTTCTTTGAAGCGCAAAAGAAACGTGTTTTTTGCAGTATTTTCTGCGCGCGTAGAGAGGTTCCTTTGTATCACTCGGGGAGTTGAGAAATAATACTCCTATTATCAATTGGGAGCAACTTTTGACAAGTTGGAAAGCGGCCAAATGGGCAAACGAACGTAAAAACACCGTATGACGCCACCCTTGGCCTACAGCCGCTTTACCTCCTCGTTTTTGATGGATGCGCTTGACCTTCAACCGGTTTGTATTCAACGACCTTTTTACCCCCGCCATCGCAGTTAATTTGTGTGCCTCTGCACAGTTGGCACGCTTTAAATGTGCCAAACTTAGGCCGTTCTTGTTTGGGCGCGTTAGGCATGTGTTTTCCTGCAGATAGCCGTGTCTCGCAACGAACTCTCAACGGGAACTTGGCAAAATACACAAAAGTGACGAGATCATAGTCAGGAAGTTGCCTGTTGTTTGAGAGAGTCTGCGCTCTACATGGGCTGCTGGCATTCTTTGCTCGCCGAGTTCTTTTTGAAAGAAAAAAACACACTAAAATAGTAAAAGAATTACAAAACCAGCTAAGAAAAAGGGACGGTGGGAACCAACAGGCCGAAGTGGAGGTATACAGATGGGTTTGGACGTTGAAGT
Organism: Lepidurus arcticus; assembly: GCA_003724045.1. Classification (NCBI taxonomy): domain Eukaryota; kingdom Metazoa; phylum Arthropoda; class Branchiopoda; order Notostraca; family Triopsidae; genus Lepidurus; species Lepidurus arcticus. The sequence continues at coordinate 58,137 of RJJA01000178.1, forward strand.
GTCCAGTGCTCCAATTATTCTACCGAATGTAGAACGCAAACTAGTACGTTACCAGGGCGAGCCAAGGGAACGAAAACGTATCCAAGCCTGCTTAGGCTGGAAAGGATTCCTTTAGCTCTTCTCTTTCTCTCTGTTCTCTCTCGCTCTCTCGTTCTCTCTCGTTATGTTCTCTGTATCAAGGCCGCGTCCAAATTCAAGGCGAAAGGAAAAGCGAAGAAGGAATCGGCCCAGGCGCTGTTTTGGGTGCGTTGTCTCGGGCGGCTCGGGACTCCCGCACCGTGCTCGCCCCGCAAAGGAGAGCTTAGCGCTGGCTATAAGGCGGGGAGCGAGCCAAAAGCGAGAGCTGACACATACTAGCGGGACTCGGGAGTCGGTGTCGGTTGTGTGTGTACGTTAGCTGGTGCGGGAGTGTTAAGTGTATGTGTGTGTATTCCGGCGGGCAGTACTGAAGCTTCAGAATCGGGCTGCTCGCGTCATTCCGTTCGTCACGGCCCTCGGGCCCGCACTGCTTCTGCAGTCTCTGACTCTGACCTAACTATCCATACACGCACACCTAACGTATCATACGTAGAGCAGTCCCGCACGTGAAAAGTCCGACGCCTAGTTATCCCCCCCTGGCCGCGACAAACGTTAAAAGTACGCCATTTCGGACAGACAGGTACAGAAAAAGACGCTGCAAACATGTTCCGTGCATAAAACCACGAGTTTGCTGATTTGCTACTTTTTGGGTGACTGTGACCATTAAGTCTGCGAGTGCCTGCGTATGCGTGACAGGTGCATCAAGTCATAGTCCGTGATGGTGAGCAGGAAGGGTCAGATGACGACCAACTACGGACCCACACACTTTGGCCACAGTCTAAGTGAACCTTCCCTTTCGGTACCGTCTGCTCAGTTCAATTGAACGTGATTGTCATCTTACACTGAAAAGACGTTAAGGTTTGACAAAAAGTGGCTTTCTTTTAAAAAAACAAAACAGAAAACATAACGTATACGATTACTTGGACCCTGATCTACAAAGATTGTCATTCATTCTTTCATCTGATATACGTAATTTTGCCTAATCATATTGCTCTTTTGTATTGTCTTGTTGGGAAAACTTGGGAAATTTGGGAACCAGTTTAAAACGATTTTGGCTCATAAGACATTGAGGTTGTGCGAAAGTTGTGCTGTGCAAATTTCCGAGAGAAAGGTTTGTTATCTCAACCGCCTGAAAGTGATGGCTGTTTGGCGTGCGTAACTATGGAAGTGAACGTGATTTATTAAGACGCTGGAAAACAGAGTATTACATAGATAAATAAAAAAAACGTTGAGAGGGTCTTTCCACCTCTTTTCTTTTTTACGGTGCATTGTTGCCTGATTAGTATCGGTGTGTGGAAAAGAAAAGAGAGGTGTTTTGGGGAGCAATTTTTTGGCCGAAACTTGCATCGTTTCTTTCTCCTGGCGGCCCTGGCCCTTTCTATGTGGGCAGGCCCCGGTGTCGGCGACGGCCTCGGCGCGCGCGCCTCTTCCGCTCATCATGCCCATGCTTACCCAGAAGGGGCTACTTACCCTGCCATGCCCTATCCCTGGGAACATCCTCATCTTCGGCACCACGAAGACGTAGCAGTAAGTGCTTTTTTGCCTTTTATTATCTCTGTCTGTTGGTGGTCCGTCACCAAATATTGAAAGTCAATCACTTTTGGCGCCGAACAAGATTGAAAAAGTTGACATAACTGCCCCACTTTCCTGCCTTATGCAACAATTTGAAGGTCAACAGGGCAGGGGCTTGAGTTAACCTAAACGAGGGGCATGAATGGAACGCTAAGCTACCCTGAAACAAGGGCAAAAGCATGCAAAAGTTAAGGGTCGTATTGTAAAGGGAATACCTGTGCCCTGGGCACGGCGTAAAGGGAAACGCACTGTACGAGTACGACCGTATAGTATACATCGTTCTCGAGCAACAAAGCCACGTGGTTTGTGTGCCCCCTAACATCCTGCCATGCGTTGTGCTTGTACGGTTTTCAATCTAGGCCGGTAGTTTTTGTTGTCGGACAACACAGAGAACAGTCAAGTTCAAGTTCAAGGCATTTTTTTACTTTTTTCTTGCGCCAGTACCTCGTTTTTTATTGGCGGCGACTAGCGCTGTTTTTCTCTCTGTCGATGCAACTTTTTTGTCTAGATACCCTCGATGGCAAGGTCGTCGGCTACTCGGGAGCAATGCGTACGCTCATTTTTCTCCCGCACCTTTCTCTTGTGGTCGTTATTTTTTTCTGGGTTTATGGGGCTCTTACTTTTTTCATACGACGCTTAAAACAATATGTAATCCGAGCGTTAAAGAAACGGGAGAAAAAAAAGTTTTTTCCCCTCATTCTTTCCAGGAACAGCAATAGAATTCGGTCCATTAGTCGTTTTACTCTGTTTAAACATACATGTTGTTCCCCTAATGTGGTAGGTGTCTCATGGTAATAGATTACGTATTACGTAAGGAAATTCCCGTGGTTTTCCCTCGGTTTAAAACTCGTTAAGGACCGGGCGTAAGAGGACGAGACCACGAGTGAGAGGGGGAGAGAGAGAGAGGGAAAGGCTTAGAAACAGACGTAATTGCGTGCGGGATTCCTAATTACTACTTTTGAAACTTGAACATTTATGGGAGCTCAAGCTCAGACGATGTGGATTGGGTCATCCGTGAGAGCTTTTTTCACTCTGGCCGGATAACGTTACAGCATATTAAAAACCCATCTCTTGTAATTTACATGTGGTTGTCGCTTATTACCAGGAACCATTCCCAAAATCGAGCAAAGCGAAACTAATTGGGGGTTCAGGACTTAGGAAGATCTCATCCAATATTGTCTTAACTCTTAACCCTCCATCGGCGTGGTGGTGTTCCCCCACCACCCTCAAAGCTTAGCTTATTATTGGCTCCGGACGTTTGTGAACACACTTAGCCCGTGAAACGTTTAGTGAGCAGCGTGTGACTCGTAAATATCATTGTCCAAGTTTTTCACACAGCGGTTACTTGTATACACAACTTGGCAGGCGCATTCAGGTGGATATGTTTCCATGGACTTGTTTTGTGTCTCGCTTTTTTATTTCCTTGGATAATTTATGGCGAATTTGAAAGCTAAGTATTCACGTGGTGCGAGGGAAGTTTTTCTTGAGGAGCCAAGGTATGAAAGCAAGGTCACTGATCACCTCCCTTGTTTTATGGTGAGGTTGGCATTCACTTCCTGTGTTATGTGTGTGTGTACTGCAACAAAAGCGGTGGGAGGGATTTGGCATGCCCAGCGCGGTTCCTGGGGTCAAATGCTTTTTGCGTAGGAGCGGCCATATAAGGGCGTGAAGAATTAGAACCGGTGTGTATGTATGTGAGGGGTGCAGCACAATTGCCATCGATATCCAATACCCTCGTAATCTATTTAGTTTGGTGTGGATTACCGAAACCGGGCCTGGTTAGGGGAAGGGTTGAAGCTTGAGGGGGAGGGCATTCTCAGGTAGCGATGTCCATTAATTGGCGCAGAGAAATTCACTTATTTATTATGAATTCTATTAATGTAACATTCTTTTGTGTTTATTAGCGTAGCTTATTGTATTCCCCACTTTTTCTGTGTAGTTAAAGGCGAGTTTTCCTTGTTTTCAATAATAGTTACGCCGGAAAGAGCGCATTGTTCCATGACAGGACTATTGTCCAATGCTTCAGCGTGAGCAGTAAGTTTTTTTTCATCCAAGAGTCAATTTTGATTGGCAACATATGGTAAAGAACCTTTCGCGTTGTGGAGTTGGCGAATATCAACGTAGTGCGGGGTTTAAAATTTGGACTGACTTTCTGGTTAAGTTATAGAACAAAAAGCAGGCTCGGCGAAGCAATGGTTATAAGATAGTGATAAATGTCCCAATCCAGATCACGAAATCAGAGATCGCGAGTTAAAAGTTTTTTGGGGGGACCAGTATAGCATGGGGCCCAATACTAAGCCGATGGACTTGGCGAGGACTTGTATGCTGGCATTTATCAACGTCAAGCGACACATGAAATAGGCATACAATTTCAGTAAATGTATGTAGGTATGTACTATGTACTATATGTGAAATTTGTTGCTTTAAAAGATATGGAACAGAAAGTACTTAGTCTGGGAATCTACCTTTATGCTTGTCACTTACACGAAACATTGCCATTACGTCTGGTATTACAAGTGGGGTGATGCACGAATGGAAAGGAGAGAATTATCAGAGAATTAAGAGAAAATTCCGGTGTTGTAGCTGAAAGAAAGGGGGTATAAAGGGGGCAAACACTGAGGCACCGATTTCTTCCTCGCGAGCTGTAGCCAGATCTCGGATACGGAAAGAAAGCTCACATTTGGGTTTCCGTTGCTGTGACGTATTCGATCACTATTGATCGAATGGAAAGAAGAGAACGAAGTCTGAGCCTACTGCAGCTAAGATCCTCTTTGCGACTCGGTTAGATACGTAATGTATAACTACGTGGCTGTGGCGCACTACTACTTCTATAAGCGTACCCGGTCAACCCGATAGATTTCAGCTGCCAATTCGATTCGTGTTCGGGGCATCTCGCCTTTATTTTTTTTTAAGTAAGACGGATTGAAAACGTGTTAAAAGTAAAGCAGCACATACAAGTCTCGGCCCAAAAGTTCCTTCGTCTGTCCGGCTATTGACCCTTCCGGCCGGCACGGCCGTCGAACGTTTCTGGGGGGGGGGGGGGCTTTCCCGATAGGCGATGACATCTTTTAGCCGGAGATACAGTGTCAGGTGATGGGGACCTTCCGTTTGATGTGATACTTCCAACGTATATTCGAACGTTGTAAACCCGGTTTAAATGAGTTTAGCTTGGCATGCCTCATTGTATTGTTTCCCTCTCTTTGTCTTCCCGCTTCAAGTTCGCACCTGTTGCGTACACGCATCAATATGCCCAAATAAAGGTACAAGGATACATATACGGCGTGGGTAATTTTCAGCAACAATGCTTGCGCTGCTAATTGTTGCTTCATGTAGAAAATGTCGGTGGATCTCGTGGGTATACAAATCATTGTTAAGGTGAAAACAAAAACTGACATGCCACGTGTAGGCGGTTGAACAATAGCAATTGTTGATCGGAAATTTAAGAGCCATGTTGAGGGCAAAAGATCAAATTGCCTTCAGTAAATTCAGTTCGGGTGGGACTGAAAATTGTGCCAAGGTCCTTGGACGACAGCCTAAAAAGTTGGATGCTTGGAGAAATATTGACCTAAACAGACACAAATCATGTACCTTGAATGTAAAATGGAGGGCGGGAGGCGGGAGGAAAAATATATTTAAAAAAAGAATAAAGGGACGACGGAAAGTGTTGGTGGTCATTTGGCAGTAGCGTTGTGAGCAGCGCAGCTTCCTACAACTCTTTTCAATAGCATTGGGCCATAAGCCGAAGCTGCGCTTCATCTTCATGCTTCTTGGTCTTCGCCTTTACCCAAAGCCATCTTCCATGCTGGCTCATATCAGTATTCGTCCTCACGTCCTGGGCGCCTTGAGCCTCGCCTCTGCCCCAGCCTTTTCCCGAAACATGTCCAGTGATCTATCCTCCCAATCCAGGCACGGTGCATCCCCACCCCGCTTTTTGATTACTTATGAATACCCCATCTGTGTACCAGCAGCGTACGGGAACGCTTATTACTTGTTTGCGTTCAATAGCTTCCGATACATAGCTTTCTTGGCTGGAAAGGCTTGTTAAAAAGGGGGGAAAAGTAAGGAGACTGCAGTTGAAGAGCGCTTTCTGGTTTCGTTGGGAAGTCTGGGGAAAGGGTTGGTCGGAATTGCCTCCTTTTTCCCCTGATCTTTCTCTCCGGCTAAGAATCTCATAGATGGAAGATGCACACATACACACGCACACACATATGGATACACCAGCAGGGTTTTTAGCTTTGCAGCGATGGGCGTTTCTCCAAATGGCGTCTTCGAGGTCCAAAAGGGCTCAGCAGAAAGTCTCGCCGGCTGCTGCTGTCATCTCCGACTTGTAGACGTCGACAGTCGTGGAGTACGGCTTGGCAGCGACGATGGCTTTGGAGAGGCTCGGAAGGTTGCCGAACTTGTTCCTTTTTTAGCTGGCTTTTTCCATTTCGGTGGGCCCTTTTTTCTCGTTTCCTGTAGTTTTCCGGGAGACTCGTTTAGTTTGGGCTGTCCCTGATGTACCATCGAAACGAGGCCAGCAGTCAGCTCGAGTTAGATCTCTTGCTCTGCCGTCCCGCATGGGGCTTTTCCTATCGAGATGCTGACCTGGCTTTGCAAGGAAGTGTCTTCGACGGGGCTACCTTGAAAGGGCGTATAATGTAAAAATTCAGGAAAAATTCTTGCGTCCTGTGGGGAGTTTATCTCGATGCAAGAGAGCTGATAAACGCAACGCTAGGAGTAAAATCCCGGAATGTTTTATGGAAACGGATGCTCGCTTTTTCTTCTCCGACGTGCGGGAACAAACGAAGATTGATTGGGGGGGAGTCTAAATTAGTTACGTTCTGGCCTCGTAACCATTTTTTCTTGGCGCTTCTAAAAAAACTGTCGAGTGTTAAAAAAATGCAGATTCAAGTTTTGAAGGGTTTGGAGTTTTGTATTCGTTAAAAATTAGGACCGTGGAAAAGTAAAGCTATGCTCTCTGGCTTTCCAGCTGGGGTATATTAACTCTTGAAAAATAATTTATTAATAATTATTATTAAAAAAGAGTTATGAAATATTTATCAATAATAATTCATAGTTATTTGTATTCCTTAGAATAATTATTTAATTTTAAAACTCGCTATCTTCTCTGGCGTTCCAGTTGGGGTATCTGTTATACTTGTTTCGCATATGCAGTTTCTTTTTAATTTATGGGGGGGGGTTAATAAATTCTTTAAAGCAGGTGCGTACTATACCACTTGGCGATAAGGGGTGGGGAAAAGTCTCATAAAGGGAAAGGGATGTTCCACGCCTTCCTGTAGGGGAAAAGCCTGTACGTGAACATTACTTTTGGTTTGCTTTCGCGTGCGTATAGGCAGTCTTGAAGCTTAAGCACTCGTACAGTGGTGTCGTAGCAAGAACCCCACCCCAGGACGCCTTTTCCTCTTGACTGGTTTCGGCCTGGGTGTAGCGGACATGAGCGCGACGCCCGGGACGCTCGGGAGGCAGCCATCGGGACAAGCTGGCGCCAAGAGACCACGGTTTTCTCTGATAGCCTTATATATATATATATATATATATGAGATCCCCACAGAAACACAGCAGTATGCCTCCCTTTCGCGCCAAACTCATATTGGAAAAACTGGGATCGAGAGAGAGAGGGAACCCTTTCTTTCTTTAGCAGCAGCAGCAGTAATCTTGCTCTTTCTCATCTGATTCATCTTCTTTCTTTGTCGTCTTGGGCGGGATAAACATTTGAAACGTCTTCGGCTCTCTTTCTGCGGAGACCAAAGCGCTGAGCCGCGGGAAGATTTTGGACGTTGCGTAGCTACACGGATGCTTGAGAGATGACGCCAGGCAATAGTCTCCAAGAGCCTCTAGATTTTTTTAGTGTTTTCTGTTTCCTCCCTGTAAAGGGAAAACGCGAGCAGAAATAATATTCGCATCCCCAAGTGTTGTCGCTTGGAGAAGAGAAATCTTGCTTACCAGAATTCTAGCCCTTCTTGTCATTAACAATTGCACAATCTGGTGCTTCTGTCGCCTAATGGTAGTATTTATTGTATTTTTTTGCCCTGAAATGGTGTCCGTGGCCGAGCAAAAAGCGCAAGCATTTATGTAATATCTCGCGAGTTTGGGAGAAAAAAGAAAAGAGATGGTTAGGGACGCAATATATTCGCTCAGTTGTGGTAATGACGTGATGCTTTAATGGACCCAAGCAGCCCATGCCAAGCTAGAGACCCTTTCATTATGAGCAGTTCATATTCCCGCCTGGATACGTCATTTCACAAATCTTCCCTGGATTAGACGACATTAAGCATCCTTTTATTCTACTTGATAAACTTTTGCCTCCATAAGCGTCGCGAGTACGTGCAGAAGGGCTTCCACATGTATTATTACGCCGGGTAATTTTGAAGAACACTCGGTGTTTTTGTGTCAAGCTCCCAAGGCGACGTTAGGTCGCTGTATTTTAGTCGCGGTTACCGGCCCAACGAAATGAGGCATTCGCATTGTGCCTTCGAGGAAGGCCAATGGACTTGGCCTTGCGCGACATCGAACGATTTCTGCACTCGTCGCTAACACGAGACAAAGACAATGTATTAGCTCGCCCGAAGAAACTGAATACCCGATTGGTTGATTTTTATTTTATTTTGTTGGTTCATATCCGTCGTAGGAAACCCACGGTTTGCGGATGGGTTCGTTAGAGCAGCAGAAACGTTCTACATAGTTCCGGGTATTGCATGCAAGTAGCGGAAAATGATTTTTGGGGGAGGTGCAGGATACCTAGCTCAAAAAGTGTGGGCAAAAAGCCCTTCAATTGAGTTTCGGTTAAGATGTATGGAGGACTTTCGTAGATTGTCAGGTTTGGCATTGCAATTTGGTCCAAGGTTTTCCCCTGTACTTCTTCCCGTGAAATGTGAAAGTACATGGTAGAGCAGTGGAACACTGAATGAGAGTTATAATCATAGCCCGTGATGAAATGTTGGCGAATTACCTAGGACCGAGTGTACAAAGAGAGAGAAGAGGGTTTGCCGGCATTTCGTAATACGGGCGAAGAACCAGCGGGCAATTGTTGTTACTCACGTCATTTGTTGAAAAGATTTCGGAACGGGATAGAAAACAAGCCACGACTTGCTCTTATAGTTACACTATTGAATTTTTCGGGGCTCTTGCGACACGCTTTGCACAAACCTGCCTTGATAGTGCGGTTGCTATGCCACTATTTCCCCCCCTTTCTTAGCTTGGTTTAATAGAATGGACTACGCGCACAAGCACCTGAGTTACCAACTTGACTCAAGGAAATCAAAAGGCTCGCTTAAAGTCTCTTTGATACCTCGCGCCGACACGTATTGGGAAAAACATGAGGTTAATTTACCCTCCTTTCACCCACACTGAAGCCAAGTTGTATCAAGGAGTACAAGTTCTATCTTATACAACATTTATTTTTACGCCAATACATTGGCTATTTTTTCAATTATTTTTTTAACATTGACGTTTGACGTCATCCCTTTTTGATTGCTTTTGCCAACCCCGTAACGCACCGTAGATTATGCAGAACTATAGGATACGTATGAATAGTGATGCAGCATAACCCAGTTGAGGACATTGCTGAGTACCAGCGACGCCTTTCAGTTTGAAAGAAATTCCCGTGTTGGCCGGTGACATCCAAAGAAACATAATGACGCTGGTCAAGACCCGGATAACAAGAAAGACGATGTTCTGCCGTGTGTTCGGCTTTTCATTTTGGTGCAAAGGGTTGAAATGGACTGCGGAGTACCCCACAGCATGGATCAACCAAGCCTTTGCGGGTTATTTCGAAAGAAGCTAAAACCGACATTGTTGGGGCCTTTTAATAGCATTGGAGAAAGCCAAAAGGTACACCATGACTTCGGAAAGCTTTTTTTGCCGAGTTTATTTTTCTTTTCAGAGTTTTTTCCCTACTTTGGCACATATGGTATCTCCTGGTCGATTTGAATACAGGACAGGTCGGGACAAAAGAGCAAGGACCACGTTTCCGCACTTGACCAGGTTGAATAGCTGCTTGGCGAGGATATTGCTAGGATATACAGGTCCTGGTAGCCGGGTTACCGAGTCTTCGCTGAGACTTCAATAATTCCCAAATTACCTTTCTCGAGCAATGCGATATCGGAGCTCGTGCACCGGTGCTCAATGCGATACGGGTTTTTATCCCAAGTTCCCGCCAAATTAATTTTTCAAGTGCTTTGTGTCAGGATACTGGTCAGGAACTCGTGAGTGTTGGCTGGTTCTCGGATCTATTGTTCTGCGATTCGGATTTCTTTCACGAAATTGCAGGTGCTGCTTCCAACTAGAGCCAGTCTTGGTTAGATGAGCATGTACTAAGTGCACTTGCTAAAGCTTTTTTTCCCCTTCCCCATAAGTTTTCAAGGTCTTCGCTTGCCAAAGGCGACCCCAAAGCGTCGTGGGCTTAAGAATGCATTTATTCTTCAAGACTTTGGGTTATTTTATGTTTATTCTGTAGTAGACATCGGGTATTCTTGCCTGAGCGAGTAAATAGATTCGGCCTAACTTTCTTTTGGGTTATTTTATCGTGGCTGAATCTCACGAAAAGAAAAATCGCTGTGATGAGCTAAGACCCGACTTAATTTGTTTTGCCCCCGACATTTTGAACTCTTTTTGGTCGAAATTTCCTTTGCAATTGATGTACCACTCAGCGTTCTCTGATAAAACGTGTAGCGGAATGTTCCGTGCAGCTTTGCCATGCAAAGTTGTTCGTGTTTGTCATGCATTAGAAAGGAAATGGGAAAGACTTCCCAGTCGCGGCAGCCGAGCAACTCTCGTCTTGCTCCTGTTTCGCTTCTTCTGGCTCCTCAACAGTAAATGCCAAATTTCGGTACTACTTCTGCCGGTCTGCATGCAAAGACAGGCAATGTTATTCTCTTTTGCCATGCTCCATTGAAAATTGGGGTAGTTATAGAGCATCCCCCCCAAAGTTAGAAGCAAGCAAAGCGGGCAAAGGCGGGCGAAGCGAAACTGTAACTAGCTTAGCCAAGCAAAGGTCCTCTACCCAGATTATATAGTACAAGCAAAGAAAAAAAATGTCCATTAACTAAGGACTTGCTGATCCATGGTGGCGATGTATCTTACAAGCCCAGTTAAATTCTAAAAAAATGAGAAAAGAATTGCCAAGATTGCAAGACGAAGGTATCAGTCGATATTTTTCTTTTCTTTTGATTGGAGGAAAATTTTGGGCATAGCTAATGATGTTTCCATTGCTTAATATTCTATCTTTAGTCCAAAGGAAGAGAAGGGCTGCAAGTAGAGTCCCAGGCTTCGTGGTCAGTGAAGCATGGAGCGAGTCCCGTCCCCTTGATGATGAAAGCCCAAGTTATTTTTCTGTGAGCGGATGGAAATCTAGCGATAGGACGATGTTGGAGGTCTCAGCTGTGCGCTGGCTAACGGATGGCATCATCCGAGACACCGTGACTTTAACGCCTTCGGATCTGATGTGGACTCGGCCCAAAACAGATTTTTTTCGCGTCTTACAGGCTTCATATACATTTCGTATGTGGTCCCTGCCTTTCGCTTTAGTTTCAAATTCCTTTCTTCTTGATTCGAACCGAAAATTGCTGCCCAGCGCGATGGAATTTATGATACGAGGAGCGTAATGCTGAGACCCGGGGAAAAAGAACGAAAGGCCCGGCTACAGACAGCCAAACGGCTCATCGCTGGTATAGCGTGAGGGAAGGCCGTACAGCGTACAGCGAGCGCCAGTCTCAGGTGTCGTTTCCTTAAATTGGAGCTTGAGGCTTCTAACAAATTGTCAAGCGAAAGCGATTACCGGCAAGCATGTCCAGTTTGTTGCCGTAAGTAGAGCCGTGCCTGCTATTGAGACGACGCTCTAACAACCTGGCATCAGTAATAATCGGAACAAACTGCCGGTGCGTTGCGTAACAGTCCTGGCTTGGACAGCTCATGTAGTTTGACGCCAAGTGTAAATTTCCAGCAATTTAAAAAAAAAATAGAAAAAATAAGAAGAAAGGAATGCAATATTTGGGAAGAGTCCTTCCTGGTTCGGTATATCTTTTATGGACATGACATCCTGGTCTCGGAAGAATGTTCAAGTGATGGGGAAGACTCTTTTTGGATATCCTTTATTTAAAAATAATGTCTCGAAGCTTATGTAGTCGTTAAATCTCTTTGCAAATAGCTGCCAACTTAAATGGCTTCGACTTGATAATTGTCAGAAGTTGCAAGAGGCATGTCCTCTTGTTTTGTGAGCTTTCTGTCATTGTCAAGTCTTCTTACCATGTAGACTGCGTGACTCCTTGCACTTCTTATTTCGGCGTATGTTTGCTGAACGCCTCTTTCCATTCATTGAGGCGTAAAACATAAGACAACCTTTCCGTTCGTCGGTCTCTCAGCGTAACAATTCTTCCCATTTTTGGTTGCATTTGTATGTCTTGTCTTCTACTGCTACGGGGCGTGTATTGAGGTGTGTTTGGAAGGACACAGAAAGAACAGCTGCAATTCCACGTTCCTTGTTTTTCAAATCGCGCGCTCAACAATCAATACCTTTCTCCCCCTTTTCAGTGTTACCTAACCCTGCGTATATGCATTCAGTATATACGGAAATCGAACGGTAAGGTGACGTTAAAGCGGGTTTTATTCCGACATTTATTAGTCATGAAAAGGTGTATGATTAGTTTTTTGGGGGGGTCTCGTTGTACTATGTCATTACATGTTAAGCCTTCAAGGCTGTCTGCGTCGAATTTACTCGCGATTCTTTCGAGAGCTTTTTGTTACGAGCCAGTCAAATATATATAAAAAAATAGATATAGCCAGATTAGGATACCATGTGAGCGTCTGAGCTTGCTGCGCCCTGGATCTGCATGGCGAACTGTCAAGTTTAGGCCTTGGGAAAATTCTCGTCGACGTTAAAAATAGGTTAAGCGTAAGAGCACCTCTGCTGCCTGTATACACGCACCCAAACATCGAAGGCCTTGAAACGTAACTGTTTTTCACCAGATTGTAGCGTTTTCTTTCGTTGTAACTTTTTTGTGAGGCCTGCCGGTTTGGTCTAGAGGCCTATATCCAACCTGGTTTAGAATCATGATGTCAGATTCGTCACGCTGGTGACTTTGCGGAACAAGTCTCCCTTTTGCTCACTTCCCGTCTACCTGGTAATCTATTGGGAAGGGATTAATTGTACAGCATGTTCTTTGCCTGTATGAGTACCCTTTGGTGCTACGTTCGTAGCAATTGTGTTAATGCCGAGGCTAATGCGATGCGAGGCTTGGCAAGGCATCAATCTTGATGACTCCATCCGTTCATTCCCTTTTTTTCTCGGAACTCGCAGGGTATTTCGGGGAATTTTTCCTTGACGTCATCGGCCTAAGTGCGTAGCCATAGCAACTGCCTGCCTCACCCTCCACCCCAACCATTTTTTCGTTACATCACAACCTCTCGTTTTTACCACCTCCTTTTAACGATTTAGGCCTAGGCCCGACACCCAAATAAGGCCAGGGGCAAGGACAGAAGTCTGCTGTCTAGACAAACAGTACGTACACTACTAAGTTAGGTCCACAGACACAACTTATGTACTGGATCTAATGAGCGGTACTCGTTTAACACGTCAATTTGCTTCCTCATACTTCGAACGTATGCAACTTGCGTGTAAAGCCGATTCATACCAATAATACTAGTAAAATAAATCTAAAATAATATGAAATAAAAATACGAAATAAAACTGAAGAAAAATAAGAAGAAATGACTCAAATAATATTAAGGCCAACTGAATAAAAAGTACTAAAATGGCTAAAATAATACGCAATAAACGGGAAGAAACACTATTAATAAGTAGGAAATTACTAAAAAATAATACTAATTTTAAAAATTGAAGAAATTGTTGCACTGGTTGGGAACGGTGTAGAATAGCCGTCCAAAACGTGGGTGAGGACATTGACGGATCCTTGAGCCTAAAGAGTTCTAGGCTCTAGTGTGAGGTGTATTGTATGTTCCATGTCCAGACGTTAAAAGGCGCCAAGAAAGTGTCCCTGGTTGAGTCACGCAAATGACGCTTTACGTTCATGCAGGCAAGGCAAACTAGTATTATTGACTAAAGTATCCCCAAGTCCGCTCGAAGTTATAAATTTCCTGTGCCGTGAGGACGAGAAAGACTAGTCAGATATATACTTGGCAGCATACTCAACCCCCTTATGACATAGGGCTATTTGGGGGCGACCAAAGCAAACGGCATACACTGCCAGTCATTAATCTTTCGCAGCGGATTCGGACAGGTTGACCCTCCGTGCAACACTTGGCCTTAATTAAGGGTGCATTGCGTGTCTAAGAAAAGGCAGCGAAACATGCATACAGCCAAGTTCGGGGGGAGGAAGATGTAAATGCAACCTTGCTTTGCAAAATGTTATGGCTACATTACTTTGTCTCTCGGAGTCCAAGTTTGGCCCGTTTAGCTGGGTTAATGAGTTTAAAAGAGTTTTATAGAACGCGATGGAGTACATGGTCCTTTCCAGACTCCTAATTACGCGAAAAGTTGCCCCCAGTTCATTAGTTTCGCGTTCTAACATGCAATGTATCTTGTAAATCCAAAGGAACTCCTTGCATAGCAACTTCGGGTTGCAATATAGTTAATGGGGCGGCATCGGCTAAGATATTGCACTTTTCTGGAAAAGGAAAATACTCCAGGTATATATACAGGAGAGGAGCAGCAGGGATAAAAGATATTACTTATCCATGGGCGATTGCGAAATTTAAATTCCGTGGCAAAGTCAGCCACCCCAACCATTGTGTATAATCCCGGGCTGCAGGGAACATGTATGAGCAACGCAAGGTATACAGAGCCAAAAACCCTGTGTGGGTGAAGGCTATCTTTCGAGTCAAAACGTAATCGAGAAGAGTGCGGAACTATTATACAGGTGTCAATCCAATAGATTCGCGCATCTTTTCGACAGCAACGGGTCCCGTACTGCAGGCTTTCAGTATAATGATGTGACGTTTGATGGCTGACTATAGATAGATATACTTAGCTTTCAGAGTCATACAAAATCGAAAAATAATTAAAAAAACACAGAATTTTCAGTAAAAAACGGTTGTTACCTCGCAAAATCGGGAGTAGATCCGTTTGGGAAAGATGGTATTGCGAAAGAAAATGGGTGAGGGCAAAAGGAGAGCGTCTGGGGAATGTAAGAGTGTATATGGTGGAATCTAGTAGGTGACCGTGTCACGTGTTAACGACGTATGGATTGATTTCCTTTCGTAGTAGCGGGCGGCTGCACGTTGGGAAGGCATACAAGAAAGAGCACAGACGCGGCCAAGTGTGTAGCATATAGGCTGTCTATGCATAAGAAGCTGGGTTTTTGGTGTGTGTGGTATGGCATCATATTCTCGAGATTGGGCCGTAAGGAAGGTCGTCGCTTGCCCGTCTGACATTTACGACCCATGTGCATGAATTAGATAGGGCTCTTGGGACGCCCAAGTGCTACTTCAGACGCCCCAAATTAAACACTAGCTCGTCGTTGAACAATACTTTTCGAAGGGGTAAAGAAAAAGACCAGAAAAAAAGAAACGGATGCAAAAAAAGTCTGAGAAATTTATTGAGTATAGGGTTTAGCTGTTCGCTGAAGAAGAGATGAATGACAATAGCTTGTTAAGTGGAATTGATGACTGCAACGAGTTAAACAACTTGCATTTGGACCGAAACATTTTTTTTAATTTTGTGTTTTCGTTTTTTGCGTAAACACAACGAACGGACACAACACGGTTCCCTATTTTTTATTTCATTTTTTCGTAAAAGAGAAATTTACGTAGCTCCGATTCCGGACTTTTACTTTGATTGATCTTTTATTCGAGCTCATACATCAATGCAGGACGTTGTGGCTCATTGGACACCAGTTCCTGGCAGACTTTGTTTATTTAGAGAGCATCTTTACATCCTATAGATTCCGGAGTATAAAACTCGAGCGTTGTTGAAAGATAAGGTTGAGATCGGTAGGGTTAAGTTTATAAACATACATATTGTAAAATTTCTTTAAATCTAAAAACAAAAAAAATCCTGTAATTAAAAGGGCTTTTTGGGTGGTTATCCACTTTGATTATTTGTTTAATCACTTTCTTTATTTACCCTAAACCCGAATCCGGCTAAAGGAGTCGAGCGTTTTTTTAATATTTTTTGGAAGGGGGGTCGTTTTGTACAAAAATTGTCTCCAGTTTTGGGCATGTTTGAGGAGACTGAGCTTTAGTGTCGTTCGCCAAGGATCGTGACGCAGTGAGCTTTGTTACACGACCAGCAACATATTTTTTAACATTATTTTTACCAGGCCTTGGCATTCAAGCGCTCCTGTCTTTTTTTTTCTCTTTTCAATTTTTATTTTTTATTATTTTGACTTGTCTGTGGTCTGCGGACTAGCCGTGGCAGCGCATCACGTTGATGCTCGTTGATCATAGGTTCTTTTTTTTAAAAAAATATTTTGGGTTATTTTTACGTGACAGATGGGCTGCCATCACAGGTGAAGCGTAGGATGCGAGAGACGAAAATTTACGATGAAACCCTATCTGGCCCTTTCGCCGAAGTCAATAATTACCTCTAAAACATTTGATCAACTTACCGGCCGTGGATACTCGAAAGTGGTGTTGTCCGCTGAGATTAATGCCGCCTCACAACGTTTTACGAAACGGGATAAGGTTTTGAGCAGGCGGTCGTACCAGTCACAAAACTTTTTTTTTCACATAAATATGTTTTACAAAATCTTCATTTTTTATACATAACACAGGAACAACCTTGAAAAAAATAGAAAAAAATAAGCCTTTGTGTTATAAAAGAAATTGTGTTGATAACTTTTTTTTATCCGGGATAATCCCACAATTCATTTTCCCCCCTCAGCCTCGTGCATTACCACGGTTACTTGAGCCTACTGCCTACTAGACACACATAAAAACGTGATAAGCCTCGGTCAATACTTCCAAGCCATTCTTATACAGGCGCTGTGACTGGTCATTGACCGCCGGGTGCTATAAGATGATAAAAAAAATATTTGGCCCATGGCTCAAGGTCTTGTGGAGATTTTTTTCTTCTTTTTTTAAAGAAAGTTCCGTCCTGCATGAAAGAAAGCCTGACATGCCTGACATGGGCTGAGATAAATAGGGAATGGGGGGTCATAGCGTCCCAGGCAAGGCTTGGAATAACACCCGTATGTTAGGCTGTATGGCGCGAGAGGTCGCTGCGTTTCTGGCACTCTTTTTTTTCCGTTTTCGTACTGAAACATAGTGTCGGAATTAAAAATTGTTTCTTCGTTATAGACTCAAGCGACTTTGAGCCGTTCTGGGATGCGTTATCTACAGCTTTATCTCGGGAAATAAAATACAAAAACAGAAAGATGTTCTAGATTGCTGCGCATATATTATCAAGGCCAGAGCTTATTTTATTTTTTGTCTGTGCTCTATAGTCGTATAAGCCGAACTACACTTTTCTGGTCCTAATGAGTCACGAGGAGGAAAAAAGCAGCTAATGCCTTGTAGCAAGTCGTATCTAGGAATATGATGATGGATCACTTTGACGTTGGCTTGATAACTGACGTTCGTATAAACGATTTCGTCATTTTTAAAGGTTTATTTTCGTTGTTCAAGGTTTCGTCCCATTCCGGACGGAACGGAACGTTAAGCGTTGTTTAACTATTGAGTGCAATCGTGCGTTTTCGGGTCGAGAAAGACCCCAAGAATGTCTGAAACGGATGTAAATCTGGAAACAAACAGGGATAAAACCTTTTTTTGTGGTGGATGCCCAGTTTAGATGTGGAGGTGATAAGTTGGGAAGAGTTTTTAGCTTAGTCTAAATAAAACTCCCTATGTGCCAGCTTTTTTCCCGCTGGTCTTTTCCCCGTTCAGCCCGAATCATCTCAGCCGTCCTCTTAATGCTTAATCTGGCAATAACTTTGTTGGACGTTTTGAAAGCCCATGTCTCGTAACAGTAACCCTTAGCTCAAATGCTCAGAAACTCAGCAGGTCGCAAAAAAAGAAAAATGGCTGGGACCCGCCGTGTCGTGACTTTGAAAATAGAAACTCTGGACTTGTATTTTCCGGAGATGCTGTCACCTTGTCAGATGTGGATTTAATCCGAGTCAGATTTCATTCGAGCAATATAAAGCTATGGCTGACTGCCTTTTTTACATTTATTTTTTATTTTATTTCGATCCTTTTATTTGTTGGCTGCTGAAAGTTTGATCAACTTGCTCAAGCTGGACAGTGGACACGCCTAGTGACGTACTTTGATGTACGTTGCTCTTCTGATGTCGCATTCTAATCATTTTTGATCCCAAAGATTAAACTCCCTAACATTTCTTTTAAAAAATTAGGAAATAAAAACTGTCTAATTTAAAATCCAGTCTTGTGCGAAATCGGTTCGCTCTTAAGGACACTGTATAGAATAGCTTAACCCTTGAGGTTGAAATCATGATTTTTGATCCATAGCTGACGTTTTTTCCTGTCTTCCTTCTATTTTTTATATACATAAAAGTCACCTCTTCGACTTTATGGATATAATGTCCCTATAGACGTCCGCTTTTATGGATACTAAATAGTGCCTTCGTGCGTGCTACGCGTTTCCCATTCCAATAAGTTTTCCGAACGCATCAGGTGAATCTTGTAGTTTTCCTTTCGCTCGTTCCCGATGGGAGCTTGTGGGTCTATACTCTATAGGCACGAGAAATGTAGGCATGGAGCCCACTCCAGAGCGAACCTGCAGTAAAAAAAATAGAGGGGGAAAAAATGAAGCGTCAAATTGCGGTTCTCCATAAAGTTGCCCATTAACATGACATTTATGCCCATGCCGGACCACCTCCTTTTGCACCCGTACGACTGTCTAAATGCCCACCACCAGCGTCTTTGAGCATTAACATCCCGGGATCCCTCGAGACTCGCTGCAGTGCGAGAAAAAAATACATAAAAAAGATGGGTGTTGTAGGGTGTTTTTTGTTAATTTTTTTCTGTTTAGTTCTATCCAGTGTTTACCTATGTTTATTGAAGCGTTCGTTTGTTCCCGCCTTTTTTCGACCCTCAACGGCACCGAGTCCCTATCATACTACAAAAAAAGTGGAAGATATGGAACTGTTAATTGAGGCATATTAGGGTCCTAAAAGGGATGCTCGATAACGAGGTTGTTTGGGTGTTTTGGTTTTTTAGTAAACAGGTGTTTTTTTGCGTGTTTTGAAATCCGAAAGGAATGGAATGGAACACAAACGCTAATTATTCATGGTCATTGCCAGTATCCGAAATGTAGATGTAAGACACCTTTGTTAGCCATGTGGCGCGCCCTTTCGCTCACTTGCATACGTATGGGCTGGTTTGACCATAAACTTATTCGAAAAACAAGTTGTTGTTTTTTTAGGAAAAACGTTACGTAAACGCTGGAATTCCGGGAAAAGGGAAACGGACGGACTAATATACCCTAGAATGGGATGTTAACGCTCTAGGATGTGTGTGTCTATGTCTGCTATCAGATTAATGCTTTTTAGCTCCACCGAGAGAGGCAGGAGTATAACAGTGTAGGTCGTAGCTCGTAATGGCAGCAAAAAGAGGCCAAGGAAAAACCTGAGGGAGTTGTTGGAGTAAAACTTTATGCCGGCAGCCTTTTTAACCCGTTTTTGTCTTTTTTTTAGTCAGCCTGAGTATATGTTTCTCTCGCTCTCTCTTTTTCGTCGCTCACCTTACTCAAATTTATGTTTATGCATACGGTTTTACTCAAAACAGACAAGCGAACTGAGCTGGACGCAACGAAACGAAACTTTCCCAAGGCAAGGAGAGGAGAAAGAAAGAGGAGTCCTAGGCCAGCTTCACATCACTTCGTATCTGTTGATACGTATACACGCTTGACTTGACGACTTGTTTCGCTTGGTTGTCGTCAGGAGCTCATTAAGACTTGTGTCAGTTCTTAATCAAGGTATTATACAAGAGGCGAATTTTGTTGACTGTTTTATTTTTAAAACCTTCTCCCACTGTGTCTACTTATAAAAGACTGGCATCCGTAGCTAAGCTTTTTCTCGCGAGGTACACAGACGGGATCAACTGCACTCTGGGATATTACTCCTTTCCATGGGAGATACCAAAGGCTGACAGGTTGCCGGGGGTGTGGCATTGGTTCCCAGGTACGAGTTCCCGAGAAAAGTTGAGCCAATTCAGGGAGCAGGAACTTGAGCAGAATACGGACTTGGGGGGTGAAGTAATTAATGCAGGTCAGGGATGTGATAGAAAACCTAGACTAGTATAGAAACGTAAAAAAGGGAATTTAAATAAGGAAAAGGGAAGCCCAATTTAGTAGTAGTATTTTTCCTCCCGATTGAGGTCACGTAAAAGGCATTTATAGCATTATAGGGATCCAGTTTTGTTAAAAGGACGACTTGATCTTAGAATACTTGCTCTCGTTCATGTACTTACTCTCGGTGTGTACATAAAAAGATGGGTTCTTCGGGGGGTCTTCTAGTACTTGTGGTTATGTCTCTTATATGCTTCAGGAAATACTGAGCAGCAATGTAATTTAAAGCCACGTGGCACCCGGGATGACAGTTGGTCTGGATCTTTATGATCCGAGGAAAAAGACAAATCGACCAAATGGGGAGAAAGGGCTGAAGGAGTTTTTCTTAGCTACGGTCTCAATAAACTTGCGCCTTCTTCTGGTTTTTTGGTTCGAGTTTTTTTCGTTGGAATGTCTTGATGCGGTCGTTTAATCCTGCCATCGGTCTTTTGCTTGGTCACACAAATCACGGCTTTACCATCCGTGCGGTACACTTGCCCATTTTTGAGCAGATGAGATTAAAAGCTGATTTGGTCCAAGTTTTTAAACCAGTAAAAGCCAACTCTATTACAGCTTAATCACCTCAAGTGCTACAGCCTAGCCTAGTTTGGCGATAGCCGGAGCTTTTCTCTTCCTTTGAAAAGAATTGAACTGAACGTCAGTGGCGAAAGTCCGCTCTACAAGACTTTTGGCTAAGCTCTGGATGGCAGTGCAATTCTTCAGCAAAGTCTGGCTTTTGATTTTGTCTAGTTCCCCGGGTGCTCTAAGTTTGTCTAATTAAAAAAAGAAGCTTTTTTTCCTACCGTTGCAGGGGCTAGCCAAGTAGAGCAGAAGGTGCCAACCATCTTTTCCATACCCCAAAGAACAAGCGCTCGGACCACAATGGCAGTTAATTCTTCCCTCAATTAATGTATATCATAAAAAATTCCAGTCTAATTTTGAGGCACCACAACGCCTGATTAGCGGTCCAAAAATTAAAAATAAATAGAAAAAATAGATCGTCTATCTCCTCCAGCAGTCCTAGAGTACTTGCTGTTTCAATTTATCTCGTATGCGTTATCTTGCTTGCCCTAGTTCGGTTCGCCGTATTGTTTTTTTCATAAATAAATTTTCTAGTGCATTAAAAAATCCCCCGTTAAAGGAGGGGCAACAATATCCCGAACCTGAGATAAGAAAGTAATAAGCTGAAAACAGTTACAGCCAGTTTAATAGTCTGTTGTGTTTGGCATGTTTTTGCCGTACTTTTAGCACATTCTTTTGGCTTAACCGAGCAAAGAACCAGTCAACAGGGTACCTATAAAAGCCCATTTTTTAAATTGGGCTATTCGGTTGAATAACTTGTTATCGGGTGATCCAAACCTGGGAAAAGTGAGGGCTTTGATAAAAGAAACGTAGTATGTTCATGCAAAATGGGTTACAATATCCGTGCCTGGTGACCGATAAAAAAAAAAGATAAAAAAAAGAAACAAATATTGCGGATTTTTTTTTACATGTTTCGTTGTGCACTTTGCGTGAATTTGGTGCCTGCACTCATATTTCTTATTTCCCCAAACCGTTGTGACTTTTACGTCTATCTGAGGAGCTGTAATAGCCGTTCTTTGTAATGAAAGTCGGGCAGGAAAAAAAGGCACCGGGCGGCCCTAGACTTTAAGGGAAACGGCCCATTATCGACATAAGTTGGCAAGGATTGTAAAATGGGCCGAACCCATTTAGCCAACATTGGTCTGAGGCCAGCATCCTACCATTTCCTTTTACAAGTAGCATCAGCGAAATGGCGAATCGAGCCAAAAATTCCCCAACTGTCTCATGTACCGTTTTCTTTCTTCTTCTGTCTTGGGATCTAAAAAAATCCGTTGATGGATAGTGCGAGAAAAAATAAATAAATAAAAAAATTCCTTCTGCTCTTCTTGAGTGTTTAGCCTACCCCAGAACCTTTGCCGTTTTGTATTGCATTGCGTCTGCCAAGACGGAGGAGCCCCGGCTAAAGGCCTGGCTTTTTCAGGGTTGTCTTTTTATTTTTATTCTTTTTTTTATATATATTTTGTCTCCTTTTTTCCTCCGCCAAGCTCGCTATGGCGACAGCCTTCGAGCCAGAAAACAGATAGCATAGCAGGGCGTAAGGATAGGATAGCGCCGGCTGAGTCCGCGCCTGGGAAAAAATCAATAAGGAAAAAAGCATGGCAAAGCTGCTGGACTGGACACGCTCCATCCTAACCCAAGAAGAAAAGAAGTAATGGCGGCTCGAGTTCTATGACTATACACGAGTATTCCGGGACTTGGGAAGCAGGAGACAAGGGACGAGAGACATCAAGCTGAAAAACCTGCTCCGAAACGAACGAGAACGAGACGCATTCCAAGTACGATACTGCTGTATCAAGTCTGATGCGAAGACGCGTGTTGGTGCGCTCGGAAGAATTTTCCTTGCCGGAAGAGATAATCCCAAAGCGTCTGGGCCAGTTGGCAACACGATCTCGCTGTAACGTTTATGGAAAGCGTCCGAACTGTTGGTCGACATCCGTCGAGCTATAAGAGACTAGCCTGGGTTAAAAAAAAAGGTTTGTTGCGTGAAAATAATGTTAAACTCGTCCAGCAAGGCTGCCACTATTGACCTGTCGAAAGGTCTGGACCTTTGCTCCACTTGTCTGAGGCCTAGCAACAAAAATGATTATTATATCATGCGTTCATCGTAGAGCGCACGTGTATGACATGGCTTTGAGTTTTGGAGGAGCATTGCAATTCACCTAGTCCCATTCCATTCTCTTTCTTTAAAGGCCTTCTATCAGACCTTCTATTCATAGGATCATTACTTTTATCTTTATTTAGAATGCTTAAACAAGTCACTAGGTGCTTTGGTTAACTTACAAACTCAATCACAAAAAAATTACTTTTTCTTCGCGCCGCGACTTGCGGGCTCCGCTGAACGCCATGCAGCGAGCGTTACCCGCATAGTGGGAACCGCC
>RJJA01000178.1:81080-119423 GCA_003724045.1 Lepidurus arcticus
GGCGCGAAGAAAAATTCATTTTTTTGTGATTGAGTTTGTAAGTTAACCAAAGCACATAGAGACTTGTTTAAGCATTCTACATAAATATAATAGTGTCATACCTGTGAATAGAAGGTCCGATTTTGAATGCGCTAATAGGTAAAGGCGCTAGGTTTCCGGCCAACTGTCCCCCCGTGTTATAAGGATAGGGAAATTTGAATTTTGGACCAAAGGGGCGGAGCTAAAACCACTAAATAATTAATTACTCGGTTAATATGCATAATTGACATAAGGGTTCTTCAGCCAGAACATGTAGTTTGGTCTCTTCTATAACATAAATTTTTTCATTTTGAAACCTTACTCCCCCTTTAAAGGCACAAAGACGTATGAAAGGGGCTTGGTTTTTATCGTACTTCTTTAACTGAACGTACAGTACATGGCTATGGCACAGTACAGTACGGTGCATCTTAGAATGAGTTCTAGGAGAAGGGGTACTGTGCTGTACTATTCCGTCCCAAGGAAAAAAGCGCTTTCACGTCTCGGTATTCATTGTTGCGTCGCTGTGCTACTAGTAATAGAGATTTCTACTGGCTGCACTGGTACACTCAGTGTGTAAAGATAAAGCATGTTTGACACATCGAGTGTCACAAATATGCAGCAGTGCAGCCAGTGGAACGCGCTGTAAGGTCAAACCAACCCTACGAATTCATTTAATTTCATTTTCATTTGGGGATGGGATAATACATACTGTGTACAGTGCCAAGTACAGAAAACGGCTCCATTTTTGTATCCCCGGTCAAAAGAAACGAGTTTAAAAAAAGGTATCGAGGTCCTGTACTGCTCTTTGGGTTTCGCGCTCAGGCCAAGGAGTTTGGAGTTGCCAAAGCCAAGACCCGCCCGTCCTAAGGCTCTTTTTGTGCGTGTGTTTGCTTTTTTTCTCTCGTTCTCCCGGTCTTTCCTTATCAAGTTTATTTAAAAAGGGAAGAAAAAGAAACAAACAAAAAATTCCCTCTCTTGCCAGGCCCTGGAAAAAAAGGGGCTTGGGGAAGTCTTGCTACGAAGAATACCGAAAAGAAAAAACGAGTGTTGCACGAGCCATCGCGCTTTTGCCCCATTTCTCCAGGGATGCCCGCCTTGCCATGCCCATCGTTTTCTTCTTTGTGAATGCTTTTACCCCTTCTTCGGGGGCGATAGAGTCGAAGGGGGTGCACGGAACGCATAGAAGAATTTCCCGTTTCTCCCAGCTTTTTCCCCCGGCTATCGATTCGCTTTTTCTAGCCAGACTTAACTGCAATCTAGCGCTCAAGATCAAATCCAACCTTACTGGGCTTATATTACCCGTTGATGAGACCCAGACCCCGTCCTCTCTTGAAAATGTAGAAGAGTTATAAGACAAAGTTAAGGAAGGCCAAATCCTTCAAACATAAGCGAGTGGGGAAAAAAACGAGGCGATACTGAAGAAATAGCATTACTTTTGCTTCTGAATCATGTCTGTAATCAAGCTGTCTTCACCAGGTCAGGACTTCATGGCGTGATCAAGGCTCAAGGAGCCCGGTTTTGGGCTTGTGCTCGATTTTCGTTCGGCAAGGTTAAAAAGCAATAAGCAAAACACCCAACACGGTGGAAGACTTTTATGAACAGAGAGGCTGGTAGAGGGGAATCCCTTCCACGAAAAAGAAGGACTGGAAAATACCCTATCAATGTTCTTTTACTACTGCTTTATTGTCGGAGAGAGTGTTCCCCCAACCCTCCACTGACTTCCCGTGACCGTCTAAATTTACACGTGTTTTTTTTCTATGAAAAAAACTTCCTAAGAAAAAAAATCACAAGATTTTTTTTTTAAACCTATGGTTATTTGTAAGGCATGCTTTGGTCTTTTGGCTCTGGCGTGTAATATGTCTGTTCGGAAAGAAAAACAAAACTTGACACTTATTTGTTTGACGTCCTGCCTCGATAACCACATAGGTTTCCCGATTCACACATTCATGTGCGCTCAGAAAAAAATCACGCCGTCCCCGGCACGCAGTTTAGAAGTGAAGTTTTATAGGCGCCTTTCTCTTTTTCAAGCTAAGCTGAGGACAGGGTAAAATAAAAATAAAGGACCCTCAAGCCACAGCCAAGAAAGTAAAATTTGTAAAAGAAAAAAATGAGAAAGAGTATTATATACTCTTCGAAAGCGGGACAGATTAAGAAAAAAACGGTAAAGGTGAATCCAAACCGCGATATGGATTCCGGTACCCGCAAACCGAATGGCGAGTTATGCACGTGGGCGGTGGTGGGTGGAGTGTTGTACTGTTGGCGTCCTGAGCAGCCATTTTTTCTCCTCTCCCCTCCCCTGATGGGTCCCCGCGGTCTGGCTCTCAAGACGCCCCACGTTGTAAACCAGCAGTTGCTCGTGGTCTTGCGGGCTTCAGCTAGCGTTTACGCGGGAGAGAGATCGAGTCGACGCCGCCAGAACTTGGGCGCGGACGGTCAGTCGAAGGTTTGGTATTGTGCTGACAAGTAGGGACCCGGGGAATATATATGTGATCAGACAGGTTGTTTAGTCCTTATTAATCTAAACCCATGTCTCCAAAATGAAAGTGCACAGGCTGGTGAAGTGTGAAAAGGGAAAACTCTAGCGATTCGTGTTACATTTCTATACCTAGAATTCTCTCTATGCCTGTCAAACGTGTGGGCAAATAAATGAACACCAGGGAGCTGTCACCTCGTTCTTCTAAATACCAAAGAAAAGTGTCGTACAAAATCCGTTTTCCGTGAAGTGTAAAGGAAGAGGCTGCTTGTGCCGTCGGTTCTTTGGGTCCCGTTTTTTTTACTAAGGCTGAAAGCATTCATAATTGTATAATCACAAATAGTGGAAGCCATGCTTACTTGAGAAGTAAAAGAATTGATACAATTTTGGGGCCACACCAAAAAAAACGTGGCTGGATGGGTTGATTGAATGCTGACGTTGACTAAAAAACAGGTAACAATAGGACGCTCTAAGGAAGCTAGCTTTTCCGCTTTTGTCCAGACATACAAATATACCATTACCACCAGTGTAACTGTTTACGCCCCGCGTTTTATAACGATAATGCCGTATAAAAGTTGGTTTAATGGCGTCTTCTTACGTAAGTCTTATTTTAGTCTGCACGCTTTTAAGACCCATGTCTGGTTGTTTATACCTAAGCTTTTGTATTGTGTCTGACTGGTTGCAGAGTGCCAAGAACTTGGTCGTTTCTACGTACGGAGAGCAGCTGTCGCTCATCATTTTTCCGTTTTAACACTCGCGGAGACTATGTATAAAAGCATACTGAAATGTCATGCACAAACTATGGGAACGCTTTGATGAAGGATCATCCCAGAGAAAAGTTGCATTCGAGAGGGTCACTTCGTTCGCTGGGTCCCGGCCGAGCTTGTCTTCCCCAAACCGGCCATTTGGCGTTCCATTCGTTCGTTGTATTTGCCCATGGGCTTATCCCACTTCATTTTCCTATACTTGCTAACAGGTCGTAAATTGAATGCATTACAACGGGATACAATAAGCATCCCAGGAGTTTGAGGGAGGAAAGCCAAGGGGTGGGATTTTTTTTCTTTTTTAGTCGAAAATAAGTTAATAGGATAAGCATTTCTTTTCTCATCTCGGGATCCTGGCTGTACTGTCATTCCCCAACATCCCCTTTCTCGCTTGCCTTTCAATTTGGGGAATCTTCTGTTTGACTTCGGACTTGGCATATTTAGAAGTTGCGACAAATCCCTCGCGGCTCTTTAAGTGAATGAAGCTCGCATTTCGTGCCCTGCCTCTAGGGACACTCGGGCGCCGCTTGCCTTGTTACTCAGGCATGCCTTGATGGAGGTGTAAAAGGGGGGGACTCGGCGCCGTCGCAGCCCCCAACAAAGTAACCGCAAATGGGAGCCCTAAATGTCGCAACAACATGCATTTTTGCATAGATCATAGTTACGCACGCTTCTGCTTTTAAAATATTTTAAAATCGCACCTTTGCCTTGTTACTTTGCCCCTCCGGTTACATCGTAACATCAAATTTATAAGAGATTTGTGGGTAAAAAAAAAATTCACAGTAAAGCGAAAATTTGTAGGACATTAACTGTAAAACTAAATTATTTTGTGTGAAAGGTGTTATTTGCCCTTTATATTTGCCGAATGGTTCTAAAGAATTTGGCCAAGGCTATACGATTTTGAGGCGCAATGTCTATGCAAATTATTGAGCCAAACGGAGCTCTAGAGCAGTTGCAGAGTAATAAAGCCGGAGCATTGGCATCGTATTTTGCCGCGGCATTGGCATTGACATGGAGATTGAATTGGAGCCTCCTGTAACATCCTTGCAGAATTTATTTCGGCTTTTTGTAGGCTCGGAAGGCGGGACCAAACGGGGAGGGATGAAAATGGGAAGCACTATGTACATCTGTACATTTTCATTTTATTCCATTTTATCCCATTTTTATCCCGCACAACAATAGAACTCGAAGGAGGTGTACCGCATTGCGCAGTTGCCTCCAGTTCAGCTTGCCTTTGCCTGGGAACCAAAAATATAGATAGTGGGTTTTCGAAGATTGCTTGATATAAATCGTTTCCCCGCGGTATTTTTTATATCGATCTTTTTTTTCCCTTATCGCCTTTTTCCTTACGTTCGCGAATGCAGCACTGTCCATTCATCTAAGTTTTTCTTTTTTCTTCCCAGTAAGAAAGGTCATCCAAGTTATTGTCCCAGAGAATTTATTTGCAAGCTTTTTCTTTGTTTTATTTGAACCAAGATACAGTTTGTATCCGGAATCCCCTTAAAGTTCACTACAAATTATTTTTTAAGCATTTTTTCCTTTTATGAGAGAAATTAATGTGTAAGTTTCCATACATTCCTTGACAAGGGCCATATGGTCTGCATCTAGTGACGTAGAAGGAATCTTTCCTATAGCCTTGATCGATGGGTTTCTCCTTTCCATGAATCATTGATTGTGGGTAATCGGCAGTAAAATGCTCCCTTCGAACTAACTTAGACGACACCGTTTTTGATAGAGCTATCCAAGAGAGTAGTAGAACTTAACCTTTCTTTCTTTTCTTTTCTGAGGGCGTTGTACTGAGCATTACATACGTATGGTGGGTATAAGTACAAGTATTGAGCTTACATTAAAGTTAAACGAAGTAAAGGAAAGTGATAAAGGCAAGTACATTAGGTAGAACGGGGTTAAAACCACAGTCCCCTCTTCTCTGCGGATCTTGCAGTATTTATGAGGCAGGGCTGGGTGTGAAGACTGCAAGGGGAAAGAAAACTACCAACTTGTGAGTGGTGAGTGGCAGTAACGGCCATCATGGCGGTTTTTACGACACCTTGCTCCTATTCAGGGAAGAATTTGGGTGCAAAAGAAATTGCTAACAGGTTCGTCCCCTTGGCACGTAGAAATAAGGATTTTAGTTTTATGGCGCTTTTCCTATATAAAGTCGTAAGTGGCAAACGCCTTAGTCACTCTCCAACAGTTTTGTCCGAAAATCGAAAGACTTTTCGTCGCGTACGACATCTTAAGTGCACTTTGATACTTCTTGATAGCGTGAAAATAGGTCGACTCGGTATTTTAATCCTTTTTCTGTATGTTTATTTTATTTACATTTTTTAATTTCTTTCCCGACTCGGTTCATCCTAACTGCTCAAACTTCTTGATATTGTAGCTGGCAAATAAGTCGACTCCAGTGAAATTTTGTATATGGAAACTCGATTTTTAACCCTTTTTTTATTTAGATTTATTTTATTTAGATTTTTAAAATTTCTTTCTCGACTCGGTTCGTACTAGCTGCCCCCTCTTGATCACTAGGATGCATTACCAAATGACCTTGTATTTTCTATAATTATAAAAAATTATACTAAAATTAAATAAACAAAATAAAATGTAAACTTCGGGGGCGAGTTTCTTCAGACAGATTGGGGGGGGGGGGGGCACTTGGTAGTTTGTTAGCTAAACTCCAATGTTACTATTGTCCACCCGGGTTCTTTGGCTCACTAGTAAAATTCCATGATCATGATTGCGTGCTCCGGGAAGCGAAAGTTTGAGCGCCGTCCAGGCAGAAGGAGTGGTCCCTTGCAAGGAAAGAGTGAAAGTTAATAGTCTGTATGAGTGCTCGTTGCGGAAAGCTCAAAACCATGGCTACCGCTAATGGACAACGAAATTACGTAACACAACATGAGCTAGTAAGCAACCGAGCAAGCTATGTACAAGTCCAGAGATTCCCTATTAAAATATTAAAAAGACGCAAGTTTAACAGAAACATCGGAGAAGCAAGTGTTTCTTAATTATGGTCAAAGGGGGTAACTTTGGGCATGGTTTCTGAATCTCCCAAGACTCCAAAGAGATCTGGCCCGACACTCAGACTCCGTTTCATAGGGTAAGCAATAAAGGTCACGTCCACAAGGACACACGGGAGCAGTGGCCAGTTGTGTGTAAAAGGCCTAACCGGGAGTATAGGAAGAGACAGGAACGAAAAAAATGGAGCTCGAATAAAAAGGGAGGGTAGAAAGGGTGGATAAAAAGTTAGGCAAGTGCAGGAGGTACAGAAGAAGAGGCCGGACTATTGATTTATTTCTGTCGGGAGTTAGGGGTTTGGTATGGCAGCGGGAGTAGAGTGGGAGTTTTTTTTCCTTCTTTTTTTCCCGTGCCGAGGACTGGGCGCTGGGTCTCTTCTGTCCGGGGGTGTATACTCGCTGGGAAACTTTTCCCGAGACCAAAAAGGATGCACATCCATGCATGTCTTTAGTTGCCAAGCCCATGCTATCGTCGAAAGCTGGACCGACTGGGCCAAAAAGCTTGCCAGCATAGACTGCTCCAGTGCAGTCGACGTTTCCACAGTAAACTAATATTTTAATATTTTTTTTCAATATTTTTTTTGCTACCCAAGTTTCTTTCTCCCCGTGATTCAGCACGGGACAAAGAGGAGTCGCTTGCATATATGACTACGAGATATTTTCTCCGTATTCCAGGGCCCAAAAAAAATGAAACATGAATAAAATACGCTGCTGACCAGCTTGAATACGAGGCAAACAAGACAGAAAGAGAGAGAGAAATAAATAAAAATAATAGCTCAGAGTTTCTTGCCATGTCAGGGTTTTTGTCGTCTTGTCCCACAATATGAGTGAGGCCTACAAACCACATTAGAGCTTGCAAGAGTATGCCTATACGTCATGGACCGTGGCAAAAAAAGGAAAAGCAATATTGAGTGACAGTTCTAGTCATCTGTGGGTTCCCCGCCGGGCTGTACGATTACAAGGCCATCGGTTTTTATTATTTTTTTCATCTTGGGTTGTTGTTACGACAGGAACGCAGGTTTGATAGCGATTATAATATGGAAATGTTATGTAAATGGAATGCGGCTTCTGTGGTGGCGTAAATCCAGGTCCTTTTCAATTAATCTACGTTGTCATTAAGCATTGAAACCGAGTCCGAGAGACCTTGGGAAGGGAGTGAGGGTCAGGCCATTCAGTCGCACTATCAGACGCTATCATATCTGTAGTCATTATCCTTGCTTTTTATTTTTATTATTATTATTCCTAGGTAGGTGTCGATTAACCTTCCTACCAAGATACAAAGCTGGGTAGGCCGCAAGGTGTAGTTTCACACCGAGTCCCATAAAGGGTGACGTTGAAAAACGAGCGATCACGAATGGATAAAAATGAACGAATTACGACATGAAGAGACGCCAAAGAGAGAGAGGATTGAAAGAAAAGGAGGCTGTACCAAACCCCTAAAGTTTGGAAATCGTATCCTTATCGCCTCAAACTCAACTCATTTTGGGCGCTGGCAACTCTCATAGAAATCGCCAACGCCTTCACCGCGGCCAGAGAGCAATGGCTGCGCCGCGTCTTCTTTTAACTAATATGGAGAATATTAAGTCATATATGTGGGGGACGTGTATGCCATAGGATCCCTCTAGACAGTGTAGAGTTAGATCGCGTACAGTACGTGTCATAGCCCTGAATTCCTTGTCTGGGTCCGGTCTTTGTGTGTAGCGTGAGCGTGAAGCTTGAAAGAGAAACGGCTTGCAGGAACGCAACGTGAACGGAGCGAAGGCCGTAGAGTGCTTTTTAAGAAACTGACATTAAACGAGGCCCATAGGGAAAAGAAAAAAAAAGAAGAGAAAGAGATGCCTGGCACCAGGCCCATATGAGTTGGAATCGACTGGAAGAAGTCGAAGGTTTGGAAGAAAAGGCGAAAACGCAAACGTCTATGCGAGGCCTATGTCAGGGACGTCGAGTCGAGTCCACTCGTCTCGGCAGACCAGTGAAGAAAATAACACACATATAGGGAAAAAAGAACTAAAAACGGGAGTCTGGAATGGACAGTATTGTATTGATTAGCCTCTTGCGGGACTTGAAAGATTTGCTGCCTTATTATAGCTTTCAGGTTGCAACCGACTCGAGTCTGACCTTCACAAGCTTAAAAAATTAACGAGTACTAAGCTCGCGAAAGAAGCAAAGTTTTCGCCATGCTCCTAAAATAAGCACGAGACAAATACCCCCTGAACCGTCTCGCTTGAGCCGCACTTGTTAAATTAGAAAGATTCCCTTTACATTGCTGTTCTTTTGTCTGTTATCTCTTTATATTTTATATATGGGGGGGGCAATCGTAGCTCTTTTCCTTCTAAAAAAAAGTTGTTTGAGATAACCGAGTTCCTAGAAGCATAACAAGACCTAGGATATCGTTAAGAGCCTTCATCTTTTCGTGAAAGTGGAGGAAAGACGCTGGCAAGTCCACAGCGTCCAGCTTCACGAATGGGTAGGATAACAAACTTGGCATCTCAACGACGAGTAAAATAAATAAAGACAGCCCTATCTAAAGCTCGGAAATATTTCACTAGATTGGGATTATGTATCGCAGGATGTAGACATTACATTCGCAAAGCCCAAGTCGCTCGTCTACAGAAGTTTGCCTTCTAAATAAATTAGGCCAGCCAACCGAATAAATTCGTTAAAGAAAACCAGACCAGTTTTCCTAGGTGATTATTATGCTGTTCACTCTTAAGCTTGTGGGGATTTTTTAATGAGCGCGTCCCCGAGCCAAAAAAGATAGAAGTAAAAAAAAATGCCTGGTCCCTGAATATTTGACGTGGAGCGCTCCGTTTTTTAGGGACGATAGGTCACGTCTGTGCCCTCTTCTGGTCACCGGGAACTTTTTTTTAGGCAGTGCGCATTTTGGCTTTCACTTTCAACTTTCACGGCTAGAGCTTAAAAAAAATTCTAGTGTAGCCGAAAATAAATTGGAACACTAACAATGCAGTTCGAGTCCGAAAAAAATGAAGGCCATCTTGCCCCAGACATAGGTTCGTTGGAATGGGAAGTTTTCCAGCCTGTGAAAACGTTCGAAAAATTACCCCCTTAGACTTGACTACGCTTCGGCACTTTTCGCTCGGTCTGTACAGTAAGCCAGTATATAATTTGCCGCGCTTAGGTTTTACATCCTCATTGCCTGGTCGTTAACGGGATTACTTTTTGTCACGACATGCGTCTAGGCCCCAAGAACTCTTTGGGGAATTAGATTTACTACGTGTAAAGATATTTAGCGAAACATTTTTTTCCTTATTCGGTTTGGGTGGGTTGGTTAGGGTTAAAACTTGAAAAAACAACAATGGGGTGGGATTTTTTGTGGTCTGTAAGGTCTGTAAGTCAAAAATTGACCCGAGGCGAGGACTTGTACCACATATAAAGTATAAATATAAACGACTCGAACAGTGAGTGTTGCAGCTGAGCATAATAACTTCTGGCATGCGAACACCTTACCAATTTCCCTTTTCCTTACGATCTAATTAATGCCGCGCACATTTTTTTCAATTTAAAGCAGGCGTAGGCTTGAAAGCCTGTTGCCAAACTATGTATTTGTCATATCGTTGCAAGATATTATACTATAAAAACAGATAAAAACTTAATAACAGGGTTGGGAGTCAGGGAGAAGGGTGTAGATGTAGCCGCGCATATTATTTTTCCTATGCTGTTTGCAGTTAGATTTTCTTGTAAGTATCACACGATATTACATGTTTTTTCGTGTGTTTTTTTTTTCTTTTTTTAAAGAGAGAGATGGGAAGAAGAGGGAAAGGACACATTATCGTACAGTACGTTCGTTCCCGCCCATCGTGACACCAATTATCTTTTCGATGACATTTCCCCCAAGCATGGTTTCGTATCTGATTATATTAAGGAGAGGCTGCATTTATGTCCTACTATAGCTCTGTCGAACTCTGTCGCATGAAAAGAAAAAGAAAAGCGACGTTAAGAAAGATGTGTTTAATGTTATGTCGGGGATGGGATAATAGCGCGGCTTATTGCAGTGTGGCCAATGTCGTTGAAGCGTGATGTTCTGTGTTAACGGTGACGCAGCGTGAGTTGCCTCCATTTTTCGTTCCCCATCCCCCTTTTCCTATGATATAACCCTTTCTTTTTCGCAGAGAGCGTGAACCCCGAACAAATGCACCTCCAGGGCCAACTTGTCTCGCTGTTCACGCATAGGGTTGCATGGTACCCACTATGTATCCTCTTTTTAATCTTCTGTTCCTTCGGTTTTTCCTTTTGTGTGTAAATTGTCATAAGAGGCGGTTTTTCTAAAATAACGAAAAAATGGCTCGACCAGAACACTGTCGCGGCGTCCAAAAATGTTTGAGAGTGCCGTGCTGCCCAAGCAATGCCCACATTACTGTTGCCTATTTTGCTCGCGCCAACGGAAAGTATAATAAGAAATAATAAAACAAAATGGAGAGGAAACAAGCAACTACGTTGAATACTTGCCAGCATGAATCATTGACCTCGGTAAAGTATGGGGAAGCAGACAGGGTGCGCGAGCAACAAGATTCGTATATTTGGTGAGGCTCCCCCCTTTTAATTATACTTTAAAATAAAAATAAATAAATACAAAATTGCCCGTACCTTTGAACCCACTGTTGGTCTGCTCGCTTAGAACCAGCTTTTTCCTTTGCATATCTTCCCATCGTTTGTAATTCCCCTTCGTGAGTGAAACAGTACAAATGGAAGGTGTATGGAAGAAGAAAAAGAAGGCGTTGTGAGGTATTTCAGGGACGTCCACCTCCAACAAGCTAGACTAGGACGCCATTCTGGCCCTCCACATTCACGTAAATGAGAATATGGGAAGGAGAAAGTTAAGAAAAGGGTATCTATAAGAGATGCAAAGAAGAAGGAAGAAGAAAGGAAGTCAATTCGACGCTTGTGAAGGGCCAAGCAGGGTGCGGCAATTACGATATGAGAGAGGATTCGGCGGAGAAGCTCGGAAATGGAAAGAATTGTCTCCCGAAGATTGAAAAACAAGGGCGAGGAGCTTTCCATTAATTATGCTAGTTGAGGTTTTCCGGGCTCTTCAGTTCTTACACGTTGTTTAGGGAGAAGGAGAGGCAAGTTGTTGGAGGGGCATTTTTATGTGCGAGCAGGAAGATTGAGACACTTGTAAGCTGGCTATTAAAAGTATACCCCCGACTGCCTGCAGTACACTGGTATTGTTCCATAAGATATAATAGCGCAGTGGAGGGGAGTCTGTTTGATGTGAGGACTCGATTTGCAGGGAGGGGGGGAGGAGGCTGGTCAAGGCTGGTCGTATGCGTGCCAACTAAAAGAAGACTAATTTGGCCCCTTTTGGTTATAAAACGGGACTAGTCGTCATGGTTGCGCCATAAATCGGGTTTCGTCCAGCCAATAGTGGCGTAAATAAACAATTGGCGGATATAGCCACCCCCTTCTCTAAACAAAATAATTTCTTTATTTTTACTTCATGTTCTTGTTATAGATAAAAGGGAAAAGTAATAAAGAGGTTCTGGAGCTTAAAACACCTTTGTATAAACGACATTAAACGACATCCGTGGCTGAAAAGGTGCCCTGATGGGGTTTAATGTGGGTTGAGACGGGCCTATTTTTCCCAGGTGCTTTGGAAGCGTGGAAGCTATTCCCTTTTATGTGTGTGGATGCCTGGTTCCTGCGAAAGGGGCGTCTTACTGAGGCTCGCGTTTTATTACCTTTATGAATTGAGCAGGTAGTAAACGAGGAATAAAGCTGTCATTTGCCAAAATTTATGCGCTAGCTCCACTGAGCGTGCCGTGCCGTCAACTATACCAAAACCCTCTTATTCACGGCAGATTGTCAGTGCTCTGGGCCTACAACGTGCCCCGTATAACTTAAGCCAAATTGAACCTATTTCTTTAAGTATTTGTTTCAAAATGATCGGCAAATAATTAAGCGTATTAGCTGATTTTCGCGAAAGCCCAGCAGTGAAAGTGCGGTTGGATGTTTTTATACGTATGTTTCCTGACGAGAGAGAGAGCTCAAAACTTGCATATAATATAAGCGCTACTTATGAAGTCATTAGAGCTGCAAAAGAGTACCTGTTGGAAATTAGGACGTGTGATACGACGTTAGCACGTCAGGGTTTTCTTTTTTGCTCCTTTTTTTTCAAGGCTTTTCTTGCTCCGTTTACTTAGCCTGCTGCGATGATGTGTTTGGTTTTTTGAGTCGGACTTGAAAAGATTCCCTATATTGTTGACTCGCTTATTACGCTAAATGTATAACCTGTAGGCGAAAAGACGCTTAGTTCATGCACATAGGAGTACATTTTTCAGAAATTCACCCAGTAAAATCTCCACTTGGCCATTGGCTTGGGAATAAACAGACGCAAGATACCCAACTTTATTTTTGGCGGCAGGGCGTGAAGTTATATTTGAAATTGCCTGTCTACTCGGATACGTGTTCTTCGGAAAGTTCTCGCTCCTCTCATTCTTCGCAAGGGACCAGGATACATGGACAAGTTATATAACTTGAAAGTTTTTTTCTTTTCTTGCGTTAGTATGCACTGTGAACTGTTTTTTGTTGATAGTTAAGGTTGTTTTACAATACTTATGAAGGACTATTTTTGATTGTTTAATTGCAGAAAGCGTCTCTGGTGTGGTCCCCAGCTCCAGAAGCGGCCCACGCCCATGCTTCCAAGCCTAGTCCGAACCAGGGCGGCGGGAGCGGGACGGGGAACGGCACTTCGACCGGTGTCTCGTCAGTCGGAGCCAGCGCAGCCGGCAACACGCCCAGTAGTAACAACAGCAACAATAACTCGACACCCAACAACGGCAATACGTCCAGGTCAGGCACTGGATCCGCGGCTCCGGGGGCCGGGACCCCTCCCACGCCGTCCGCCACGCCCGGCAGCCACCCTCATCACCACGCCCACTCGCATCACGCCCACGGTGGTCATCCCCATAGTCACACCCTTTCACACGGCCAAGGGGGGCATAGCGGAGTTGGCTCCGGAGGAACACAAGGCCCACCTCCGCAAGGCCTCATGCATTGGATGTCCGTCATGGCGGAACACATGAGCAACCCGCATCATGACGTCCATTACATGTGGAATGGAGTGGAGGTTAGTTTTTTTTCCTTTGCTTTCGAGTTGTCCCTTGACAGTTCACGTGTATACGGCGATTGGGCTACAGACTTACGGAGTTTTATATATTTTTTATTACTTTTGGCCGAGAAAAAAGACTCCAATATCCTCGCAATGGTTTCTTAAACGGTCGCAACGCCTAAAAAACTCTGTCGCAGAATTGGCTTACAAACAAAGGTAGATCGGGTGCTAAATCCCTCTATAAGCCGTGTTCTGCTGTCGGTTTGGCCGTTGCTTTGTCTGCGGTTTCTATCTCATTTGGGAATTCGCGGTACACGGCTTTTAAATCTTAAAAAGCGGCATTCAATTGTGTTCGTCATTCTCCATCTGTTTGCCCGTACTGACAATGCTGACAATGTCCCTTGCATGGAGGCTATTTGCATTTGAACTGTACTTTTTTTGTTTGATTTGTTTGTCGGGTTACTTGTGAAATAATTTAATACAAACGCCGAAGCCTGCAGGTCGTTCGATAGAGACATGGTTTGCAGTCAAGTGGAACACCAGTGGCCCATACATTCGAGAATGACAAGAGCACACTGGTTGCCGACGATGTTGCATTCATTTGCATCTCCTTTTTCTCTTTTTTTAGTCCGTAACGCATTGCTCCTGGCATCATCTCTTACTTTAGATGTATGCGTAAAAGAAAACCTTCCCGTGTCAGACCAGCTTGCCCTAATAGGGTTGTTGAGGGAACTCCATGCCCAATTTGCGTCGTTGGAGCCATGTGGATATTCGTCGCCGAGTTAGGATGACTTTTTATGACTCCCTTCTCTTTTTTTACTATTTTCCCAGCATCGACCGATGGGGAAGAGACGGGTTTGGCAAATGTAGATTTGCAGCTGTTCTAAATGGCGAAAGACCAAAAAAGTTATAGTTCTTTCCTTCCCATAGGACCAAGCGCTATAAAACAGCACAGTGATGGCTGCTTAGGGTTCCCAGTAATAGCGCATTGGCGAATTGCTCTACCTATCAGTGCCTTCCTTCTTTTTTAGCCGTCCTTCGAACCTTTTCGACGAAAGCGTCGT
This sequence comes from Lepidurus arcticus, assembly GCA_003724045.1. Classification (NCBI taxonomy): domain Eukaryota; kingdom Metazoa; phylum Arthropoda; class Branchiopoda; order Notostraca; family Triopsidae; genus Lepidurus; species Lepidurus arcticus. The sequence continues at coordinate 95,480 of RJJA01000178.1, forward strand.
CCTGGAATGCTTTACAAATTGCAATGCATTATGGTTAAGAAATAAGAATCCCAAGTTTTCCATAAGGACAATTTTGGGGAAAATAATGGTTCTAATGTCCTTTTTCTACTTCTATTTGCATCACGCGATTCCGTACTTTTAATTTAGTTCATTCCGTTTTTAATGTATTTGTCTCAGCGCTTTATGGAACTGCCAGCTAATGACTGAGAGCTAATTTCGTATAAAGGCGAAGGTGTATCTAAATGCGCTCGGCTTTTGTTGACGTGGAAAGGCTCCTTAAGGAGACAAAAGAGCAGATCATCGCTTGAATACGAAAAAGTGAGTAACGGGCGTTTTTATGCAGCCTTTTTCTCGTCGTGCATAAAAAGGTGTTGGGTGTTCGTGGTGGGCTCAACACGCAAGTTGACCACACGAGTTGTTGCACTCTGTCAGGCCTTGCAGAGCTCATTCAAACACCAACCCCCTAACCGAGTTTTTTTTTTAGTTTTTTTCTTCGTTTTTTTTTATCGGCTCTCGACACTGTTTGCCTTAACAATTATTTGACCTCATTTTTATTTATTATATTTTTTTCCCAACCCGTCGCAACCTTTTTACCTTTTAGAGCAGGACGACTTGCTATGCTGTCCACTCTGCATTTTTTAAAATTCTGGAAGTAAAATTCTGGATTTAAATCAGCGTACATGAAAACGCCGGGTTTTCTCACTCACACGGAACAATGTCGGAGGATAAGAGACGAGTTTTTGGCATTGAGGACGGATTCAGGACAAATTCAGGACGCGCCGAGAGCCGAGAAACGAGAAAGCAGAACCTTTTTGATTTAATCGAAGAGTTTGGACGACCGTGTCCAGTTATTGCCCTATGTTTTCGGCTCTTTTCGACCTTCCATAAAACTGCTGCAAGACGAGAAATTTTACATGGTCGCGCCATGGACGCATAAAATGACCATCATTCTGGTCCACACCATTGAATTCATTGTTACCAAGCTCGTCCTCTTGGTAGGAAGCGAGTGCTCCTTCAACCCTTTCGCGTCTCGGCTTCTTCGGAGAAATTTGAGCTCTGGCTTCATCAATATGGCCATACTATTTGAAAAAATGTCATATCTGTCAGCAAAAAGGGAAGAAGTGGACCCAGATCTCTTGACGTTGCGGTTGCAAGTTCCCTTTTTCGTGGTAGGGATGGTTTGTGATATTGGCCTTCCATAAAAATCTAAAAATCACAGACCATCGTAAAAGAGAGAGAGAGAGAGAGAAGGGTTATTCGGCTATTTCCAGGCTTAGTTAAACTAAGTTAATTAAACTTAGTTAATTCTGGATTCATACATAATAAAATGCTCCCTACATAGTGATACTATGGAAATTTTTTAAAAAGTGAAAGTCTCGGAACTGAAAACTAACGTCACTTTGGGGTTTTTCTAGAGCAAGATGACGTCGTCCGAGCAAAGTAGTAATGGTGGACCCATGCAAAAAGGTAAGCCATAATTTGGTATTCTTTCTCTTCTTTCGTTCTTAGCTTACTTTAGTCCCGTTGCTTTGTGACACCCGATTATTAAAACATGTTTTTTTCGTATGTTTTTTTCGATCCCCAATTAAGTTGTCCTAAACAAGAAAATGGAAACATCCCTGACAAATGCTCGAAATGGTTATTGAATTGTTAGGGTATAGCGTAACGAATGCACGAGTCGAGAGTTTTGTTGCGAGGAAATGGATTCAAAGGGTTACTTTTGAAGGGTTTATGTTAAGGGGGGTGGTATCGGCTTGTCAAGACACCGCCATAACCGAAAACAGGCCGAAAACTCAAGTGTAATAAAATTAGGATCTGACTTGACCTGTTTCGCCTTTTCGGTTCAATCCTGCGTAACCATCACAAATTTGCCTCGCTGGGAAAAAGTTTGGACTAGTAAAAAAAAAAGAAAAAGGAAGCTAGTCGAGTTTGTTGCCGGGACCCAACGGGTTATATATAAAGACCTTTTAGTCCGTTTTTCGTTTTTTGGGCCTTTTTTGCCTTTTTTTAAAATATTGTGAGTAGTTGAGGAAATTGTTCTGGTTTCGATGTGCCTCATTTGTGCCTTTATTTTTTTGTTGAAAAAATAAGAGGACGAGGCAGTGAAGGAGTTGGGGGCTTTTTTTGAGCTCCTCCAATCCTGTTCGAAAACTATTGGTCAGCCGTAAGTTTGGCATGGCAAGAAGGGAGGAACAGGTAAAGGGGAGTTGGAAGTGTCTCTATATGTAACTTGCAGCATAAGAGCGTGAATGCCGCGGTGAAACAAGTCCAGCCGTAAGGATAGTCGTATTCCGGCAGTCCCGAGGCTAACGCCGGCAATCTCGATAAGTACTTGGAATAGTGAGGACGTGTTTTTCAAACAGGTCTTCCCTCTCTTGTTCCCCCGACTGGATTTTTAAGGGACATTAGATCTATTCCATACACCTGTCTCCATTTCGTGAATTGAGTGTTTCAGCGTCAGTTTTTTTTTATTTTGGGGTTACCGAAGCTGAATTTGGTAGTTTTGTTATTGCTTGAATAAAATTTGGATCCCCACCCCCGAAAAAAGTAGAACCAGTATTGAGTATTGGAAATTGCCTTTGTGCGGGGAATTTTTAAGAGGCGGATTACCCAGTTTTTTTACGTGTCATGCAACTCAATCGTTACGGACTAAGTAAGCATTTTTTTAAAATTATTTATTTTTTATTTTATTTTTTATAATTATTTTTCTTATTTTTGTCATTTGTCCGTTGTGACGTTTTTGTTCTTTGGGAACGCGGTTGCTCATAAGCTAGAATATTTAGCGATAGTGTTTTGGCGGTTTTGTGGAATCATCTACGGAATAAGAAGACGCCAGTCTTACTTGAATGGAAAGGGAAATTTGCCTTTGCTGGAGCTCTAAACTCAGAGTTGGAGTTTCCGTATTGAGCAAACAAAGAACCAATTACAGCAATCGCAGACAAGCAGTGATATAAACAGATTTTTGGGGTATTTTTTTATTTATTTTGTTGACGTTGTATAAGCCGTCAGTTGCGAATTGTAATATTTCCTCAAATCTCCTTTGGACCGGGTTCTGTTTTCTCTACTTTAAACGTTAATATTGTTCTTGCAATTCAAGGAAGAGGGAGGGGGGTGATACACAGTTTAAAAAAAAATTTACCAACAATGTTGCCAAACTTGGCTTGACTTTGGCGTATACTTGTTTGACAGTAAGCTGGGAAGAATCAACGTCAAAGCGAACTTAACGAGTAAAAATTGAATGTATTGTTCCTTTCTGGGCAACATAGTTATCTGTCATTTAGTTTTTCAGGCGTCTGATGTATCCAAACCTTCTCCTCTTGCCATTACTTTATGAGGATCAATTACTGTACTTTGTCTTTTCTGGAAACAAAAAACTTCCAAGCACTCTTAACTGTAATCGCTTTATGGAGCATAATATCCCTGAAGGAATTTACGGGAAGCTAAATTCGCTTCGTTTGAACTGGGGCAAAGAAATAGAATTGAAAAGACCGCCAAGAATAGGTGCATACACTTCCCCACATTCCCCCGTTGTGGACCAGTTGTAAAACCCCGAGCAACACAGTAACGTAAATATGTTTGCTTGGAATTAGTCATGTAAGTCGATTTGTTGCGTATATGCCAACGTGACAGTTTTCCCGCACAGCGGCTACCCGTCTTGCTGCTCACGGAGAATTAATTACCGTTGCAGCTAGCATGTTCAGCCACTATAGTCTGTAGAAAACACACCTGACACAAAACCAAGCTTCTAAAAAAAATTAAAAGCTTGGTCCCGAATAGATTTTTTTTATTTTTAGTTTGCTTCCCTGATTGCATTGTTACATATACCCTCAATCATTTTTTTAAAAAGTAAACTGGTTAGTTTGCTTTGCTTCGGGGGCTGTTTATTGTATTTTAGATTCTGCTCCCCCCTGAGCAGTGAAAAGGTGGCATGCACATGACACCTGGTTAGATGTTGGGAGTTTTCTGTGTGCGGCAGGGTTCAAAGGGTTAGGCAGTAGTATGTGATGTCTACCCTTTGGACAAAAGACTTTTGCTATAGCTAGGGCCATTATGAGAACAGGAAAAAAGGGTTAAGGGGGAAATTTATTTTCTATTTTCGCATGCATGACAATGAGTTCCATGGCGGAAGTCGTCACTCGGCGACGTAGGAACACGTCAACGCAGTACAAGAGAGCAAAAGATGTGTTACAGCCCTTACCTCCTACCTTTCACGCTAATGTGACGGCCGGGAGAGTTACATTACATCTTTTTAGGAAGTACTTTTTTTAATTGAGATTGGGAACTTCGGTTGACAACTGTGAGGAGTGATTTATGCGGAATTTTGTTGGAATTTTGTCGAATGAGAAATTGGTAATTTTTTTTAAAGAGTAATTTTCAAAGAAGAGCAATAGTAGTAAAGTGGTTTTGAGAGGAGTAACTGGTTTGAAATTAGTTGGGGTATTGTGGTGGCCAAAATCCTTGTATCGAGCACAAGTATTAGCTCTCATAAATTTCATAAATCCGTCAGCGCTGGCCATGTATGTAGTACTCAGATAGCTAGAGGGGGCTGTAATAATAATGCCTAGCCCCTGGCGGCTGGGAGGCAAACCCGCTCCTCGGCATCCTCGGCATCAGCCAGTTTCTTGGGGCATATTTTCCTCAGGATTTATTGTGTTTATACGATATCTGCATAGTCTGACTTGTTTCGTTCCGGTCTGAAGAATTATCAAATAGCTGGGAGGATTGGGGGGGGGACGTGGGATGCTTTAAACTCCGAATGCTGTATAGACGAGCATGAGGAAAACTAGTAAGACCTTGTAATTGGTGGTGTCATCTGGCTGACGGGGGTATCATAGATGAAATTGCATTGACGCTGTCATGCAGTATAAAAAGACCAACCCAAACATTGTCTGCTAATAGAAGCTCCTCGCCAAATTGGTATTATTTGCCATCCCTAAGTGCGAACGAAAAGAACCTGTTGCATGTGTAGCCATTTGCATATTTTATGTAATTTTATAACAAGATTTCATGTAATTTTCGTATTCTTTTTCTTAATGAACCATCTTTTTTTCTCCCTTTTTCTTTTGTTTCGCGTTTTATTTGGTTGGTAGGTGGCAGTCTGGATGACGGCCGCTTGGATGTTGCACATCCTGGCTTAGGTGCTGGACCCGGGCTTTACGGTGCAGGTCCCCGTTCGACGTCGTCTTCCTCTTCATCCCCTCCCGCAGCGTCAGCTTCTTCCGGCTCCATGCTCGTCGTCCCACAACCGATAAGTGCGAAAATGGGTGGAGGATCGGCGGGGTCCAGTGGAGGAGGATCTCAACCCCATGCCAACGGAACTGGACGCAAGTACCAGTGCAAGATGTGCCCACAGGTAAGGAAAAACATGCCCTTTTTTACCCTTCTTTTGGTTTTCGGTTCCTTTCTTTTTTGTGTGAGTAACACAAAAATGGAAGTGTTGTTTCGGGTTGATGGATGCGATGAGACGTCACACCTATATACTATCTAGGCTGGTTGGAGCCATTCCAATTTTCCAGACACACGCACTAAGACCATCGCACTCTTTTGCATAGTTATTTTCCGTAGACTTTGGCGCTCTCCACGACACTCGCAACGCTCTCTCCGCACACTGCTATAGATGGCAGATTTTTTTTCTTTGTCACTTTTACTTTCGGTATGTTAGGTGGTTGATTAGCACAGTTTCGATCTTTGCACATACCATGAAGTACATTCACGGAAGATTTTGGCGTATTTGGGATGGAATTGCAGTGTGGCATCCGGGAAACTATGTCAAGGCGCGTAGAGCCTGCGCAGTGACCCTCCAGACCGCCATTTGACAAAGGGCAGTTAATCTATTGACAGGGTTTGCGCATTTCCTGCGTTTTAATTGCCAACTTTGAGAATACGAGTACCTGGAATGATCGTTGTCAAGAAAAACCGGATAGAAGTGTCTAGAGAGTGACTTTGGATGGTAATACGCGGATAAACGTCCTTGGCGTACGTCACGCCCTTTTTTAAGGAGTTTTTCCGAGAATCCATTGAGATACCGGCTGGTGAGCATGTTCATTAGCGGCTGGCGTCCACCAATGTCATTATTATGAAAGGAAGGATCGGACATTAATAAGTGGCTTATTTAAGCTAGCGTAATTAAAAAGAAACGTTCAAAGAACGCAGTTTGCATAACTAAAAAGAACTGACCATCCAAAATATTGGCTTAGCGGAATTTAGCCGGCTGCTTTTTTTGCTTTTTTTTTACCCACGAAATAATGCTAAATGCAAGTCAGGTGTTCATTATACAAGCTCGCTTTTGGGGGCTGACCAGGTGCTCTGATTAGGATTTTCGACAGATGCTTTTGCTCTCCAATGTCAACCACGCACTACATTAAGAATAAAAAAGGAAAGAAAAAGAAGAGAGAGCTGTTCCTCATCAAGGACACTTGAATCTAAGAAATTTGTTCCGTAGTTGATATCCCTGTAACATTGGAATCCCAAACGAGCTTAAAAAGCTGTTATGCAGCTTTGGAAATAAGCTGATTTGACTCCGTTGCTTTCTGGAAGGTAACAACACTTCTCCATTTCATTGATTTCGGCCTTTGTTAATGAAACTCTGGCAGATAAAACAAAAAACGTCGAGAAAAGAAAGGAAAACCGACTAAAAGGGTTAAATACCTTTTACCTGAGAAACAAGGCTGGAAAACGCAGGAAATAAGATAATGCAAGGTAGCTTTGAAGTTCTTCCCGTGGACTTTTTTTCCCGAGATGTCGTGATGGGTTATCGGGTCTTGTAGAAAGAATGGGAACCAGTTATGTGCTGATTCGTAACAACCGACGACATTCCTGCCAGCAGTGTCCGTGGGATTCAAATAGGAAGGGGGGGGGGGGGGGATCCAGGCTTTATAACAGGCTTGAGGTAACCGAAAAATTCCCAGCGTTCGAACGTTTTGAGCATATACGGGTTTTGACTCCCTTAGCCCGGCAAACGTGACTGACATGGAGCAGGATCAGTTGGACTTTTGGAAGGAAACCGGTGCTAAACTTCCTCCTCCACGTTATCAGTTCCTTAAGGCCAACACACCCGTTTTTATTGTTGTATATTGGCCTCTTCTAGTTTGCAAAAACCAGGGCATGTCAAAGCCGACTCCTCAGACAGGTTTTTTTCAGATTTTTTTAAACCCAGTACCATGGGAAGGGTGTTCCAACTCTTTGAAAATTCGCAAAACTGCTCGGGACACGAGTGGGAAATTAGCCCATGAGGGGTTGGTGGACAAGCGAAGAAGGGTATACGTACCCAAGTCCCCTATAGTAAAAAGTGACATTTATGGTTTCCCTTTGGGTTTTTGCACGATTCTGCCAAGTGTCAGCAAGGCGTGTGCATGGGGGGAAAAAGAGGGGAAATTGGGGAAAAAACGGATAGGAGAAGAGACACAGAATGTCGGGTTTTGATCGCGAGATGTGTATGGCGAGCTTGTGGAACTCCCAGGACAAGAGACTAAAAGAACCGGTTTGTAGGGACGTGTTTTAATGGCTGCACCGCCTTGCCAAAAGGACATCCTTGGATGTCGTTCGGATAACTTGTTGAAAAATAATTGTACGCTCGTGAAGATTAGCATCTTTGTAGCCACTTCCGTTCTAAAAAAAAGACAAAAAGACGAAGAAAACCGAAGGGAAAATGGAGCCGAGTTAATTATTATAGGCTACGCTGGGTCTGTATAAACACCAAGTTAAGAGTGGGTCTTAACTTTTATTTTTCATTGTTGCGGCATCGCCGTTGTCCCCATACGGAGCCATACGCAATTGCGCCTCGAGTCTGGAAACAATCCGAGAAAACATTTCAAACGAAACGGCAATTTTTCGCTCAACTTCCTCTACGGAAAATTGTTTCTTTTCCTACACGTTGTTTAGCGTTATAACGACCTAATTAAGCGTCGTAAACGAGTCAACTACTGAAACCGAACCATCTTTATGAGTCTATAAACTTGTTGGTGAAAAACGGTGCGACAGTTATTCCAAGCCTTTTTCTTTAAAAAAAAATTGCAACGAATAGTACCTGCAGCTTTTGTGTGCCTGTCAGCCAGCGATCGTGTTTCTCGTCTAGTTTAAAGTAACCCATTTTGGGGTTAATATCTTATGCTGTAAGGTAGTTTACGTTGGGAAGTTTCGTCATCGGTTTCGACTTTGAGCGCAATTTCAAGTTTTTCAAGGTACCGTCCTCAACTAATTGCGTTTTTGGGGGGGAAACTGACGAAATGGGGAAGTCTCCAACGCATTTTTTATTTGAGTTTTGAGCGTTGCAGGAACCGAATTGAGTGGTTCCAAGCCGTTAACTTATTTCCGGTTGAACTACACATGGATAGCCTTTGATGCTTGATTTATCTCTCGTTTTCCCGAGTTTTCTCACCTGAAAGTTCCCGCTGCAATCCTTCACAAACGAGTTTAAAAGCTCCACGTCCTATAGCGTCCTTTTGTACGTGGTTCAAGCCAAGGGTTAGATTAAAAAAGAAAAACATAATGCCAGATTCGGTTGATTAGTTCTTTGAAAGTCTGGACGGTTTCCGTACTACTCGCTTATATTTGTCCCAATCCACGGAGATTACCTGCGTGCAGACCTCTTATTTAGGATAATTATTCACGGCAATTAATCCGCCGCTTAGCAACACGGTCGAAACCCATCTCTTTCTCGAACGTTTATGTTATCCCCAATACTGCGAAACACATCAGTTCTCCGATCTAATTATGCATACTTAAGTCCTTGGTGGTGATACACGTATCAGTAGCTCTTTGCAGTCAATTATACTTTGCCTGACAAAAACGAGCTGGTCGAAAACCGGATTCTTTTCGACGTATCAGCGCCCCATTTATCATTGGCTGCTTCGGTTACATCACCCTTACCCGACGAGGTTGTTGGCAATTTTATTGTATTTTTTTCAGCGCGGGTCAATTTTTATATGCGTATTGCATATCCTTCCTTTATGGCCCTAATCCGCAGTTTTGCACGAGAATTATGCGAATGGCCGATGGGAGTATACAACCTGCAATAGGCACGTTTGACCCCCACAGAAAAGCCGCCACCCTTTTGTATTTTTGCGCAAGGAACGGTAGCGTCTGCAAGCCCAAAAGGTCGTATCCTTGTCCTGATTATATACATAAAAAAAATTGCTTAATGGGTTTTTTCAAAGCCCCCGAAAGTTATGGGCTTTTTGGCCGGGAGTAGTTTGACGGAAGTGGCCATTTGAGGACGAGGGCCACCGTCGTGCCATTAAATGTTATGGCACTGTCGAGGAGGTCTCCTGCTGCTAGAATGGCCTCTTTCCAAAAACGCTCTCTGATGGACACGCTCCATCCTCGTATTACTGGATGAAGATACACGTCCATCGCTGCATGAATGACCCATTTCAAAACCGCACATTGCGCCGTTTTCCATAGTTTCGCGTTAGGCTCAGCTAAAAGTAACTGCCAAAAACGTTCTCTTATGGCATCTATGGCTGGGGCTGCCCAATGGTAGCCGGTAGCAGCTACCATGCGTAGCTCCTCAATTCAATGGCTTTATTATGAGGGCAGGAACATTAACTCGAAATGTGCTGACGCTTTAAACTCTTCGATAGCTTCTCACTCGACGGATGGACTTGTAACCCCGTGTACAGCACTATTTTTCCTTAAACAAGCGCAGCAAATAGAGGAGCAAATACTTAAAAAATGAGGCATACCTTTGAGAACGATGCTGCGCCGTTCCCAGGCTCTTTCCTGCCGTACTTTGGATCACCCCTTGGATGTTGCTGTTTTCTATTGCGCTGCTCTGCTCTGCGACCAATCCATCATGCGTCAGGGAAAATAAACCGGGCAGGAGAAGCACTGGGAGGGTTACATTCATATGGAGTCACACGTGATGGCGGATTAGTTGGGACCCTCGACAATGAGCAGCTTACACTTACTGTACCGGGACTTTTAATTCTCGAACTTGGCGATGAGACTTCTTAGCTTGAGCATTCTTTAGTATCTTTAGCAGATAAAAATTATGGCAAAAGACTTTTTTTTATGAAAAAAGTCTTTTTTTTATGTGAAAAAATCTCTTTGGCTTTTGTCAAAAACTGATGGAATCTGTTAGGATCTTCTTCCACTTGTTGCATTTATCCCTTACACAGGACTTGCACAGGACGACCCTATGTTTTCAAGGGGGGTAGAGCAGGGCATAAAAAAGTTTTAAATGGATAGGGATTTTAAAAGGGGGGCTATATGGGGTAGTGTTTCCTGATACCGCTTACCTTTTAGGTATATATACACATATATACCTGAGGCTTTTTTGTCTCCCCCCTTGGTGCATACGATCTAGCCTTCCCTCCAAATGCTCATCGAATAATGCGGGTTGCTGTTACATCAAGAATGGGGGGCGAGGGAAATCGGGGCGTCCTCCCAACGTTCCCACACTTTTTAAGCATATCCACACGGAACGAAGACCACGCTCTTAAAAAAGGTCCATTGCAGCATTGCTTTCTTTAATCGGAGTCTCTTACGGGCTGTATGGAGCCCCATTTATGCTATGAAATTTGAGGCGACTTTTTCCCTCCAAGCGTTTTGGCAATAAAGTATTTGGGCGAAATGGAATGTTTTGCCATAGTTACGCTAATCAGTTGGCGTACAGTACATCGCCGTCCTGACACGAGTACTGTACCGTACTGTACTGCTAAAGACAGTCGTATATTGTTTCGGGGGTTCTGGGGAGAAGGCAAAGAAAAAGTGGGGAAAATGTTTTATGCCTTCGGTTAGCGCGTAACAATAAGCGTCGAGCAGGACGTGCTCAATAGCCACCAACACAAAAGGCTGTCGGAAGCTGCTTATCCATTCTAGCGCAATGCTGCAAGACTCTTGCCTGCTCTCCGCTCCGTAGTATATATACTGCTCATAACAAAAATCTTTGAGAGAACTCTCCAAGGCAGATATGGGACGCAGAGATTCCCACGGTGTCGACCCCCTCTTGTCTCCCGCAGAACATCAGTATGTGCATTGCCAGGCATTCAGTGTCCGGGGTTCTATTCTCCGCCCAACTTCTGCTCTTATGGACGCTCAACGTCACCGGCGTCGCTTTTCAATGCAAAACTACTACATACTCACCCTCAAACCTTTGGCTCAGGCAGTAAAGACGTCTCTCAGGCAAAGAGAGCAATATAATGGGGAGACGTGCGTATAACCTTCTTTTTCCCGCAAAAAAGCAGAGGGGGGAAATTCTAATGGAATTCCCTATTCCCTAGGGGGGAATTCTATCAGGGGAACATATGAAGCGAACTAAACTCTGGTTAAGATCCAGTAACAATTTGGACACTAATTACTTGTGGCGTTAAAAATATTTGGCGAGTAATTAACATCAGTTCTTCTCGTTCCGTGTCTCTCTCTTTTACAACGCCTGCAGCCCACATTTCATGTCAAACGAGTTTGCTAGCTTGTTAGGTTTTCCAAACGAAATTAAGGACACGGGCAATTTCGGGAGATAATGTACTGATGACGTTGGTGTTTCCAGGTTAATCTTGTTATGCAAATGTGCTGAAGTTAACGTGAGACAAAGTGGTAAAAGGGACACCCTAAGCTTTTTTCATATTTTTTTTTCAACGTAGTAAGCTAAGTCTCTTTCTTCGCCCTCTTGAGTTTTAATTCAAGAATAGAAGGGGCCCGTCTGGAAAAAAATCTTAGAAAAAGTGTTTCTTTTTAAGAAGGGGGGAACATATGAGGGCATATTAAGGGACGGCATACAGGTATATAAGTTTTGCCACGTGGTCGTATAGAAGAGACTAATAGCCAGCTATACGTCCGACTGCCAAAACAGACCGCAAAAAACGCCACTTTTTGCAGCACTTTTTCCACGCGCTGCGTCTTTAAAGGGCTTTTTATTTTGTTCCGTATAAAACCAGCTGGACGTCTCACTCCTTTGTACTGAAAAATTAGCGTAGAATAGGACCAGGGGGATGAAATGATAAATAAGCCAATGCCTTTTAATTAGCTTTTTTACACTGCCCACAAATTTGCATCCGAGAGGAAATGTTAGGGAAATTGGATGTTTTTTTCGTCCGGATTAAACGGATATTATAATGGCCTAAAAAACAGTACCGTGTTATCCGAGCATCTTCATCCTTGGGCTCCTTTTCGGAAAATGGAAATGGAAAAATTTCCAGGCAGTCATTCAAGGAAAATTCTTCGATTCAGACATGTACCGCTATAGACTAGTCTTCCCTCACGTTCTGCTTTGATAGCTCCTAATCTGTGTTGCTAGCAGTGCAAGAATTCTTACGAAGACGCTGTTTAACTCGTTCGTTCATCCGTCCGTCATGAAAAACCGGCTTTTCCTGCAGCGTCCAAGTGTTTACACCAGGCCGCCAGCGTTGTGGGTTTCAGTTCCACGTTTTTTAAAGTTAATATTGGCTTTTATTTCTCCCCGAAGATAATCAATCGGAACTTTTGACCTGAAAACCCTTTTGCAACCGATTTTTTTCTTGAAAAAAAGAAAGCTCGCCGTGATCGGTTTCTACACTCGACATGTGGAGGCTTAAACCATCCTAGTGGGGTCCCTGATGCATATGTATACTCTCCTGTAGCCTAGTTTCAGGCTTAAAAACGAAATCGGAGGGCATTTACCAAAGAGAAAAATTGAAAGCAAGCTTAGAAAAAGAGAGAGAGAGATAGGACATGAGATGTTTGAAGTTGTGCTTTTTACTATACCAAGTAAGGCCTTTTGTCCCCCTATATTTGGTCCCCATGCAAGCATTAACGAGCACATTGGGAAAATTCCGTTTCCTACATCCCACTGTGGGTGATGCATTTTGTCATAGGAGTTATGTACTAGACACGAAGCCCCCCAATGCACAATCAGGGATATGGTGTTGGCCTTATACCCTGCGCTTGGGAGCCCACAAAGGTAGGAAGAAATGGGCCCCTTTACATCTTTCTCTTTTCTTTCGCAAACTTACCCACCCCAAGAGGAAAGTTGGGGGTTACTGAGATGACTACGGGGGCAAATCACCCTCTTTTTTTCGGGGGGCGGTCGAAATGGGATGTTAAAGCATAGCTCCCGGTTTGGGTTTTTTCGGCCTTCGCTCGATGACCGAGGTTCAGAAGTGCCGGTGATTTCCAGCGCAGCACACCTCTACGCTCTTGCGAACGTTTTTGCTGTATTACGTGAGCCATCCAGTCCCGAGTAAAAAAACGTGTGAGAAACCTGAGACTTGGAAGAAAAAAGGACCCCAGTTTTCCTTTTGCCTGTTGCTGTTTCGTGTGATTGATGAGCAGTGTTTCAGAGCAACGGCGGCGAGTCACCTTTATCATTATTCCCCCGGGGTTTGATTACATAAGTTTAACCAAGCTTGACTTGGAAGTTTTTTGGGTCTGACTGCTCTCGTCGGTTTGAAAAGGAACGTCTGAAAAGGACACACGGTTTCGGTTTTGCATCGGTGATTCTTTCTCAATGCTTAATGCTCAACCCCTTATTGTTGGCTAATCTTGAAGAGGACACTCTGCTTGAGAAGGGATTCGGAGACTTTCTGCCAGTGCCGTGTTTGCAGTACGCGTTCGGAACCCCATGGTATAGACCTGTGCCACCGGCCACGTGGGGGTTAATTAGTTCTACTGGCCAGTGTGAAAAGACGTGCTGAATGGTGTGGTCAGTGGAACGATTGTCCTCGTTGAAAAGACTGTTACTGACTCGTAAAGCATTGAGCCCAGGGTGTCCAGCCAGCAAAAGCGAGCAAAAGTAACCTGGTCCACCACCCATCCATCAGAGCAAGTCCTTTTCTTCTAATAGAGAATTGGCTCAAGCCCTGTCCATTGACTATTAGTGAACCCCGAGCAGTGTCTGTCGGATTGTTCCTTTTATTTGAACTGTCCCCTTGACCACTGGGTGGGGGACGTCAATCGCCTACCGTCATGGCCACTTTGATGCAAACAGAGATGGGCAATACGCGCCCGGTACATATCTTACAGCCCTACGTGGATTACGCTAAAAACTACACGCAATACAGCGGAAATCCTTCCGAGTTTGTCAGTGACAAAGAGAAGGTATTACACAACACGTGTTCACGGCTCCCAAGCCGAGCAATGCTTTTCTAACAGACTTGGGGCCCTTCCACCCAGAGCTGTAGCCATTTGCATCCGTTTATTTTTAACAGGCCAGAAATAACTGTCTGGACGCTGCTTTGCGTTTGCTCATCTTCGGGGAAAGAATGGTTTGAACTTGTTGCTTGTTTCCGACAGGGAACCATTGTCATTCTTGCTGCGTTTCTGGAACGCATTTCTGCATGGGAAGCTCGTGGAGTCGGAGTCTATACTTGACTTTTTAATTTTTATGATTTTTTTCCCATGCAGAATAATTGACAGCGAGATGAGATGGAAGTAGCGCCTGCAAGGCCACTAAGTGATTCATGCAGTGGCTTAGAAAACCAGGCCCTTTCCCTTTTTTTCCTTTTAGTTTAACTTTCTTTTTTTGCGGGGACAGTTTGCGCGGACGAAGATACTAGCCCCCCTTGTTTCGACTTGGGGGCCTCGGTGTCCCACATCCATAACGCCTAGGAAAAGTCATTTGCCTTTTTTTATGAAGCATAAAAGACACGAACATGACGAAAGGACAACAGGTGGTTGCGAATTATACTGCCTTGCCTATTTTGCCAACCGTCTGGCTCAAGCATAGCCCGGACTGTTCGGGGGAGCTACTCTCGGGAGTCTTTTTTTAATGATTTTTTTGGCGTAGCTTGCTCTTTAATGACGTGATTTATTTGGGCGTTGTAGATGAGGTCAAAGGCGACGCCTCGCAGGCGAAGTCGAGCAACCCAGACAGCATGATTACGGGTAGAATGTCGTCGTAAGACGCATAGGGATCGGATGGCAAATAGAAGCTTCGCTGTTCCTTGCTGCTCCTTCCCATCAAGTCACAGACACTATAGACTAGACAACGACGCTCATCCCAGAACGCACATAGTGCTGTGCAGTGCGGTCTCATTTATATATATCTCTTTTAAGATATACCAACAGACCTTGCTCCTCTTAGTTTTTTTTCTTTCATTTGGCTTTATTATTCGGATAGCAGACTGGGAAGTCACTACGTAGTTAGCAGGTATTACGTAATTCGCCGAACTGTTGCATTCATTAAGTAACAAGCAAGCAGACCATCTCGCGAATTTTTATTTTATTCCATAAATTTATTACGGGAAATCTTTCGCAGCCTGCGTAAAACAATTCCCTTTATAATGGCCAAGGTCCCGAGCCAAGACTTTAAATGACTTGGGGGAAAATATGAAACGTTGTTAACCGTTTTCTGCGAGCGAAAATATTGCGCGTTTTATCACTCGGGGGGCCCACTTCTGCACCGTTGCTTTTATGGCCCTAGTTCGATATGGTCACGCCGTTCAGCTCAGATTGTGTATGCTTGGGAGGGTTGAATGTAAACGGAGCGGTCTGGCGCCGAAGCAAAAAACGAAAAAAAAAAATAGAGAAAAAACAATGATGGACTTATCTGTTATACAAACGCCTAAGACAATGTAGGTCTAATTTTGCTAGCGTTATCGTTTCGAGGTTGGGCAACCCGACAGTGCATGCCCGAGAATCTGTTGACTTGTAAGAGTTATTTTCATTTAGCTAAGATGGATTTCTTGGAAGGGCAGTCTTAGGCAACTGGTGTTCCATGTTACTCTACTAAAGAAAAAGCTCCTCTTTTCTAATTGACAAATGGGTTGCGTGTGGTTTGGTTTGAATGGGTTTCTGTCATTATTGAACTTCTTCGAATGTTGTGGTTTTTGGTTTGGAACTTTTTTTTCGCCCTCCGTCTTGATTGAGATGATGTACTTTTCTGGGATAATTGTCAACTTTTTCTACCGTATTTATGTACCATGGTTTTGTGATGCTCATTTGCAAAATCGGAATATTTACAGCAACACGTACTTACGGGTGGATGTGTGGGTAGTGGTAGCTGCATGTCTCTGCCTTGGTCCCCAAAGGTAGACTTCTTTTTCTTCGACAATCGCTTATATCTTTCTATCGTATAGTCCTTCTCGAGCGTTAGTTCGATTTTCACACACCTCCAATGAGTGGCAAGCCTATCTTTAACGTGAATTAGCTTTTCGTCAGTCACAGAGCACACAGTTTGGAATTCAAAAGAATCCCCTTTCACATTTTTTTTAAATATTTTTTTACTCCTTTTTTTCTTTTCTTTTTGTGGCTATTCACCTCTCACTGGTTCACAAGTGATGACCGCACCACTTTTGAACACCTTAAAGGACAAACAAGAAACCCTTTTTTTAGGAACATGTCAAAATCTGAGTTTTTTGTTCCAGTTTTTGCTCCCATAACCAAACCTCCTAAAGGGAGGGGCCGTTGAGAGGAAGTCTTGATTATTGTTAGGTCATCAGTTAAAGTCGATGCAGCTCCACAAACCCACTCATTCCTCGCTAGTAAATCAGAAAAAAAATACATAAAACATGTGAGCCCGTTTCAGCCGACTAACTGTCTTTGACATTTGGTCAGCATTCGATAGAAAAAGGCCATTTTCTCGCATTCTTTTTTTCTCAAGTTAAAAAAAAATCTGACCAAATCAACTGACCCCCGTCTGTCTGTGCTCTTTGCAGATCTTTGGCTCCAAGGCAGACCTGCAGCTCCACACCCAGATCCACATGCGCGAGGCCAAGCCGTACAAATGTTCCCAATGCTCGAAAGCCTTCGCCAATTCGTCGTATTTGTCGCAGCACACCCGAATCCACCTGGGTATTAAACCCTATCGATGCGAAATTTGCCAGCGCAAGTTTACCCAGCTGAGTCACCTGCAGCAACACATTCGGACCCACACCGGGGATAAACCGTACAAATGCCGCCACCCAGGTTGCAATAAAGCCTTCTCACAACTCTCCAATCTGCAAAGCCATTCCCGCTGCCATCAGACGGACAAGCCCTACAAGTGCAACTCCTGCTACAAATGCTTCACGGACGAAGGATCGCTCCTTGAACACATCCCCAAGCATAAGGAGTCCAAGCATCTCAAAACCCACATCTGTCAGTATTGCGGCAAGTCGTACACGCAAGAAACCTACCTGGCGAAGCACATGCAGAAGCACTCGGAGCGGACGGACAAACGACCCGCCCTGAGCAGCTCGGCCGCCGCAGCAGCCGCTGCGGCGGCGGCGGCGGCCGCCGCGGCCGCTGGTCTCCGTGTCGACCCTACTTATTGGTCCAAATCCGAAATGGCGGCCTCGAACGCGGGATTGGACATGAACCACGCTCACCACGCTCATAACCACCATGAAAGATCCTCCCTCAACAGCGAGTCTTGCATCCAGAACTCGAGCGGACTCAGTGACCACAGCAGTCGTCTGCTGGGCCGAGATTCCTTGGATCATCGAAACCTGTCGGAAGACTTGCGTCACGCCCATCACGTACACGCCCATTCGCATCTCAGCAATCAAGTGGGAGGCTACGACGCGACCAAATCCTCTTCCGTCTCCGCGTTCACGCCCATTCAAGGCGGAATGCTGCCCCTAGGCGCCGCCGGTGGACAACTGAGCATGGGCGCACCCGCACCCTCTTCGCGCTCTTACTTTTCGTACGATCACTTGGCGTTCTCCAAAGGCCCGTCCCAAATGGGCATGGGGATGCCATCTATGGAAATGAAGTCCGCCAATTCCTTCAACAATCAGCTGATCCTGCACCAGATCAAAAACTACGCGCACCATCCGAACCTGGGAGTGGTAGGGGGCGGAGCATGCGGATCCGTGGCTGATCACTTTGGGCTCGGGAAAGACAAAGGTCAATGAAAAAGATGACTCGTGAAAGATGGAAGGCGTCCGTCCGCAGGCGTCCGCAATGGTAGAAAACACAGCCTTAGCAGAGGGAGGGAGACGGAGATGGTAGTGAAAAGAAATTGGAAAAAGTCGGCAGAAGAGCGCGCAACCAGAGCAGTTTAAAAACTCCGCCTTGGCTAGTCGACGAGGATGAAAAAGCCACTGTAGCTAGGCATCCCGAGCTTTTCTTGACCCAGAAACGGATCCCAATCTATTGGTATTCAGCAAATGCACCTACAAATTCACCCTCCTGATTGTTCCCTTCGTTTCGACAAAGCCACCAGGCTGGAAAAAAGGCGTTTTATTCGCAGCAAATGGATCCCAATCGGCGGTACAAAAAAAAACTTAATTTCTTGGAAAATTTTGCGATATGTTGGCAAAAACCAAAAGCGTCTACAAGACGTTCGGAATAGTGTCAGATTGATTTCAAATCTTTCCCGCGGAAAACTTTTGACCTTAAAAATTGAAATTGAAAAAAATAAAAATGGATCCACTCTTATATCAATTCGGAATGGCCAAGACAAGTCTTTCGTTTCCACAGGAGCCTGAAAGGCTGGAGACCTTTTGTTGGAAAATTTTGTCGGTTTTTGGAAAAACACCCCTTGGAAATTAGCTGACTTTTAAAAAAATTCACTTTGAACGCCTACTTCAAATTCGTTCCTTTGCTTCAGAGTTGGGAAAACAAAATTCCAGCAATTGAAACTGGTTGCAAACGTTAGCGGCTGACGGTGGCAAAAAGGAGTAACTGAAAATGGCTGACGTCGGCGCTGGCAAAGTTGTTATCCACCTAGAGGGGGGTAATGGAAACTCGTGGTTGTCGGAGAATGGACCTTTTTATACAATTAGCCGTTCGGTGCGCACGCACTGTACGATTGGTGTGAGAGCGAGCGCGAACTCCCGGTGACTTATGGAAGAACAGCGATGAGAACTCGTCTCAAATTGTCCCTTCAAAACAAGCAATAGTTTTAGTGTGAACAGTCAACTTCGTATACGGTTATGGTGCCTTTCGATGTGTCAACGAAAAACACGTAAAAAAATAATCCTCATTACTAGCACCCAGTGAAAATCCAGACAGCATTGCAGAAGCAGCAGCACATGATCGCTGGGAGATCAATTCCAAGTTCACCCACGTCGTCAAACTTCAAAAACACACTATTTTTTTCCTTAATTGCTCCTAACTCAGCCGTACCCATGTCAAGACTTTCCGAATCTCACCTGAATCAAACATGATAGAAGCCGATTCAGCATTCAAGCAGTTCCAGGACCACATGACCGCGTTGGGTCACTACCTCGACAATTCCCTCACCCAGGATGGAGCGCAAATTTCATGGCAATAATCGCATGCCCCTATCGAAAAATTTTTTAGTGTCGCACAAAAGGAAAGAAAAAACAAACAAAGAAAGCTGAAAAAACCATCCCAGACTGATGGCGTTGTTTTTTGAATCATTCATCACAGCAGCCACTGGGGCGTTGGCACCAGCTGACATACACATTGGGGAAAATAACTAGGACTAATGCGGCAGAGCTCAACTATTCGTACCGGTGTATACGTAAATTCGGCAGTGGATTTTTTTCGTTCTGTTTAATAACCTCCCCCTTTCAGCTCGTTATATGTATCTCATAACGCAGCTCATTTCCCCTTATTATTAAGTATGAAGGGTTTCAGTTGACTTGTATATTTCGTGTAACACGGCCAGGGTGTTGCCATGTCCCTCTTTTTTTTATTAAGTTCTTACCATAAACATTCAAGAGGATATACTCTTGAATATTGGGGGAAAAGTGCGTGCGTGTCTGTTCCAGTTCAAAGCAAATACCTCACCGTTGACGTGAATGGAGTCTTGGCCACGACCAGTGTATAGAAACATCAAGCAATCGTCACGTTTTTTTAATTATTATTGATTTTTAATCTAAATCACACCTTGCTGTGTGGGTGTACTTATAAGGGCCAGTCCTGGCACTTCACCATTGTCCTTCTCAATAACTTTCTCGACATGTGAATCCCGCAAAAGTTGTCAGAATCCATGCTAAGGAAACACGTAGCATCGTTCTATTTCTTGTCCATCTTTAAAAAAAAATATCTGCTCAGAGACAGCTCACGAAACGAATACGTAAATTTTAAGCCTCTTTCTCCTTTTCAATGAATTTCGTGTCCGTTTCAACGTTTTTTGAAATACTTGCTAGTAATTTGGGGGAATAACAAAAGACATCGAGTGATTTTTTGGTGAAAACGTTTTTTGTAAATCTTTTGGGTACCAAAAATGTTGCACGGCAGGTGACATTTCAACGCTCTGCACCCTTTATCTCTCAATGTTTAAACAAAACTGCATAAAGCGTGTAATAGAAAATTCCCAGCCTAAAGTTTTCTGAGGGATTGGAGAATTCCCTTGCCTCATCGAATCTGTAAAGCACGCCGTCTTTATAGTATAGAGAGTTCCCGCTTCTTCCATCCAAGCGCTGCTGCGCGAGCTATTTTTCTGTTCCAACTTACTTTCCAACTCCTGTTAAAAAAAAATCACAAAATTTCATACCACCCACCTCAGTTGTACTGTACATCCGAGCCCTCCGCCAGTAACTTTTATTCTTAAAAAAAATTGTTTCAAACTAAAAAGACTTGATGTTCAGATTGCCCATGCCAGCAAGTGTTATTTGCACGGCTGCAGTTCAGTTAAAAATCAAACGTCGCGTCTTTCTCAGTGAATGATGGCATTAAATCCTCTTGTTAAATCTAACCCTTGAATTTTTCCTCTATCTGTTCCCGATGAGGAGGTGCACAGGACTCGGGGGTTTAAGATGTTTGTATTTTACGATACATGAATCAATAAGGACTGGCTCTTGGTGACTTTCTATTATTCCACACACGAAACTTTTTTTTATCCTCATTCTCGTTAATTTTTATTTGTCCTAAGTTCTGACAAAAGCACTCAGGTTCTATAGCTCGATAATGACAGACGTTATACGATGTTACTATACAAGCAATCTAAAATCAAAGCTCCAGGTTAGGATTGTCGCATTACTAAGTTTCATTCAGTATCTTTCATATAACTCAATATTTCGCTGTTTTACTTGCATCGTTTGGTTGCTGTCGTAATCTCCAGCAGTTCCAGGTTGCTAGGCCTGTGGTCAGTTTCTCATGGCCTTGCACGTGTTATGCTCGTTTGGCAGTTTCTTTTTTTATATAGAGAAGTTAGCTTTCCCCCGCATTGTTGCGAAGTTTCAAGCTGGCAGTGGTTGACTAAATGGACGGATTGGGAAAGGTTCCTGGGCAGCCAACGTTTGTGATAGAGACAGCCTTAAGTACTATTAAAACTCCCTTTTGAGTTAAAGCAATTGGATTTCCATTTGCCTCTCTGAACACCACATCTTCTCACACAAACAAACACATATATACACAAGTAAAGCATTTAATTTTGGCAAATTTTCCCCCAATTTTTCCCGTCACAGCTCCGTCTCCGCTTTTGAAATCTATGCATAAGCAGAGAGACATAAAGCGTCTTCTCTTCGGCTTTTTTTCCCCGAGTCCGGCTAACTTCTTCAGTTTCCGTTATTTCCAGTAAGACTAAATGACTAGGAAACTCGCATGTAAACTAAATGAAAGGAGCTGAGAGAGTTATTGTGGTACTTACGGACTGTGATATATATTTATACCCAAACCCTCGTACCCCCGTTGTATGGACTAAAGGCAGTTTTAAAGTAGCAGCGTTGGGCTGTTGGGAAAGGGTTTGTAGTTTGACGAGAAATCTTAGCGTTTGAAACGTGTGCTGTGCTCACCTGTCTCCGGGAGACGCTAATTTGCGTACCCATCAAAATGGGCTTAAACCTAGCACAAAAAGGCGTTTGGGATAACATCGGCTGGTAGATCTCTTGAAGTAAATGTCTCGGTTTCACTTAAATAACAAGGAAAGGATTTTTTTTATTTGTTTAGGGTAAAAAGGCAGCGAATTTTGTAGGGTCGCTTGATTGTTTTTGTATAATGATTTGCTGTGATAGGTCTGGCGCATTCGGTCAGATTGTCACCGGTGAACGGTTTAGCAAAGGTTACGTGTGTATACACTGCCGGGGGTCATATTCAGGCTCAGTGTATGGTGTTCAATATGTATGTATAGCAGATTTTTTTCTTGTTTTTCCTTTTTGTTCCCAGCCATTATATAAAAACTCGTTTTTTTCTCCATACACAGCACATCAATAGTTCCTACACTTTTTTAACAAGCGTAAATTTTCGTGGAAAAGAAACCCTATACAGGTCATTTTATGTTTGCGGTTAAAAAAAATCCCCACCCTACCCCCCTTGTGCATATGCTGTACATTTTTCCCCCCCTTTTTCTTCTGCGATATGGTTGTAAATGATTGACCAAGGGCTTGCTCCCTATGTGACTGCTGTTCTGTAAAAAAGTAAAAAAAAAAAAAAAAAATAGCTAAGTGAAGTTTTCGTATGGGCACTAACCTTAGTGTAGGTTTTCCCGGACAGCTAAGCAAATACGTTTCCTTTTTTAAAATTTTTAATATAACCATTGGGTACCCTCACCCTTTTCTTTTATTGTGGTGTGATTTCATAGTATGTGCGGAGACAGAGCCAGCTTAGACATTATCTAGTGGTAGTGTGTTAATCATACATACATAATAACATCCATAACATTTGTATAGACTGTCTTGGATGGAATATCGTGCGAGAAAGGCGTACAGATATCCACGGCAGCGATGGGCCTGTTATTGTTTCCTTTTTCCCATGTACGAGTTTGCTATTTTCCTTGGCTTTGACAAAAATAAAAGTCGAAATTAATTGAGCATTTATTGGGATTTTAATTAGGCATGCGCTTCGAAAGGATGCTAATATCAGTCGATATGCGTGTTGCGTTTCACAATAAAGGAGCAAAATAAGGGTAAAATGATACCGCTCGGAAAACAATTAAATACCTAACACAAGTATATCGCTTGCTCGCCTTATGAATGCATGGCTTCTACTACAACATTACCGGTGAGCCGTATCGTGTTGTTTAAAAGACGACTTTTGTCTCTGATGATGGAGATTTTCAAAGCTTCCCGCTGCCTTAGCTTGAAATACAGAAAGGAGCATATAGTATTGTTTTCAGCCACTAGATGGCGTATGCGTCCGTCCGTCGACTCAGCTTGCGTGTCATTCTAGTCACGACGATATTCGATTCAGAGGGAAATGTGCGTGTATTGTGAATAGTACATTGTTCGGTTTGTAGATGTTGCATTAAAACTTGCCGAGTCAAGTAAGTAAAAAAATAAGCAAATGCATTAATGGGCATATGATGGGTATATTTTAATAGTTCAATATGTCCACAAGTCAAAACCGGGTTAAAAATGTTGACAAGTACCATACTTGTTGAACACTCCCAGCTGTATCCGACGTCCTGGCAACGAACAAAAGCGATGGCTACCCGTCTTCACAAACTTCGGAAAAGTATCAAAAAGTAAAGCAATAGCGAAGGGATTTAGGTTTTTTGAATTATTTCCAGATTGTGTGAGAATCAGTGATGTGTTTTCTGCGTCTTTAGGTCAATATTAAAAGCTCGTGACGGGTTTCAAGGGTTTGTTTACTATACGTATACTGTACGTGTATGTATGTACTGTATGTTTTTGCAACATAACTAAAACGGTGTTCGAGTATATACCATTCGAGTATAGTTCAGTGTTCAGGAGGTTCCAGCATTTGAAAAACGTGTAGGGCTGTTGCTAAGCTAAGGAGACATGGATTGCGCCATTGAAACTTTTAAATTTCGTATGTTTTGGTCGTGCCTACTGGCAGGAATTATTATTACTGCCGTTTACGTAGGTAGTGAGTGGCAGTTAGATCATTGGTTTGTTACGCTTTGTTGGCACTACCAACTTCTGACACTTAAGAATCGACAAAATCTTGAATTGTTTGCTCGTCAGTTCATTTCTTCTTATTAAGGCCACGGTGAAGGCGAAGTAGTTGACCCTTTTCCGTCAAAAGATGTCGCTGGCATAGACCCATACATCCTGAGAATGCTACAAATAAATATACACCTATGACTAATTTCTCGCACTACAGGTCTGCACACAATAATTAGGGTAAAGTAGGGGGTAAAGGGAAAAGGTCAGTTTATGCTAAGGAACTTCCTCCCTATGTTCGCCTGAGAATGGGAGGGAAATACCAATGCAAGGGATAATCCAATTTTCTG